>OX578154.1:23715418-24315418 GCA_951213105.1 Amaurobius ferox | reverse complement strand
AATTTATTTAAATTTTATAATTTAAAGATTTGATTTTTTTTTAATTCTCGCATCATTTCTGTTTGTATCGCCTACCTGGGAGAATCACAGTTTATTTCCACTGCTTTTATTCCCAAGTATAATAAATTCAAGTTTGGGAAGAATTTACACGTTTTGAAGCATCCCTGAACTAGAATCGTTTTTAAAATAATATCTGTGTACGTATATTCTTGAATCTGTAGACATAATATTTCAAATTAGAATTAAATGTGGCACGATTATCATAATCTAAATACTGAACTCAATTGCTTCTAAACATGATTAAATATTCGGAAAGCTCTACCCTACCCCTTTCAAATTTTAGAATGATTTGTTGAAAATAATTTTTATTTTAATATCTAGATAGTCAACCATCCATAATAATAAAAGAGAATCTGTATATACCTGTCAATGTGTGAAATTCCAGCTACGCACAGCAACGAAATTTGGACCAAAGGCTAGGCGACGATGTACCTTGAAACGATTTTTTTTCTTAATCAAATTAGTTTTTGAATTATTTAATGTTGAAACATAATTTTAAAAGATTTTCACACAAGTGGTTTTTTAGCGTTCAAAAATCAATCAAAGCATCAATTCAAATTCAATCTTAACATCATCGGAAAGAGAGAGCGTTCTTCGATTTCTGAACGACTTGTTTGACGAGCTTTAAACAGAATTTGTAAATAATATCCAGACATGGGCGCCCATAGAACTTTTTCCAAGAGGAAGGGGGGGAGGGGCAAACTCAAGGATAAGACGTGCAACATCAACTAGCCTGATGTCCACCTTTGTAAGCTTTAAAGTCTAGCGGAAGTCAAGTGTCCCCTGTTTCCCTCCCCTATAGCAAGTCCACCTAGAATAAGGTTTCAGGTAGGTTTGTCTATGGGCAGGGGCACTTATGGAATCCAGATATTTTTTCCGACTTTTTGTTCTACGCATGCGTAGCAGGTTGTTATGGTAATCTCCCGTTGAACAAAGTGGGAATTGAGATTTTGTTTTGGGATTTTTTTCTTTTGGCGTGATATTGTTTGAATGTTGAGACGCGAGAGTAGTTAGAAAACACCGGTCCCAGTCCAAAGAGGGGAGGCGGCTCAGGAGGAGAGGCCCTCTTTGGGAGGAGGGTCCCTCTTTGGGAGGATGCCTCTTTGGAGTGGACCCTCTCAGAGGGTCTTTAGACCCCCAGGAGGGAGGATGCCTCTCTTGAGACCCCCTCTTTGGAGTGGATCCTCTTTGGGAGGATGCCCCCCCCCCCTTTTGGAAGTTTGGTGATGCCTCTTTTGGAAGAGGGCAATTGCGAAAGTCTTTCACAGAGGCATGATGACTCATACGGAGGGAGTTTCACTTCACTCGGAGTGTCACAATCGCTGACTGACCCTTGACCTGAGGAAGTGGTTTCAAGCGATGTCGCAATCAGCGACTGACCTTTGACCTGAGGAAGAAGTTTCAAGGGATGTCGCAATCGCACAATCTGGAAATGACGTGTCGACCTTAGAAGTGACCTTTGACAAGAGCTCTGAGCACACGTCCTCCCTCTCTGCTGGTCAGTGACAGACTGAAAGATCTTATCAGCGTGACGTAGTTAAAGCGCCCTCTGGCGAATTTTGATGAAGTGCTGCCATCTATCGGCATTTTTTTTTCCCAAAAGAATTTAATGTTTCACTGGTCAGTGAGCTGGATTCGAACTTGGGTCCAGCCGATTACAAGCCGAGCGTCTTACCACCGTGCCAAAGCACCCGTGCTTTATAGGAAGTTATCTTCGAAGTGTACCTTATCAGCGGAAGTTAGATTATTTTTCAAAGTTCATTCGAATCGCTCGGTGAATAGCGATGTGTTTTAAAACAGAATGCTACGGAGTGAATATAAAATTGTGTATTATAACACTATGATTTTTTTTAAAACAAATTGTGTTCAGTGGACACAAAACTTGTATTCAGTGAACACAAAAATTGTATTCAGTGATATATAGCAATGTGGATTTTTTTTTTTAAATAAATCTAACAGCATATATCATTATGATTTTTTTTTTTAAATGAATGGAATACACCCAAGTATAGTTACGCATTTTCAAAATGGTGTTAAGTGAATAGCATTCAACCCTTTATGTGTTTTGTATCTAAAAACAAATTTATACACGTACACAAACTTTAAAAACACGAATGTAATACTTAGCTGAGTGATATATAGCAATACGGATTTTTTTTTTTTTTTTTAAATAAATCTAACTATCAATACGATTTTTATAATAATAACGAAATGATTTCGAATGTTTAAAAACAAATTGATTACGGATTTCCAATGAACACACAAATTGTGTTCAGTGGACACAAAAATGGTGTTAAGTGAATACCATTCAACCCTTTATGTGTTGTGTATCTAAAAACAAATTTATACACGTACACAAACTTTAAAAACATGAATGTAATACATAGCTGAAATTATGTTTTGTGAACAGGATTCGACCCTTTCAAGTGTTGTGTATCTAAAAACAAATGTATACACAAACTTTAAAATAGCGCATTTAGTTAAAATGAAGTGAACAAGATTTCACCATTCTAAGTGTGTGTGTGTGTGATTTTTTTTTTCTTTTTATAAAAATAATAATGAAAATTAGAACTCACGGAACGACCTCTTCACAACCCGCTGGGCAAATACCAAATGAGTGAGGCACTCTCATTACTACACGTAATCTGAAACACATCACTTTAATGATATTGTGCATTGAATATGATTTGACCATTCTAAGTGTGTGTGTGTGATTTTTTAAAAATAAATCTAACAGTATATAACGAAATGATTTTTTTTTCTTTTTATAAAAATAATAATGAAAATTAGAACTCACGGAACGACCTCTTCACAACCCGCTGGGCAAATACCAAATGAGTGAGGCACTCTCATTACTACACGTAATCTGAAACACATCACTTTAATGATATTGTGCATTGAATATGATTTGACCATTCTAAGTGTGTGTGTGTGATTTTTTAAAAATAAATCTAACAGTATATAACGAAATGATTTTTTTTTTCTTTTTATAAAAATAATAATGAAAATTAGAACTCACGGAACGACCTCTTCACAACCCGCTGGGCAAATACCAAATGAGTGAGGCACTCTCATTACTACACGTAATCTGAAACACATCACTTTAATGATATTGTGCATTGAATATGATTTGACCATTCTAAGTGTGTGTGTGTGATTTTTTAAAAATAAATCTAACAGTATATAACGAAATGATTTTTTTTTCTTTTTATAAAAATAATAATGAAAATTAGAACTCACGGAACGACCTCTTCACAACCCGCTGGGCAAATACCAAATGAGTGAGACACTCTCATTACTACACGTAATCTGAAACACATCACTTTAATGATATTGTGCATTGAATATGATTTGACCATTCTAAGTGTGTGTGTGTGATTTTTTAAAAATAAATCTAACAGTATATAACGAAATGATTTTTTTTTCTTTTTATAAAAATAATAATGAAAATTAGAACTCACGGAACGACCTCTTCACAGCTTCGCGTCCACGCGGCAAATGAGTGAGACACTCTCATTACGCTATTAAAAATTAGATGTTATCTATAATGACATCAACAGTATAAGGTGTTGCCACCTATTTTTTCTAATAATATATTTCTACTAACTGGATGCTTCAAGGGTCTGATACAAAATAATGACGTCAGCAGTATGAGGTGTTGCCAACTATTTTTATAAAAATATATTTCTACTAACTGGATACTTCAACGGTCTGATTTGCTACACGTAATCTGAAACACATCACTTTAATAATATTGTGCATTGAATATGATTTGACCATTTTTTTAAAGTGGTGGGTGTAATTGAAATATCGAAGTTTAGAATTTAACAAGCTAACGAATTTTCACCCCCAAAATTTTAACATTCAGTTTAAATAAAACCCAGCGAATATCATTTGACCCTTTTCGCATCGTAATTTTACTACCATTATAGAACTTAGAAGTGAGTGTACATTATTTTTACACAACATCATCATCACTTTAAAAATCTGTTGCAAGTTTGGTTCTCACAATATATATTCCAATGAACGAGAATCGTCCAAGCGAGCATTTACAATAATCGTCCAAACACCCAGATAACGATTGCTTTGGTCAATATCAACACTTCTGTTTCAGATTACCACTCTCTTTCTCAAACATTTGATAAGAAATGATAAAACTCACGAGTTCCAAATATGAAGTCTATGTTAGAATAGATAAAACCTTACCATTGTAAAATTGTAATCCAATCTGAAAAATAAAGTTTTTCCACAGCATGTGGTTTTGAGTATGCCTAAAAACCAAGTGGCATATTTAAAACCTGAAAAATAAAGTTTTTCCACATATACCAAACGAAGCTGTAAAAATCCTTTAAAGTGTTTATGTTTGATTCACTAAAAACACAATATTTTTAAAAAATAAAACACACATTTTAATAATCATAAAAATAGATATATACAGCAATTTTACAATTAAAATATTTACATTATATGCAGCGCAGATATCCAATTACTTGATTTTTATCACTCTAGCTGTCATTTAAAAAAAAAAAAAAAAAAAAATTAATGTTTATTATAAAATCTTTTAAAATTAAGTTGTTTAAAAGAAATTAAATTATTTAAAAGAAATGCAAAAATTAAAATTTAAGAATTGAAATGAAAATTTAATTAAAACTGCTAGAGAATAAAAATCAAGTAAATGGGTACTTACAATATTCCCCGTTTGTACATCTTCACATCAATCCCACTAAAATGGTCCGGGTTTATGTAATAACTCCATACATTTTCATGTATGGAGTTGCAAATTTTAGGTATGTTTATGTGGAATAGTACATCCTGCTTCACACTCCTCAACTTATCCTCAGCGGATGTATTCATGCAGGCGTGTCGTCTCTGTGAGCTGTGGTCCACCACACAACCCTCGCAGTAAAATAACTTTTCGCCTGCATGAAGTATTTCTGTCTGAACGCATTTTACGATGTGCGTTCGCAGCAACTCTCTGCAGTTTGGAGGCATGATTTCCTGTGGGATTTGTTTCTGCACAGCTAGGACTTTTGAAGGTAAAACCTTGCTGTACAGAACGTGAATCACAGCCTCCGACACTGTGTCGTGAAGCCCCCTTAACACATTTATTTGTTCCATCGACAGTTGTACTGCCGATGGCTTTAAATGAAAAGGGCCATCACCGGACTGGTAGAGCTGCTGCATGTGACATTGCCCATTGGCGTTCAGAACGAGGAGTTGATTGTTTGCCACAAAGCTAGTGGTTTTATATACATCACTAAAGTTATGTATTTTTGTCGTAAATTCACTCCATGTTGGAGGTGTCATGACCACCCCATGTCTCGTTGGCACAAGTTCTCCTCGTACGTCTGCATATTTGCGAATGTGCAGACGCACAGAATAGTTCCACATGTAAATGTTTATAAAGTATAAAAAAACCCAACGAGAACGTATGGAGTGGCTCAACATCGATGAGTAGAGTGGCAGGTCTGTTAGTACCAGAAGCAGGATTGGTGGCAGGTCTGTTAGTACCAGAAGCAGAAGCAGGCATGTTAACATGCTTGTTATTGGCAGCAGAAGCAGGCATGGTGACAGGTATGGTGGCAGGCATGTTAGTACCAGAAGCAGAAGTAGGCATGTTGGTACCAGGCATGGTAGCAGGCATGGTGTTGGCAAGCATGTTGGTACCAGGCATGGTAACAGCAGGAACAACTTTCACAATCATCGGCTCATCATCATCATCGGCGGTGGTGGTGGCAGGCATTCCAAAAGCAGTACTATTAGTGATTGGGATGTAAGGTGGCGAATCTGGCCCAGCGTATGCAGCCTCAAGCCAGTCGCCATTCTCCAATAAACTTTGCGACATATTCAAATTGAAAAAAAAAATTTGCCGAGGTGTTATATACCCTGACTCTTATCACACGATCACTTATCTGCAATCATGTGATGACAGATCACGTGAGAACACTTATCGTATATCACAGGGTGCTGGCGGATCACGTGGTCATAGGGTGATGTCAGATCATGTGAGAACACTTATCTATCATTATATGATTATGACTGATCACAGGGTGATGTCAGATCACGTGACAACACTTATCGCATATCACATGGTGATGACACCCTGTAAATATATCCCTCCCTACCATATAAGGTCATGGAATGCACCCTTCTCCCGCTTATCGTCACATGGTTTGTGATAAGCTTTTACTGATAATGCCCACCCAATGAGTCATTCGGAGTTGAACGCTCGACAGAGTAGGTCGCTTATGTTGGTATGTATACATTTTTTTAACACTTTACAACAAAGTTGAAAAGTGTTTATGACTTTGTTCATTCTGTCTGTCTGTCTGTCTGTCTGTCCGTTAGCACGATAACTGCCGTAAAAATGACTTAATCAAAATGAAATTTTAGTATGTTGTTCAGACGGTCTGTAGGACCTATGGGAATATAAATGAATAATATCACACAATTAGTTTTGGATTGAACCCGGGTTGAAAAAATGAAATACATTGAGCCCTATGGGACTTAATTTTTCTAACATTTTTTAAGCGGATTTAAAATTCACAAATTGCTTCGAAAATTTTAGGTAATAGTCAAATTGTTCCATAAAATATATAAAAAAAAATTCAGCTAAATATATTCAGTAGTTTTTTAAATAAAAATTAAAATAATAATTACACATCTTATATGAAACGATCACGTGACCATGATATAAAACGATCACGTGACCATGATATGAAACGATCACATGACCCACTTCAAAATGAGATATGGCATCCATCTTGTTTCAAATTCGTGATTTTTTAAAGTTCTTTTTAATTCATATTGAGTGTTGTATCCATCCTAAAACTACTTTATTTCTGCTTAAATTCTGTGCATCTACATACTAAAACAACACAATGACAATATATTTGAGTTTAAATTCTCATTCAAATTTGATTATTTCTACAATTAAGCCTATTTTTCACCTATGTAAAATGTAAACAGCAAAATATGTAGAATGAGTTGTATTAGAATTACTGTATTTCTTTAACACAAAATAATTCAGTCCATGGAGTCTGCATGGCTGATATGAATGAAATATTAATTGATTTTATAAACAGAAGGACGATATTTTTCGATGAAGTTTTAAGCATAAAGTTTATGAATTGTAGCTCCATGGTCTTAATTTTTAAATAAAATAATATATTATAGTATTGTGATGAATGAAATGGAGAAAGTTATGAATGAAATCCAGCTTTTATAGAGAGATCCAGGCGTGTTATTTTTTCTATGACGTCATTTGAATTAATTTCAGTTGTTTTCGATGAAGTTTTCAAATATAATAAATTATCGTAGTATTATGATAGATTTAAAAATATTACCGTGGAATGTATTGCATTTTAGAGATATTTAAACCACGCAATTTATATTTCAATGCCGTCTTTTGAATGAAGTTCATTTTTTTCAATGAAGGTTTAAGTTTTCAAATATAATAAATCAATGTAGTATCGTGATAAGTTTTAAAATATTACCGAGGAATGTATTGCATTTTCGACTTTTTTAAATAAAATTGCATTGAAGTTGGAAAGTGTTTCATAATCAATGCTTTAAGCATGATTGATCTTTCTTGTTAATTCATATTGAAGGTTGTATCCGTCCTAAAACTACTTTATTTTTGCCTAAATTATGTGCATCTACATACTGAAACAACGCAATGACAATATATTTCAGTTTAAATGCTCTTCCAAATTTCATTATTTCTACTATTAAGCCTATTTTTCACCTATGTAAAATGTAAACAGCAAAATATGTAGAATGAGTTGTATTAGAATCGCTGTAATTCTTTAACACAAAATCATTTAGTTCATGGAGTCTGCATAGCTGATATGAATGAAATATTCATTGATTTTAGAAAGAGAAGGACGATATTTTTCGATGAAGTTTTGCGCATTGAGTTTACTTACTTGTAGCTCAATGGTCTTAATTTTTAAATAAAATAAATTATTATAGTATTGTGATGAATGACATGAATGGGGGGATTATTTATGAATGAAATGTTGCTTTTATAGAGAGAGCCAGGCGTGTTATTTTTTTATGACGTCATTTGAATGAATTTCAGTTGTTTTCGATAAAGTTTTCAAATATAATAAATTATCGTAGTATTATGATAATTCTAAAATTATTACCGAGGAATGTATCACATTTTAGAGATGTTTAAACCAGGCAATTTATACTTTAATGCCGTCATTTGAATGAAGTTATTTTTTTTCGATGAAGATTTAAGGTGTCAAATGTTATAAATTAATGTAGTATTGTGATAAGTTTTAAAATATTACCGAGGAATGTATTGCATTTTAGACATGTTTAAATAAAATTGCATTGAAGTTGGAAAGTGTTTCATAATCAATGCTTTAAGCATGATTGATCTTTCTTGTTTTTTTTATAATTTATAAGTGTGTTAGAAATAAAGACACATCATATTTCATTTACACATACTTTTATTTAAAGTTCAACCACTTTACATTTTTTCTAGTTCTTGTGGGTGTACTTTTATAGGGATGGGCATATACATGCTTGTTCTTTACATAGTGTCGTGGAATGTTCATTTCATCTAATGCTGCTAGAAATGCTTCTTTGGCCACAACCTCGCTCTTCCTGTTGGTGAATATCAGATTAAAAAGGTCTACAATGTTGGATTTGGGAACAATGTCTCGATGATGTAGAATTTGCCCTCTGTCATTCCAATCCAATATATCTGGATGTCTTTTGATGAGTGAAATCATTTCATTGGCATATCTTTTTAATTTTGCAGGCACACTGTTTAATAGAACAGCATAATAGCTGTTTACAGAGTCTTTGGTAATCTTTTCAGATTTTTCCTTTTTAATTAATATTTTTTCTTCAGGGATATCCTGCTCCTCTTGGATCGTCGCTTGAATGGGCGTGTTGAAAGAATTCATCTTTAGTTTCTTTTGCAAAAGTTCGTAATATAGTTTCACTTTATCGTCTTCGCCGAGAGAACTGTTTAAAATGCGAGCCATTTCCTTGTCGAAAGTGGTCATATGCTTCTCGCTGGGTACATGTTTGGAGAGAGACTCTTCGGGAATCAATGCATATTTTTTAGCGTGCTCCATTAAAAAGTGTTGAAATCACACTCAATGCTGCTGGAATCAATAAGTTTAAAAATCCGCCTTTTTGAATGAGGAGTTTTCGTTTCTGGTACAGAGGTTTACGTCTCTGTGCCAATTCTCGCAACGCAGCCTTGTGTTTACGGAGCTTGACTTTTTGATGCTTCGTGAGGGGAATATTCCCTTTTAATGTGTTGAGACTACACTCGCAGAGAGCCTTTATACAAGAAGATGGAATTTTTTTCAGTAGATTCTTTGGTAATTTCGAGGTGCAAATTTGCAGCAGCTGCAGCTGACTTAGTTGTTCTTGGGTGAGCGTCATCTTTACAAGTGAAGAAAAGACACCGGCACATTATGTTTTTATGCAAAAATGTGTCTCGCTTGGTAGACATATTGCGTCTGCCCCGGTAAAATATTAGTCCGCAATCGCATTTCCTCCGGTGTTTCACTCCGCAAATCTATAAACAGATATGAATAGGGTTTTTTAGTGGCGTCTTCATACACTTCTTGAAAATATCGAGTATGCCTGGGATACAACTGTTTTCCCAAGTGCGTGATTTGACTCAAATCTCTTCGATTTTTACAGAGAAGGAGGTAGTGGGCGTTTAATGTAATTTCACGCATTTCTTTTCCTTTGTGAAAAAAATTTTGTGTGATAAACACGACACTCAGATTCAAGTGGTGGCTTCCCTTTGTAAATAAATGCGTTAAGCGTTTATCGCTGCCACACTCGGACATTAGATCGTCTATAATAAAAAGCGTATTGGATTCCAAATACTCTCGATAATTCCCGGGTAGCCCTTCCACAAAAGTAACATCGGGAATTTCATCGTAAAGTGGTTGGTGGATTCCATAAAACCATACAATTTTATCGATGGGTGGTGAAAACATCTCCCGCTTGTGTTTTAACAAATCGCGAACAAAGAAACTTTTTCCGCAGCCCGTGGGACCTGAAATGACCATTGTGAAAGGATGTTGCATAGTCGGAAACTCCATGGTAAATGAGGACACAGGTTTGTTCCCATCCATATTTATTGGTAAAAAGGTGTAGCAATCTTAAAATGCTTGGTTACAAAATTATAAATTTTTATGTCATTAGATAGTTCGTTGGGTACAAAAGATAACATAAAATCTTTCAGAGAAGTTCCTCGACATCTAGAATATAAATAATAAATACAATAGTGACCACAGACGGCCGTGACATTGCTTTGCAGAGGCATACAATTATAGTCCATGCATTGAAAAGATGATACGTAGTCTGATATAGCTCCGTCAAAAGTGTCGGGTGAGTGTCCATAAGAATCGAAAAATTCTACACAATCTCAAAAAGGCAAGTAAAAGGCTAACCAGTGGCTGCCAGGTTCTGTCGATGAGTCCACATTAGCCACGAAATAGGTGGGATATCGTTCAAACTTTTCAGGTAGATTGTCACTTGCAAAAACACCTAAAAAGGAATCGCTCGTAAAAATGTTCTTGGATAGTGCTTTGTTCAACTGCTTGGTATCCATTTTTTTTTTTTTTTTTTTTTTTAATTGGCAAAATCACACAGAATGTGACGAGACTTGTTAATTTCAATCACGTTTCCAAATTCGGCATACACCAAGATGGAAATGGTTTCTCGAAGAGCTTTAGAAAATTTCACTTCTACCCGTAAATTACCTTGTTGCTGTAAATTCATATGGGGACCATCACACATGTCGGGCGACAAATCAAAAGTATACAGAGTATATCCTGCTGCAAATTCATCTCGGGTCAGGTGAATTCCCTTGTCTTGGTTAAATCCGGGGAACAGAGTGTGATACGCACGAATGTAGTTGTTGTCTTCAAAGTTTAATTCTAAAGGCTTGCTTGGAACTGGATTGCCGTCTACGTAAACACTTAAAAAGTTTACGTGTTGATGGTCTAGAAAAAATGGATTTAATGCATATTGTCCATTCATAGCAGCATTATTAAGGCATGCAATAACCACTCTTTTTGGCATAACACCCAAAAAGGCATTATCTTGCATAAAAGACCAACTTCCTTTCGACACCGAATATGTTTTGCATAATACACGATCTATAGGATACTTTGCTAAATTCTTTTCCCAGGCTTGGACGTGTCCTAATAATACTCCGGGGCTTACTTTAACTTTTCGAACAAACATGGAAGCGTGCTCTAACAAAACTTTGTAGTCGGGTTTGGGGGCGTTGGACACTAAACAAAAATCAGATTTGCTTCGTGTCATTTTTATTTTCAAATCCACCAAATTCAACATGAGGCGATTTTGTTGAAATATATCGGAATGAATCTGTCCGATCATGTCCACAGTTCTACTTAATTTACTCATTTCATATCTTTTTTTCAATCCTTCATTGGAGTTCTCTGATAGAGGGTCTATATCACTCAGATTCGTATCTTTAAAGAAACATTCACAGGTGAGTAAACTTTTCTTGGCATCTGCTCCATAATTTAAAAGTGTTTCTATGTAGGCTCTGTAGGGATAGGTGTTGGTGGCTGAAGAAATCACTCGCTCGTTTAAACTGACATCTACTTGTGAGAATAACGAATGCAAAAACAAGTTCACGGGAGCTACCGATTCTTTATCAGGTAAAGGGGTTCCGTCCGATTTCACAATTTTCGCTTTAACATGCAAGAATGAAGAACCCAAATCCATATATTCGTCTCCACTTCCCGATATGTTAAACTCTATGGGACCTCCATCTCGTATGTTAGACAGAGGGTGAAATTCTATAAAGTGGCCTTTTTCTATGGCCGTTTGGGTCGGTGGGGTCACAAATAAATCCAGTTCAGACTTGGTACAGGGAGTGGAATCTTTATGAATCAAGGTCGTCATTCTGAGGAGAAAATATCGCGTGCTTTCACCTTCTTAGCAGCTGGAGAAATGATTCGATTTTTGGAGAGTCTCCTCTTTTTATGGAATTTTTTTTTATATCCTGAACCAATCATCGTTTTCATTTTACTCACAGCCTTGTCTGTTAGATTACGTCCTGCCTCCTTCAAATGGCGTTGGGCAGCCGCTTTGAAATTCTCTCCTCTAGTTACGTCATTCAACACATTCACTCCACTATGCGACATTTGTCTTCCGACGGCTTTCGCCCCCGACTTTAAAAGTGGAACAGCCGCTCTGAAAAAGGACCGAAAAAGGCTTCCAAAGCCATAGCCTTTCTGAAAAGTGCTTCCTTGGTAGTAATCAAGGCCTTGACCTGTTTGGTTAACATAATAGTCTTCGAAGGATTTTTTACAGCATTCATAAGGAACATACATTATGAGAGGTACTTTTGGCGAAAGTGTAGTTTCACGTATGAGCGTCCGCGTTCGAATGGCGTCAATGCTCCTGTGTGCGTTCTTATAACGATTTCCAGAGTGTCGATCATTTTTCTACTCACGGGTAGGTAGTGAGGTCGATCGAATTTCATGGAAACCAACTCCCCATCATTTCCAGTGACTTTAACGATACGTAAAAGAGGCGCCACTACGTCGCCGACAATTTGCGGTTCTACAATGTCTGAATATACAAACAGTACACGATAATGTGCGTTTACATCTGCTACGTAGATTCCTTCGCTCATCACTTCATGATCAGATTCTGAAGAAATCACCATGGGCTCGAAACCCAACACTTGGGCTAAGCCATCTTGTAAAATCACTCTTGCCTTGTTCTTTACTTTAATGCGAACTCGTTTCGTGATAGGACTATAATTGAAGAATATCTTGTTTTGGTGTTCTTTAATGAATATAGCCTTTAAAACATCGGGAATGGTTTCGTAAAATCCAGGTGGGATTCTCCGTCCAATCATTTTCCCATCACCTAGATCAAATCCGATAAAATTGTTCTGAGCAGTGATATTCATCCAGGTATGTGGGTATAAAAACTCTGTGAGTCCTATCTCCCATGCGCCCTTTAACTCTATGGGGACGGGCAATCTTGTAATAAAATGTGAAATTTTATTCTCCGGGAAAAAACTCATCGAGCTGTCGCTCGGTAGTGTCACGTAGAAACTCATCTTGGTGAATGATTTTTTAAATGTAGAGTTCCCCTCTTTTATAATGTGGATAAATGAGATGCAGGAATCCACTGGTTAAACTTGGCAGGGTATCCACGATATTTCACAAAATATTCCAAATGTTTTTTTCGATATCGTTTCTTTAGAACATGTTCGATCGGATATTCCTCTTTCATTCTCACTTTCTGCAATTCTTGCAAGTAAAAAGTTCCTTGAATCACTTCTCCTAGTAAATCTTTAATTCTGTAAACAGCTGGCTCTCTTTTAACACATTCTGAACTTTAAAAAGTTCTTCAGACCAGTTTGTTTCGTATTCCTTTTCAAAGGTCATTTTTGTTTTGAATACTCGCACAACATCTCCCTCGCTTAAAATACATTTTGAGACACGAGTGGGAAAATTTCTATAAAGGGTATTCCACACTTGTGCTTCATTATTCTTATTCACTTCAACAGGGGCTTTCTTAATGCTAGAGTGAAAAGTGTGATTATAACTGTGTATGAGCGAATCCAACACATCCAAATAACGATATGTATTTTGACTGGTAAAGTATTTCCACATTTTCGATTTCAAGGTCCGATTAAAGCGCTCAATAACCGAGGCTTTTGTCGTGTTAAAAGTTGTAAAAAACTTCACTTTATTCTCTTTCAAATACCTCTGAAATTGTTTATTTTTAAATTCAGTACCTTGGTCTGTCTGTAATGATTTGGGAATACGTTCTGCGAATATGGTTTGAAAAGCCTCTAAAATATCTACTCCACGCTTTTGCTTTAGTGGTATTGCCCATGCGTATTTGGATAAAATGTCAATACAGGTCAAAATATACCGGAAACCGTCATTATGATTTTTCAATGAAGACATGTCGGCTAAATCCGCTTGCCATTGATGGTCTATGCCATGTACAATTACACGATTCGTTAAAAATTTTCGTTGAACTGGCTTGTGCAGTGTGTAGGCGTCTACACTCTCCAACCATTCCTTTATATTCTTCTTGCTGACTTTTCCATGAAGAGCGCGATATAAAGCATCTACTCCACCAAAGCTGGCAGGGTGTCGCGGGTCTTGATATGTTAAATCCATCAGCTTGCGAGGGAAATATTGACAGTATCATTCAAATGTAATAAAATATTTCTTGGTAGTGTCCCTCCTAATAAGACTTCCGACACAATGTATACCACAAACAGTAAGAAAAAATATACACATGTAACGATAACCTCTTCACGCGAAGCCATCTTTCGAAATGAGACGTTCCTCTGTTTTATTCTTCTTATAAACACATGAAAATAATTTTTCAAATCTTAATATTCTATCTTTAAATCGATATGCATCAATCTCCCAGAATCCTTTCCGATCTTCATCGTGGGGTATGTACACAATGTGTACGTAATTCGAAAAAGTGACACACTTCATCTCGCTAAATTAAAAAAAATTATTGAATAAATAATAAAGTTCTCTGCCAGTAGAGGGCGCCGCTAGTCATCTGAGTGGTTTAAATATGGTAGAGAAGGTTAAATAGCAAACTGTTATTAAGCGTCTATGGAGTAGTTGGCAGAGCGTTCACCAACTGGTCCATGGATGCTTTTAGTTCCGGGTTCGAACCCCGACACGAAAACTAAATTTTACAACACATGAAAAAAATGAAAGCATATATTAAAAAAAAAAAAAAAATCGAATATACATCTGAAATTATATATCAATCTCATTCAAACTTGTTTATTTTGTATCAGACCCTTGAAGTATCCAGTTAGTAGAAATATATTATTATAAAAATAGTTGGCAACACCTCATACTGCTGACGTCATTATTTTGTATCAGACCCTTGAAGTATCCAGTTAGTAGAAATATATTATTAGAAAAAATAGGTGGCAACACCTTATACTGTTGATGTCATTATAGATAACATCTAATTTTTAATAGCGTAATGAGAGTGTCTCACTCATTTGCCGCGTGGACGCGAAGCTGTGAAGAGGTCGTTCCGTGAGTTCTAATTTTCATTATTATTTTTATAAAAAGAAAAAAAAATCATTTCGTTATATTCTGTTAGATTTATTTTTAAAAAATCACACACACACACTTAGAATGGTCAAATCATATTCAATGCACAATATCATTAAAGTGATGTGTTTCAGATTACGTGTAGTAATGAGAGTGCCTCACTCATTTGGTATTTGCCCAGCGGGTTGTGAAGAGGTCGTTCCGTGAGTTCTAATTTTCATTATTATTTTTATAAAAAGAAAAAAAAATCATTTCGTTATATACTGTTAGATTTATTTTTAAAAAATCACACACACACACTTAGAATGGTCAAATCATATTCAATGCACAATATCATTAAAGTGATGTGTTTCAGATTACGTGTAGTAATGAGAGTGCCTCACTCATTTGGTATTTGCCCAGCGGGTTGTGAAGAGGTCGTTCCGTGAGTTCTAATTTTCATTATTATTTTTATAAAAAGAAAAAAAAAATCATTTCGTTATATACTGTTAGATTTATTTTTAAAAAATCACACACACACACTTAGAATGGTCAAATCATATTCAATGCACAATATCATTAAAGTGATGTGTTTCAGATTACGTGTAGTAATGAGAGTGCCTCACTCATTTGGTATTTGCCCAGCGGGTTGTGAAGAGGTCGTTCCGTGAGTTCTAATTTTCATTATTATTTTTATAAAAAGAAAAAAAAATCATTTCGTTATATACTGTTAGATTTATTTTTAAAAAATCACACACACACACTTAGAATGGTCAAATCATATTCAATGCACAATATCATTAAAGTGATGTGTTTCAGATTACGTGTAGTAATGAGAGTGCCTCACTCATTTGGTATTTGCCCAGCGGGTTGTGAAGAGGTCGTTCCGTGAGTTCTAATTTTCATTATTATTTTTATAAAAAGAAAAAAAAATCATTTCGTTATATACTGTTAGATTTATTTTTAAAAAATCACACACACACACTTAGAATGGTCAAATCATATTCAATGCACAATATCATTAAAGTGATGTGTTTCAGATTACGTGTAGTAATGAGAGTGCCTCACTCATTTGGTATTTGCCCAGCGGGTTGTGAAGAGGTCGTTCCGTGAGATCTAATTTTCATTATTATTTTTATAAAAAGAAAAAAAAATCATTTCGTTATATACTGTTAGATTTATTTTTAAAAAATCACACACACACACTTAGAATGGTCAAATCATATTCAATGCACAATATCATTAAAGTGATGTGTTTCAGATTACGTGTAGTAATGAGAGTGCCTCACTCATTTGGTATTTGCCCAGCGGGTTGTGAAGAGGTCGTTCCGTGAATTCTAATTTTCATTATTATTTTTATAAAAAGAAAAAAAAATCATTTCGTTATATACTGTTAGATTTATTTTTAAAAAATCACACACACACACTTAGAATGGTCAAATCATATTCAATGCACAATATCATTAAAGTGATGTGTTTCAGATTACGTGTAGTAATGAGAGTGCCTCACTCATTTGGTATTTGCCCAGCGGGTTGTGAAGAGGTCGTTCCGTGAGTTCTAATTTTCATTATTATTTTTATAAAAAGAAAAAAAAATCATTTCGTTATATACTGTTAGATTTATTTTTAAAAAATCACACACACACACTTAGAATGGTCAAATCATATTCAATGCACAATATCATTAAAGTGATGTGTTTCAGATTACGTGTAGTAATGAGAGTGCCTCACTCATTTGGTATTTGCCCAGCGGGTTGTGAAGAGGTCGTTCCGTGAGTTCTAATTTTCATTATTATTTTTATAAAAAGAAAAAAAAATCATTTCGTTATATACTGTTAGATTTATTTTTAAAAAATCACACACACACACTTAGAATGGTCAAATCATATTCAATGCACAATATCATTAAAGTGATGTGTTTCAGATTACGTGTAGTAATGAGAGTGCCTCACTCATTTGGTATTTGCCCAGCGGGTTGTGAAGAGGTCGTTCCGTGAGTTCTAATTTTCATTATTATTTTTATAAAAAGAAAAAAAAATCATTTCGTTATATACTGTTAGATTTATTTTTAAAAAATCACACACACACACTTAGAATGGTCAAATCATATTCAATGCACAATATCATTAAAGTGATGTGTTTCAGATTACGTGTAGTAATGAGAGTGCCTCACTCATTTGGTATTTGCCCAGCGGGTTGTGAAGAGGTCGTTCCGTGAGTTCTAATTTTCATTATTATTTTTATAAAAAGAAAAAAAAATCATTTCGTTATATACTGTTAGATTTATTTTTAAAAAATCACACACACACACTTAGAATGGTCAAATCATATTCAATGCACAATATCATTAAAGTGATGTGTTTCAGATTACGTGTAGTAATGAGAGTGCCTCACTCATTTGGTATTTGCCCAGCGGGTTGTGAAGAGGTCGTTCCGTGAGTTCTAATTTTCATTATTATTTTTATAAAAAGAAAAAAAAATCATTTCGTTATATACTGTTAGATTTATTTTTAAAAAATCACACACACACACTTAGAATGGTCAAATCATATTCAATGCACAATATCATTAAAGTGATGTGTTTCAGATTACGTGTAGTAATGAGAGTGCCTCACTCATTTGGTATTTGCCCAGCGGGTTGTGAAGAGGTCGTTCCGTGAGTTCTAATTTTCATTATTATTTTTATAAAAAGAAAAAAAAAATCATTTCGTTATATACTGTTAGATTTATTTTTAAAAAATCACACACACACACTTAGAATGGTCAAATCATATTCAATGCACAATATCATTAAAGTGATGTGTTTCAGATTACGTGTAGTAATGAGAGTGCCTCACTCATTTGGTATTTGCCCAGCGGGTTGTGAAGAGGTCGTTCCGTGAGTTCTAATTTTCATTATTATTTTTATAAAAAGAAAAAAAAAATCATTTCGTTATATACTGTTAGATTTATTTTTAAAAAATCACACACACACACTTAGAATGGTCAAATCATATTCAATGCACAATATCATTAAAGTGATGTGTTTCAGATTACGTGTAGTAATGAGAGTGCCTCACTCATTTGGTATTTGCCCAGCGGGTTGTGAAGAGGTCGTTCCGTGAGTTCTAATTTTCATTATTATTTTTATAAAAAGAAAAAAAAATCATTTCGTTATATACTGTTAGATTTATTTTTAAAAAATCACACACACACACTTAGAATGGTCAAATCATATTCAATGCACAATATCATTAAAGTGATGTGTTTCAGATTACGTGTAGTAATGAGAGTGCCTCACTCATTTGGTATTTGCCCAGCGGGTTGTGAAGAGGTCGTTCCGTGAGTTCTAATTTTCATTATTATTTTTATAAAAAGAAAAAAAAAATCATTTCGTTATATACTGTTAGATTTATTTTTAAAAAATCACACACACACACTTAGAATGGTCAAATCATATTCAATGCACAATATCATTAAAGTGATGTGTTTCAGATTACGTGTAGTAATGAGAGTGCCTCACTCATTTGGTATTTGCCCAGCGGGTTGTGAAGAGGTCGTTCCGTGAGTTCTAATTTTCATTATTATTTTTATAAAAAGAAAAAAAAAATCATTTCGTTATATACTGTTAGATTTATTTTTAAAAAATCACACACACACACTTAGAATGGTCAAATCATATTCAATGCACAATATCATTAAAGTGATGTGTTTCAGATTACGTGTAGTAATGAGAGTGCCTCACTCATTTGGTATTTGCCCAGCGGGTTGTGAAGAGGTCGTTCCGTGAGTTCTAATTTTCATTATTATTTTTATAAAAAGAAAAAAAAATCATTTCGTTATATACTGTTAGATTTATTTTTAAAAAATCACACACACACACTTAGAATGGTCAAATCATATTCAATGCACAATATCATTAAAGTGATGTGTTTCAGATTACGTGTAGTAATGAGAGTGCCTCACTCATTTGGTATTTGCCCAGCGGGTTGTGAAGAGGTCGTTCCGTGAGTTCTAATTTTCATTATTATTTTTATAAAAAGAAAAAAAAAATCACACACACACACACTTAGAATGGTGAAATCTTGTTCACTTCATTTTAACTAAATGCGCTATTTTAAAGTTTGTGTATACATTTGTTTTTAGATACACAACACTTGAAAGGGTCGAATCCTGTTCACAAAACATAATTTCAGCTATGTGTTACATTCATGTTTTTAAAGTTTGTGTACGTGTATAAATTTGTTTTTAGATACACAACACATAAAGGGTTGAATGGTATTCACTTAACACCATTTTTGTGTCCACTGAACACAATTTGTGTGTTCATTGGAAATCCGTAATCAATTTGTTTTTAAACATTCGAAATCATTTCGTTATTATTATAAAAATCGTATTGATAGTTAGATTTATTTAAAAAAAAAAAAAAAAAAATCCGTATTGCTATATATCACTCAGCTAAGTATTACATTCGTGTTTTTAAAGTTTGTGTACGTGTATAAATTTGTTTTTAGATACACAACACATAAAGGGTTGAATGGTATTCACTTAACACCATTTTTGTGTCCACTGAACACAATTTGTGTGTTCATTGGAAATCCGTAATCAATTTGTTTTTAAACATTCGAAATCATTTCGTTATTATTATAAAAATCGTATTGATAGTTAGATTTATTTAAAAAAAAAAAAAATCCGTATTGCTATATATCACGCAGCTAAGTATTACATTCGTGTTTTTAAAGTTTGTGTACGTGTATAAATTTGTTTTTAGATACAAAACACATAAAGGGTTGAATGCTATTCACTTAACACCATTTTGAAAATGCGTAACTATACTTGGGTGTATTCCATTCATTTAAAAAAAAAATCATAATGATATATGCTGTTAGATTTATTTAAAAAAAAAATCCACATTGCTATATATCACTGAATACAATTTTTGTGTTCACTGAATACAAGTTTTGTGTCCACTGAACACAATTTGTTTTAAAAAAAATCATAGTGTTATAATACACAATTTTATATTCACTCCGTAGCATTCTGTTTTAAAACACATCGCTATTCACCGAGCGATTCGAATGAACTTTGAAAAATAATCTAACTTCCGCTGATAAGGTACACTTCGAAGATAACTTCCTATAAAGCACGGGTGCTTTGGCACGGTGGTAAGACGCTCGGCTTGTAATCGGCTGGACCCAAGTTCGAATCCAGCTCACTGACCAGTGAAACATTAAATTTTTTTGGAAAAAAAAATGCCGATAGATGGCAGCACTTCATCAAAATTCGCCAGAGGGCGCTTTAACTACGTCACGCTGATAAGATCTTTCAGTCTGTCACTGACCAGCAGAGAGGGAGGACGTGTGCTCAGAGCTCTTGTCAAAGGTCACTTCTAAGGTCGACACGTCATTTCCAGATTGTGCGATTGCGACATCCCTTGAAACTTCTTCCTCAGGTCAAAGGTCAGTCGCTGATTGCGACATCGCTTGAAACCACTTCCTCAGGTCAAGGGTCAGTCAGCGATTGTGACACTCCGAGTGACGTGAAACTCACTCCGTATGAGTCACCATGCCTCTGTGAAAGGCTTTCGCAATTGCCCTCTTCCGAAAGAGGCATCACCAAACTTCCAAGAGGGGGGGGGGCATCCTCCCATAGAGGGGGGTCTCAAGAGAGGCATCCTCCCTCCTGGGGGTCTAAAGACCCTCTGAGAGGGCCCACTCCAAAGAGGCATCCTCCCAAAGAGGGCCTCTCCTCCTGAGCCGCCTCCCCTCTTTGGACTGGGACCGGTGTTTTCTAACTACTCGCGAGCATCGTAATATCTAGATTACGATAGTTGCGGTCGAAGTTGGACTTTCTCGTTCTATTTTAATACTGTAAATATAGAGCGTGCTTTTTCTTTTCTAAGTAGGCGCATCGTTATTGGGTATGTACACGAATCATACACGGAATAAAGACGTACGTGGATTACATGCACCCGAGCAGCTGTCAACAGCTACTGCAACAGAGCTATTTCTAAGAGCTTTAAAGAAAGCATCCGGGTTGGTCGCCGGAGGCGGCTAGTGTTAAATAGACTATTATTTTATGCGTAATTTAACGAACAGCCCTTTTTTAGGAACACTGGTACAAATTATCTTCGTCACATTGAATGTTTAGAATGTATTGAATATTTTGAATGTATGCCATTTAATCCTTGAATTTCCCCCCAAAAATTCCATTTTACTTTTCCTATAATACATAGAAGAGAAAGTATTGCAATGGGGTCAGAAATGCGATTTTCGGATTTGAATGGATTATTTATTAGATTTCAATGGATTAATCCCTAAACAAGGATCAACCCTTTTTCAATAACATCTGTGTATTTATCTGTATGTGGGCAAGTTTGTTTTTGATTCTGTGGGCGTGATATCTCACGACCAATTTAAGTGAATCTGAAATTTAAGATGATTTTTTTAATCAATAAGTGTTAAAGGTCTGTATTAATTTTCTGGGAGTTCGAAATAGGTTAAGGCCCTTCATTTTTCCAACATTTCTCTTTAATTATCGAAAAGAATGAAAAAGAAAATGATTATGCTAGCAGTGGTAACACAAACAACTATTTTACATAGAATTTTTGCTTTGAAAGCGAATGATATTGTTACGAACATGTAACATGCTTTCTCTAGATGCTCTTATGAAAACCAGAAAGTGAAAACACCTTTATAGGCAGCCATTCCTATTACGTCAATGTAGGGTTGTTATAGTTAAACACACGGTGCAGGATTGCCAGATTTGATGTTTTATCGTTAATTTGGCAACTTTTTGAAGGTATGAGAACTTTCCCGAAATAACGAATTTCCTTCAAGATACAAGACTCTTCTGAAAGTTTCTACGGAGAGTATATAAAAGGAGGCATCGCTCAGTTGTAGAACAATTCACGTGATACGAGCTACATTGAATTATAAAGTACATCAATGTTTGGAGAATAGTATCTGCTGTGGAGCATTCAATTGCTGGTTTACTGTACCTGACAGCTGTTTGGTAATGTTGTGAGACAGTTATCGAGTTATTCGCTGTAGGGAAGTCTAGATCTCCTATACTACAGGGTGACTTATCAAGCATATTGAAGCCCAGTATGGTTTCTACAAATACATGGGTTACCATATTTGGCGGTTTAACACGTGTTCCAAATATTGATTTTTACAGGTATTTGGTAATGTTAACAAATTTACAATTGAGTTATATTTTTATAAATATGAATTAAATTGGAGTAAAATTTGAAATTACGCGTCACTTATTATCAAGAATCAAAAATATGATTCTCACTCTATAAGCAAATTAACAAATAGATGGACATTTTTTTATTATTATTATTATTATTTTTTTTTTTTTTTGCAAAAATCCGGTCTTATTAAAATTTATGCAATACTTTTATGTATATTTCTATGTTACATCTGTTACAGTTCTAACATTATATAGAATAAAATATGGTCTTATTATGAGCTCAGAAAGACCATGAATTATTTGAAATACCTGTATTAAATAATGAATAGTTATTTTCGAAATATATATTTATGATGATAAAATAGTAGTGTGTGAATTACCCGGGGGGGAGGGGGGCACTTTAAAATAAAAAGGTTTATTTAATTTTAAAGGTACTAAAATTTTGAAGAGGGGCGATTTTGTTATAAACCTGTGGATGTATAGATTAGATAAATACAACATTTAAAATCTTAATAATAATAATAAATTATATAAATCTGTATTGTAAACGATATATTTTTTATGCCTAGTACAAAATAATTGAAGTACTTTAAAAGATAATATTGAGGAAATCCTCTAAACTGGATCATCTTAAATGAATCCTCTAACTGGATCCTAAGCCATTTTTACTTTCCTTATATACATAATGTATAAGGAAGTATTGTGACGGGGTCGAAAATTCGAATTCGAGATTTCGACGGGAGAGCACGTTTCAAGCATCCCTGATCACGAATCAAACATTTTTGAAGTGATGTCTGTGTGTGTGAAAGTATGTGTGTGTGTGTGTGTGTCAACGAGTCTGTGGAGACGATAACTGACGAACGAATGGACCGATGCGAACCAAATTTGGTACAAAAATCACAATCCGTAAACACTGGAAGTCTATTGTTTTTATACGCAATCGAATGTTCAGAACCCCCCTAAATTTTCGAATGAAATTTTGAAAAAATCGTCAAGAAATCAAAACCACTAATAAAGTTACGGAAATAGACATTTCTTATGTAATTTTCATTAGAAAACGATTGACATAAATTTTAGAACGCTAACATGCAACGTTCTCGAGATATTGTACATTTTTTAAAAAAATTATCAAAAAGTCATATAAATTAAAAAAAAAATTTCCTATTGAGAAACATGTTCACTTTTCATATGTAATACCATGCGATAAATTGGGTGACATCATTCTCGTGGATCGAGCTCGTTCCATTCATGAAAAAAGATACTTTGAGTAATACTTTTTATTTGTACGCCAATGGTCATTTATCAGCTGTAAGAATACCTTATTTCTTAGTGCATAACGCTTGGCGAGATTTTGGCGACGATTTTGGCGGAATGTCGCCAACTTGGCGACTTTTTTAAATGTTGCCAAATTAACGAAAATCTCGCCAAATGGATAAAAATGACGCTAAATCAATGAAAATGATTACTAATTGTCGAAAATTCAATATCATGGAAAGAATATTAGTATCTACTATAAGAAAAACCTATTGTTTACTGTAAAAGTAGTAAATTCATTACATTATATAAGGAAAGTCTGTTGTTGTCCACATCAGATTTTTTTATTCCCTCTTCATTTCTGGAAAAGCGAAATTACCTAAACCTTTTTCTAGTATGTTTAGAGCAGTTTGGTGCAGAACACCCACCAAAAAGTATTTCAATAGTACTTCCTAAAGTGAAAATACGAATAGAGCTAATGCTAATGGATCACACTTCCGGCCTGGGTGGGCTTTAATATGTTTGACGAGTCAGCTCGTATATGGAGGAGCCTCAGGGAACAGTGGGAGCGGTTGACCCCACGTTTTACAAATCTAAATAAAAAAAGTTTTGCACCCACAGACATGCTTAATAACATTTTTTTAAACACCATACAATTTATTATCAAAATAAAGATGCAACTAAAAAAAAAAAAAAAAAAAATCTGATGTGGGCAACACATGACTTTCCTTATATAATGTAATAAATTTTCTACTTTTACAGTTAAAAAAATGTTATTCTTATAGTAGATACTTATATTCTTTCAAAGATATTGAATTTTCTTCTTCTTCTTCGACCCAGACCGTCCGACCTGCCAGAAAGGTGTAAGGTATCTGTTTGGACGGCCGGGAAGTGCCACCCAATTTAGACCGGAACCCAGTGAGGGAGGCATCCACAGGGACCGTACCCTCCTTCCCCTACCACCAACCTCTCGGAAGGACTTACGTACACACATGTTTAACGTGATCGTACTCCGCGTGAACCCGGCGGCAGTTTGGGCAGCGGCGGGAATCGAACCCGGGACTACCGAGTGCAACCTCCGCGCGCTAACCACAGGGCTACCGCGCCCCTCATTGACTTTTCTTGAATTAGTAGTCATTTTCATTGATTTAGCGTCATTTTTATCCATTTGACGAGATTTTTGTTAATTTGGCAGCATTTCAAAAAGTCGCCAAGTTGACGACATTCCGCCAAATTCGTCGCCAAAATCTCGCCAAGCGTTATGAACGAAGAAATAAGTTGTTCTTACAGCAGATAAATGACTATTGGCGTTCAAATACAAAAGTATTACTCAAAGTATCTTTTTTCATGAATGTAACGAGCTAAATCCACAAGAATGATGTCACCCAATTTATCGCATGGTATTACATATGAAAAGTGAACAAGTTTCTCCACAGGAAATATTTTTTTTTTCATTTTATATGAGTTTTTGATAATTTTTTTGAAAAATGTGCAATATCTCGAGAACGGTTCATGTTAGCGTTCTAAAATTTATGCCAATCGTTTTCTAATGAAAAATTACATAAGAAATGTCTATTTGCGTAACTTCATTAATGGTTTTGATTTTTTTGACGATTTTTTCAAAATTTTATTCGAAAATTTAGGGGGCGTTCTGACCATTCGATTACGTATAAAAACAATAGGCTTCCAGTGTTTACGGATTGTGATTTTTCTACCAAATTTGGTTCGAATCGGTCCATTCGTTCTTCAGTTATCGTCTCCACCGACTCACTGACACACACACACACAGACATCACTTCAAAAATGTTTGATTCGTGATCAGGAATGCTTGAAACGTGATCTCCCGTCGAAAACTCGAATTCGAATTTTCGACCCCGTCACAATACTTTCCTTATACATTATATATATAAGGAAAGTAATAAACAACTTTATTTACAGCTAGCTTCACTGGGAACTCAAAACACATATATATTACAAATCTATATACAAAGTATACAAATCTATATTCACAACGCTGGCATTACAAATTCTACCCGAGACATACTAATCTACAATGAAGTTCAACCCTAACTATTACTAAACTGACTTTCAATCTGAACCTATGATGATCAAACTACGACACAATATATATATACTCACAAGATCAAAACACACACACACACGCACGCACGAACTCGGCAGGATGGCAGAGACGTAATTCTAAAGTCTGCCCTTCTTATAGATCTGACCAATCATGAGTATGCGATTGTTTGGAATGAAAGTTGAGAAGTTTAGGACATAAATTAAAATCAGGAAAAGTAGAATTAAAATAAAATGATAATAACTAATAAAATCCTCACAATAGTTTTGCAAGTCGTAGATCGGTATTAGGAATTTCCAGCAATGGGTAAAATGTAAAATTTTTCTTCAGATTTCTTTTACCGAAGGGAAACATTTGCAATATCAAATTTTTTGCTTTAAAATACAAAGGTTTCCTAACCAAGAAATCCTGTGCCAACGGCCCTACCGTGCTGAAAACACCGGTTCTCGTTAGATTACCGAAGTCAAGCAGCATCGGACGCGGTTAGTACTTGGGTGGGTGACCACCTGGGAACACCGCGATCCTGGTGAGCACAATCAGCTTTTTAATTTATTTTAGTAGCCCCGAGAATATTGAGAAAATAGAGGGTGTTTTAGTTGCTATAAATAAGTTTACAAATGTTTTCAAAGCTTAAAATCTTTTTTTTTTTATGTAAGCTAAGAACATATATATTTTTAGCTTATAGTTAAAATATTGACTAAAAAGTTAAATCTCCATTTAAAATACAGCATAAAACAAATTAGTAAGGATACCAACCGATTTCGAAGGCATTCCCCCCCCCCCCTCCCTTTTTCTTTAGGTTAAAAAATAGAACAACTATACCAACAAAAGCAAGCCAACGGCCGTACCGTGCTGAAAACACCGGTTCTCGTTAGATCACCGAAGTCACGCAGCATCGGGCGCGGTTAGTACTTGAGTGGGTGACCACCCGGGAACACCGTGTACTGATGGCATATTTCGGGTGCGGTAGCCCGATGGTTTGCGCGCTGGATTTGCACGCTGCCACAACTGCCGCCGTGTTCATGCAGAGTACGATCACGTTAAACATGTGGCTCCGTAAGTCCTTCCGAGAGGTTGGTGGTAGGGGAAGGAGGGTACGGTCCCTGTGGATGCCTCCCCCACTGTGTTCCGGTCTAAATTGGGTGGCACTTCTCTGCCGTCCAAACGGTTACCTTATACCTTTCTGGTAGGTCGGACGGTCTGGTTCTCAACAACAACCAAGAAATCCTATAGAAAAAAACTGTTACACAGTCGCAAATACAGAAATTCAACACACCATGTTTTTCTTTGCTCTGCAAGGCTACCATGGTAGTCCTCTGGCCTTCTGCTAGAAGAGTCGCAAACAAACAGTTTGAATACAAGATATAGACTCCAGTTGAATGCATAAGGTAAAATATTCCAGGATCAAGAAATTCAGTTTTTGGAGTCCCTGGACTGGGAAAATCCCAGCTTTTTACCAGTGCAGATAGAAAAATAAATTTTTGAAAGTAGAGAAAATTTAGAATTGCTCTTCATCACTGCGTTAGAAAATTTCTAATGCAGACCCTATTAGAGACTAAATAAATTTTTACTTTCCTTATATACATAATGTATAAGGAAAGTATTGTGACGGGGTCGAAAATTCGAATTCGAGTTTTCGACGGGAGAGCACCTTTTTAAGCATCCTTGATCACGAATCGAACATTTTTGAGGTGATGTCTGTGTGTGTGTGTGTGTCAGTGAGTCTGTGGAGACGATAACTGACGAACAAATGGATCAATTCGAACGAAATTTGGTACAAAAATCACAATCCGTAAACACTGGAAGCCTATTGTTTTTATACGCAATTGAATGTTCAGAACCCCCCTGAATTTTTGAGTGAAATTTTGAAAAAAATTGTTAAAAAATGAAAATCGCTAATAAAGTTACGCAAATAGACAATTCTTATGAAATTTTTCATTTGTAAACGATTGACATAAATTTTAGAACGCTAACATGAACCGTTCTCGAGATATTGCACATTTTTCAAAAAAATTATCAAAAAGTTATATAAAATGAAAAAAAAAATATTTCCTATTGAGACACATGTTCACTTTTCATATGTAATACCATGCGATAAATTGGATGACATCATTCTCGTAGATCTAGCTCGTTCCATTCATGAAAAACGATACTTTGAGTAATACTTTTGTATTTGAATGTCAATAGTCATTTATCTGCTGTAAGAATAATTGTTATATTTAATTTAAATATTATTTCTCCGTCCATAACGCTTGACGAGATTTTGGCGACGAATTTGTCGGAATGTCGCCGATTTTGGCGACATTTTTAATTGTTGCTAAATTAACGAAAATCTCGCCAAATGGATAAAAACGACGCTAAATCAATGAAAATGACGACTAATTGAAGGAAATTCAGTATCTTGGAAAGAATATAAGCATCTACTATAAGAATAACATTTCTTTTTAACTGTAAAAGTAGTAAATTCATTGTATTATATAAGGAAAGTCATGTGTTGCCCACATCAGATTTTTTTGAATAATGCCGTAAAATTAAAATAAATACGGCGAAGGGAAAAGGGGATAAGATTATGGGTTTCTTGATCGGTGATCAGTAAGGGTAGGCGAGTCTTGTCGCGACATCCGATTGTTAAGGATAAGATTGCTAAGGATAAGATTCAATTCGAGGTCGAAGATTAGTTAAGAAAAATATATATAACTAGTCGGGATGGGGGTAGCACAAAGATGCTTAAATTTTAAAATCAGGTTTGAGATTGAAATATTGAAATTTTATATACTACTAATGTCCTTCTTGCACTTGTTGAGTTCTGAAAGCTCTACTGTAATTAGGTAAACTGTAATTAGGTAATGTGGGCAGTGTGGGTACTGTAATTAGGTAATGTGGGCAACACATGGCTTTCCTTATATAATGCAATGAATTTACTACTTTTACAGTTAAAAAAATTTTACTTTTATAGTAGATACTTATAATCTTTCCAAGATATTGAATTTTCTTCAATTAGTCGTCATTTTTATCCATTTGGCGAGGTTTTTGTTAATTTGGCAACAATTTAAAATGTCGCCAAGTTGGCGACATTCCGCCAAGTTCGTCGCCAAAATCTCGCCAAGCGTTCTAGACTGAGAAATAAGTTATTCTTACTGCAGATAAATGACTATTGGCGTTCAAATACAAAAGTATTACTCAAAGTATCCTTTTTCATGAATGGAACGAGCTAGATCCACGAGAATGATGTCACCCAATTTATCGCATGGTATTACATATCAAAAGTGAACATGTTTCTCAATAGGAAATATTTTTTTTTAATTTTAAATCACTTTTTGATAATTTTTTTGAAAAATGGGTAATATCTGGAGAACGGTCCATGTTAGCGTTCTAAAATTTATGTCCATCGTTTTCTAATGAAAATTTACATAACAAATGTCTATTTCCGTAACTTTATTAGCGGTTTTGATTTTTTGATGATTTTTTCAAAATTTCACGCGAAAATTTAGAGGGGTTCTGAACATTCGATTGCGTATAAAAACAATAGGCTTCCAGTGTTTACGGATTGTGATTTTTGTACCAAATTTCATTTGAATCGGTCCATTCGTTCGTCAGTTATCGTCTCCACAGTCTCCCTGACATACACACACACACACACACAGACATCATCTCAAAAATGTTTGATTCGTGATCAGGGATGCTTGAAACGTGCTCTCCCGTCGGAAATTCGAATTCGAATTTTCGACTCCGTCACAATACTTTCCTTATAGATTATGTATATAAGGAAAGTAAAATGTATCAAACTTTTTACTTTTTATAACAGTCGAAAAATTATTATGTAAATTTTATAGACAGTAACATTGGAATTAGAATATAATTTATTTAAATGAAACTACATACCAACGAAACAGACATGTTTATTTTGTGAAATTATATGTAAAATGGCCATTGTAGAGCCTGAAAACATGGAAGCCTCCAGGAAGTGTCTCGTCAGTTAGGACACCTTATGGAATTGTTTTTCACTAACTGCTATATGTAGCCATTTTAAACCGCTGTAGGCGTTCTACTTAAGTCTTGAGAAGACTCTAATTTTACTTTCCCTGCAATACATGGTAATGTATAGGGAAAGTATTGGAATCATGCCGAAAATCGCAACTCGAGTTTTCGACGGATCTACACGTTTCGAGACCTCTAGAATACGAAAAAACTATTTTTAGCGTGACGTCTGTGTGTGCATCTGTGTGTCTGTGTGTCTGTGTGTCTGTCTGTGTGTGCAGATTTTGTATCCACTCTAACTAAAAAACTAATGGACCGAATTTTACAAAATTTTGTAGGTAAGTCACTTGTGGGCGGGGCTGGTGCTGATTAGTTTTGTGTACGATTCGGGATAAAAGAACCCGCCTTTTTTGCGAAATGGCCCGCAAAAGCTTGTATCCACTCTAACTGAAAAACTAATGGACCGAATTTCACAAAATTCGGCAGATGAGTCACTTGTGGGATACCCTGGTGCTGATTAGATTTTGGTAAGATTCGGATAAAAATGACCTGCCTTTTTTTGCAAAATGGCCCTCAAAAATCGCCCAAATCTAAACTAAGGAACTGGGTATACTCAAATATATCCAGAAAATGCTTGTTTAATACGTAATTTTTAATAAAGAAAAGAATAAGACCAACCCCATTACACTAGGAGTAGCCGTTCTCGAGATATTTTAGTTTCTTCGTATTTTCTCTACGTCACCTTTGAAAAGAAGTCCAGTTACAGAATGAGAACGAAAATTGAATTAAAAGTGAATTCAATGTAATTAAAATAAAGATAACGTGAATATAAATCCGCAGGGAAAGTCATGTGCTGCCCACATCAGATTTTTTACTTTCCCTGCAATAAATGGTAATGTATAGGGAAAGTATTGGAATCATGCCGAAAATCGCAACTCGAGTTTTCGACGGATCTACACGTTTCGAGACCTCTAGAATACGAAAAAACCATTTTTAGCGTGACGTCTGTGTGTGTGTCTGTGTGTCTGTCTGTCTGTGCAGATTTTGTATCCACTCTAACTAAAAAACTAATACACCGAATTCCACAAAATTTTGTAGGTAAGTCAATTGTGGGCGGGTCTAGTGCTGATTAGTTTTGGGTACGATTCGGGATAAAAGAACCCGCCTTTTTTTGAGAAATGGCCCGCAAAAGCTTGTATCCACTCTAGCTGAAAAACTAAAGACCGAATTTCACAAAATTCGGTAGATGAGTCACGTATAGGTCACCCTGGTGCTGATTAGATTTTGGTACGATTCATAAAAAAATAACCTGCCTTTTTTGCAGAATGGCCCGCAAAAATTGTCAAAATCTAAACTAAAAAGCTACGTATGCTCAAATATATCTATTAAACGCTCGTTTAATACGTAATTTTTAACGATGAAAAGAATAAGACCAACCCCATTACACTAGGACTAGCCGTTTACGAGATATTTTAGTTTTTCGTACTTTCTGTACGCCATCTTTGAAAATAAGTCCGGTTACCGAATGAGAACGAAAATTGAATTAAAAGTGAAATAAATTTAATTAAAATAAAGAGAACGTTAATATAAGTCTGCAGGGAAAGTCATGTGCTGCCCACATCAGAGTTTTTAATCTGTTAAAATGTTAGTTTCTTTTCTGATTTTTCACTGTAACTTCCATATATGTGCATTATGTAAAATTATTTTCGCTTAAATTCAAAGTATGTTGCTTTAGTTATTTATATGGAGTAATATAACCCAAAATTTGTTTCAGAAAAATTTACAATTAATAATGCTTTATCTGTTAAAGGCACTTGTGAGGAACCTTGGATCACTGAAAGGGTTCTGACAAAAAAATATTAATTATGTATAAGACATTTGAAGCGGATTATATTACTTTCCTTATATACATAATGTATAAGGAAAGTATTGTAAAGGGGTCGAAAATTCGATTTCGAGTTTTCGACGGGAACGCACGTTTCAAGCATCCCTGATCACGAATCAAACATTTTTGAGATGATGTCTGGTGTGTGTATGTGAAAATGTGTGTGTGTGTGTGTGTGTGTGTGTGTGTCAGTGAGTCTGTAAAGACGATATCTCACGAACGAATGAAGCGATTCGAATGAAATTTGGTACAAAAATCACAATCCGTGAATACTGGAAGCCTATTGTTTTTAAACGCAATCGAATGTTCAGAACCCCCCTAAATTTTCGAGTGAAATTTTGAAAATATCATCAAAAAATCAAAACCTTTAATAAAATTACGCAAATAGACATTTCTTATGTAATTTTTCCTTAGAAAGCGATTGACATAAACTTTAGAACGCTAGCATGAACCTTTTTCGAGATGTTGCACATTTTTCAAATAAATTAAAAAAAAAATACCATAAATTTAAAAAAAATATATTAACTGTTGAGAAACATATTCACTTTTCATATGTAATATCATGCGATAAATTGGGTGACACCATTCTCGTGGATCTAGCTCGTTCCACTCATAAGAAAAGATAATTTAAGTAATACATTTGTATTTGAACGCCAATAGTCATTTATCTGCTATAAGAATAAATTATTTCTCTGTCTATAACGCTTGGCGAGATTTTGGCGACGAATTTGGCGGTTTGTCGCCAACCTGGCAACTTTTTAAATGTTACCAAATCAAAGAAAATCTCGTCAAATGGATAACGACTATTTGACGAAAATTCAATATCTTGGGAAAAAATATAAGTATCTACTATAAGAATAACCTATTTATTTGCTGTAAAAGTAGTAAATTCATTGCATTATATAAGGAAAGTCATGTGCTGCCCACATCAGATTTTTTTTATCTTATGAAGTGTTTAATGTATATGAAACAAGTGCTTGGCTAGGATATAATTATAAAAGCAAATATTTATGAAAATCAAAAGACGAAAAGTGTCCCAAGATTTCCCACTTTCCCCTACTTTTAACCATAAATAAATAGACGTCATTCTTTATAAATTATCTCGGTCCGTTTTCAAGGTATTGGAAATTTTACTTTTCTACAGGGAGCGCGATATCTCTCAAAAGAATTGTGCGATATTGTTTTCTCACACTATCGCAATTTATTCTGTCAGTAAAATTATATGTCGTTATGATACATCATATCTTTTAACTTTCTAAAGACATGAAACTTTTTTAAAGAATTCTCCACTCAATTTTCCTCCTCGGAAATCGGAATCGATTTATTAGCTCTCGTTCTAAATGGCCGAAATAACATTGCAACAAAGAGATCTAACTCCAAATACGATTAAATGATAAAAATATAAAAGACACCGGAAAAATTAGCTTAATTAAAAAAGAAACACGTTTATCATTTACAATACCCACCGAAAAACAAACTTTGTTTAAAACTTCTTTGAACTAGACCATTTTCTTTTCTCCCCCTCCCTTTCTAAGAACTTAATTCACTCTTTTTCTCCGATAGGTATCTAAAAGTGAAAATAAAACCATTGAGAAAAGATTTAATTGAAAAACATTCTGTCCCCAACGTGATAGCACCCAATCTCAACATCATTCAAACAAACAGGTCGGCATGATCCCTAGCTTATACAAACAGCCAAGTCCTTTCACAACTCCAGCAATTAATCGTATCGCTTCACAATAAAGCTATCGATTAATCCATCGCGCCGTTTCCTCTGAGCTAATTTACCATAGATGCTCTATGAATCGCTGTAGAACATAGGTAGAATATTAACGTCCGGTCAGATGTCCGGTAGAATGATCTGATCTTCTCGTATCGAGCATCTCCTTAACCCAGTTTCCGCGAGGTTTTTTCGACCAAGTGGAACCAATAGCGAGGGAGAAAACTGTGGATTGACTCCACCCATAGAGGAGTTTTAAAACAGAGACCGCGAAGAAAATGTTACTTTCTTCCTTGGGATAAGAGAGAGACAGGATACAGAATTTGGAGTTAAGAAAGCTAAGTTCCATTCCGAAGAGTACATTGTTCGTTGTGTTAAACCTCGAGTCTAGCCAACATCGCATCCATTTTGTTACAGAAATATTTGGATAAACGTTCTGTTGTAGAATAATAATAAAAAAAAATTAAAGGTAAGAATTATTTTTCTTTTCTTTTCCTAAAATATGCTTCATAATTTAGAGATTAGGTTTTTTGTGTTTATTTTAATTAAATATATTTATATTTATTTTTCTTTAAAATTAAGACTTTCAGTTTGAATTTTGCTATGCACGTAAAAGTTATTAAAATTGCATTTAAAAAAAAATTAGCATCCCATTATTCATTAGACTGGCCCGTTACCCATTTATTTTTTAATTATTTTTTTTAAATTTATATATATATATACTCTGGCACTCCTTGTTATATAAAAATATAGAATAAATAGAATATGAATGTATGGGGAAAAGTTGAGTGAAAACTCACAATTCCGATATATTTTTTATTTTAGTGCGTCGACTAACAAAATGTTTTATGCCAGGTACTATTTTTCATCGATAAAAGTTAATATTTTGCAAATATGTTAGATTTTAGTTGATGCTAACTCTAAATCCTTTTCTCGTATGGTATATATAATGCAAATGAACTTAATTCGTATGCATTCAGGACCTGGGAAAATACGCCTCGGAGAGCTTTTTTTTTTTTTTTTTTTTATTTAATTCGCATTAGTTTAACAGTGACTAATTTTTAAAGTTTAAAATCATCATTTTACGACTTTTTGTCAAATAAAATTTACTCTTTCTTTGCTGCCGCAGACGAAAGACAATAAATCGTGGGCAGGTGGCAGACTTTTTGTATGGAGGAAAACAACTGATCGCACTAAGTGCATTTTTTAAGGGTTTCTTAACTTTAAGAATTTAAAAGATGTTGTCATATATATGTGTATTTTTTAATTTAGTGTTATATTGTCGTTATGAGTATTGTGCTAAAATTTGACTTAAATTCAATGAACATTCGTTGAGATAGCAATAATTCAGGGTGTTAAAGGAACTTTTTTGAGGCTTCAAGTACTATTTTCATATATTTATGTAGCGAGAATAATTTTAGTTTAAATCAAGCGATTTGGAAATTGGTGTTATCTGTATCAGTTAAATAGAAGGTGCTTATTACAACCTGGGAATAATTAAAATTTTGCTATTGCTAAAAAAATACATGCAAATATAGAGTAGTAGTCATGAAGGTAAAAGGAGCTAGAACTTCATATTAAGAAAATTCATATTAAGAATCGCCAATATCTTTTAATACAATAATTCAGGTGGCGCTAGGTAAAGATAAGGAGTCCTGTATTATATGCATTTCTATGGTGAAAGACCTAAAATATTTATGTAAACTGTCCCTTTTGTAAAAATAAATGATTAGAGCAATGCAAAGTAGAACTGAAACAATAAAGAATATTTTTAGGCATTCAAAATTATTTTACCTTTCAATTTATTTTTATCTCACTATATTTTGTACTCTGTCCTACAATGAAAAAATGCTTGTAAATTATACTTATTTCTATGGCGAAAGACCTAAAATATTTATGTAAACTGTCCCTTTTGTAAAAATAAATGATTAGAGCAATGCAAAGTAGAACTGAAACAATAAAGAATATTTTTAGGCATTTAAAATTATTTTACCTTTCAATTTATTTTTATCTCACTATATTTTGTACTCTGTCCTACAATGAAAAAATGCTTGTGAATTATACTTATTTCTATGGCGAAAGACCTAAAATATTTATGTAAACTGTCCCTTTTGTAAAAATAAATGATTAGAGCAATGCAAAGTAGAACTGAAACAATAAAGAATATTCCTAGGCATTCAAAATTATTTTACCTTTCAATTTATTTTTATCTTACTATATTTTGTACTCTGTCCTACAACTATGAAAAAACACTGGTAAATTATACTCATTTCTATGGCGAAAGACCTAAAATATTTATGTAAACTGTCCCTTTTGTAAAAATAAATGATTAGAGCAATGCAAAGTAGAACTGAAACAATAAAGAATATTCCTAGGCATTCAAAATTATTTTACCTTTCAATTTATTTTTATCTTACTATATTTTGTACTCTGTCCTACAACTATGAAAAAACACTGGTAAACTATACTCATTTCTATGGCGAAAGACCTAAAATATTTATGTAAACTGTCCCTTTTGTAAAAATAAATGATTAGAGCAATGCAAAGTAGAACTGAAACAATAAAGAACATTCCTACGCATTCAAAATTATTTTACCTTTCAATTTATTTTTATCTTACTATATTTTGTACTCTGTCCTACAACTATGAAAAAACACTGGTAAACTATACTCATTTCTATGGCGAAAGACCTAAAATATTTATGTAAACTGTCCCTTTTGTAAAAATAAATGATTAGAGCAATGCAAAGTAGAACTGAAACAATAAAGAACATTCCTACGCATTCAAAATTATTTTACCTTTCAATTTATTTTTATCTTACTATATTTTGTACTCTGTCCTACAACTATGAAAAAACACTGGTAAACTATACTCATTTCTATGGCGAAAGACCTAAAATATTTATGTAAACTGTCCCTTTTGTAAAAATAAATGATTAGAGCAATGCAAAGTAGAACTGAAACAATAAAGAACATTCCTACGCATTCAAAATTATTTTACCTTTCAATTTATTTTTATCTCACTATATTTTGTACTCTGTCCTACAACTATCAAAAAATACTGGTAAATTATACTCATAATTAGGGAACTCTTAATTTAAAAATAATAAAAAATACATATACTAAATACTACGCCTTTCTGTTATGCCAACTAATAATAGCGGCTACTTTACTAACACTAGCGACACCTAGATATAAATTTCAAAGTATTATGACATTTTCAAGCGTTTCAACTATAGGAGTTTTATTTCCTTCTTTGTAACTCCATGGTAGTAGTATTTGACACACGATAAAATAATTCAAATGAAAGAAACAAAATTTTTCTTTTAATATTGTCTACATATGAAGAAGTTAATTTTATTTTCGTTAATTTGTAAAGCTTCCATAATTTTAAAGATAGATGCACTAACAGCGAACTGGTCACGGTATCGGACTTTAAATTGCATTATAGAGAGGCTCAAAAAATGATTAGGTCACGTTAGTTTGGAGATTCAAAAAAAGATTGGGTCTTGTTTGTTTGGAGGTTCATGTAACGATGAAGTCACGCTCAAAGTGAGGGAATAGCCATAAGAACATGAAAACAGAGAGGCAGAAGGACAGATTAACTCCTAAATTTTAAGTGGGACCCTATCATGACTGCCCATCAAAATTTGATAGAATTCATACAGACGTTCTTCCCGTGATGATGAGGTAAACAGATGAATTGACAATTTTATTTATCTAGATACTTTTACAATTGTGATGTCGTTTAATGTATTAAATATATACCATTTATTTACTTATCCGATTATCACTTTTTAAAAACAATTTTTAAACTTATCGAAAATAAATAACATAAAGATTCTAACATGCATTTTTAAAAAAACTAAAATAATACGAGAACATCAAGATAGAATACGTATAACATTAAGAATCGTCTAAGAATACCTTTTTAGATTTTACAAAATATGGCATATAGCAAATTTTCATGCTGTCATTACAGATAACGATCATTCTTTGCTGAATAGTGTTCAAACACTTGAAATCGATTCCCGTTTGCTGATATCTTCACTGAGCTTAATATAAGTTAAATTAATATTTTATTGTCTCATTTTTTTTTTATAATTTAACTACGTTTTTTTTTTTCAATAAATTCAAACTCCATTTCGCTAAATGACAGAAATCAAATTTAAATACTCGACACAAAATACGTATATTACTAATTCTTCAGAACAAATTGTGATTCCTGAATTTAAAAAAATATATCTGCAGGATATCGAAGTATGTATTTTGTGATTATAATATATTTTTCTGAATTCTGAAGTCAGATTTGTACCCTAAAATTAACCAAAAATTTTAAAATTTACCATTTTCGTCGGACAGGTTGTATGTGTGTGTGTGAGAGAGAGGAGGGGGGGGGGGTCCGTTTTTGACCATAGGCAAAGCAGGCAAATACTGGGGACCCACTAAGCTCAATGGCCCATATATCGTGATCAAAGTACCTTATATTACTATATAAGTTTTATCTGGGCCTCTAAAATTTACTTTTGTCTAAGGGCCCCTGCAAGGGTTGCGTCGACCCTGAAGGGGGGTTGTTCAGAAAATTATAGTGATAACCGATTTAAACACAGTTTTTCAACTATTTATTAAAAAATTCTATCCATCTTTTTCATGTGTCTTAACACTTTTACAGAAAACTAAAATAGTGCATTTCCAAAAAGTAAAGTATAGGAAGAAGGCTTTTTATTAAATACTATAAAAAAGAATTAAATAAATTAAACATGATTTTCCGCTTTAGTATGGTTCATATATATATTTTTTTTCAGTCATACCGAAATTTTTATGTATCGGATGATAATTACAGAAACAGCCCCATAGGATATGGATCTTGCGTTATAAAAGATATATGTTTGTCTTATGTGACTGTGTTGTCCATAGTGAAAAATCAAAGTTTTGGAGAAACTCGAAATTTTATACAAGGGTAGCTAAACTTCCAAGACGATACACCTAGTCTAGATTTCTATTCATTCGAATTAGTTTAAAAGTTATGAACTTAAAAGTCGAAATTCGAACATAAATTCTTCAGTTTCAAATCAAATTTATCAAACAGACGATTTTTCGAGCGTAATGGATATAAACGGCGATCGACAAACGAGACATCAGCCGCGACAGGAACTTCGATTTAGAATTCAAAATTCTAACTTTTTTAATTTTAAAGATATCATTTTGATTTCTTTTTAAATGCACGATTCTTTCATCATTATAGGCATTCTGTACATCCACTTAAATCAGACTGGAACTTTTGAAGATAGAATTTAAATTTAAATGTTATTTCCTTGGAAAGTTTTGTTTTTTTCCTTTTTCGAAAATTGCGTCACATTGACTGCCGCACCAATAAATGCAAAAATGATGGCTTATGTAGTAATGTGTAACGCTCGGTGTTTCCACTTCTTTGTTTTATTTTTTGGCTTTCGGGGTTGCTATGGTTGCGGATATTGTTTTCTGTTTAATTGATTGGTGTTATATGTACTATTAAGCAGCAGGCGCTTAATCAGAGATTTGTAAGTTAAATCCCGGGCAATGTCGGGTATTCGTGCCAGTGCCCAATAATCACATCACCGAATGAACCACTACACCCCCCCCCCTCCATACGACCCTGATACATTCTTTTTAATAAAATAGTTAAAATATAAGTTACTTGATCATAAATTATTTGGATAGACACTGTCTACCCCATCATCTTCCCTGACGTTTCGGCAACTGGCTTTACATATATTAGTTCCTTGAGTTCATGTCCGCGACTCACAGTTAAAACATGCTCATTCATCAAAATCTCGAGTTCGAAAATTTTTAAGAACAATTTTTAAAAACAACTTTCTTTATACAAAGTAAAGGTATAAAAAATGAAACATTTCTTTATATATAAATTCGCAGTTTTGGACTGATTTTTTTGCTTTTTCATATTTGGTATGGTTATTCCATAAGTCACTGCCGATACCCCCCCCCCCCCCTCCCCCGTGTTTCCAGTTTCTTAGACCAGGGGATGTTGATATATTAATTAAAAACGCTTCCATAGAAATCGTATCGTGCAGACATTTTTTTTTCCGAAACTTTATGTGAAGAAAATAACATCATATTGCTTAGTAGCGGAATCACTTATTAGTAAATCCAGTTTCTATATTAATAACATATTTTTATAAAGCTATTATTCTTTTTGAGGAATCGCTTTGTTAAGTTCAAGGAAATTGAAAATTTTACTTTTTTCAAGTTTTTAATGCTTATATCTCGAAAACTAAAAATGTTAGCTATAAACAGTAAAAAAAAATTTGATGTGGGCAGCAGATGACTTTCCTTATATAATGCAATGAATTTACTACTTTTACAGTAAAAAAATAGGTTATTCTTATAGTCGATACTTGAATTATTTCCAAGATATTGAATTTTCGTCAATTTGTCGTCATTTTCATTGATTTAGCGTCATTTTTATCTATTTGACGAGATTTTCGTTAATTTGGCAACATTTAGAAAAGTCGCCAAGTTGGCAACATTCCTCCAAATTTGTCGCCAAAATCTCGCCAAGCGTTATAGACGGAGAAATAGGTTATTCTTATATCAGATAAATGACTATTGGCGTTCAAATACAAAAGTATTACTCAAAGTACCTTTTTTCATGAATGGAACGAGCTATATCCACGAGAATGATGTCACCAAATTTATCGCATGGTATTACATATAAAAAGAGAACATGCTTCTCAACGGTTAATATTTTTTTTTAATTTATGGAATTTTTTGATCAATTTATTTGAAAATGTACAATATCACGAGAACGGTTCATGCTAGCGTTCTAAAATTTATTTCAATCGTTTTCTGAGGAAAAATTACATAAGAAATGTCTATTTGCGTAACTCTATTAAAGGTTTTGATTTTTTGATGATTTTTTTCAAAATTTCATTCGAAAATTTAGGGGGTTCTGAACATTCGATTCCGTATAAAAACAATAGGCTTCCAGTATTAATGGGTTGCAATTTTTGTACCAAATTTCGTTCGAATCGGTCCACTCGTTCGTGAGTTATCGTCTCCACAGTCTCACTGACACACACACACATACACACACAGACATCATCTCAAAAGCGTCTGATTCGTGTGTCAGGGATGCTTGAAACGTGCTCTCCCGTCGAAAACTCGAATTCGAATTTTCGACCCCGTCACAATACTTTCGTTATACATTATCTGTATATAATGAAAGTAAAAATGTAATCTAAGGGTGTAGTTAAGGGATATATTAACAATCTTTACCACATGTCATTCTTTTTCAATTCCTTAACTTATATATAGAACATTGAAAAAGGGGTATTTTATATCAATTTAGTACCTGCTTTATTTATAATGTTTTATTTATAATGCTCTTTTTATCATCCGCACAAGATTGTCGTATGGGTATAGTCACTATTGATTTCAAATAATCTCTTCAGACAAGTATTATATAGGATAAAAGGGGCATTTATATCAAATAAAAGGACATTTAGTTTATCGACGCCCATAATTGAATTATTAGAGTTTTTGCCAACTGGAATAAAGGAACATTTAAAGAAAATTTCTAAAAGAATAACTTACTCAAAGAAAGATATTTTCTTTTTTTCATTCGGTCACTGATCACGATATTAGTGAACCTAAACAATATACGGGATATCAGATATTCTTATTTCACAGTTTTCGATAAAAAGTTTATTTGCTCGATCTTTCGCAATATTTGGAAAAATTTGGGAGCGATTAAAATCCCTGATTAAATACCTTTCAATCCCTTTGGAAGCGATTGAAAGTCCAATTTAAAATTCGTAATTTTCTATTGTTTCAAATCTATATAAATAAAATTGAAAATCTATTTGTTTGTCTGTTTGTCTCATCAGCACGGGAAAACGGCTGTACCGTTTTTTATGAAAATTTCAAGTATGGCCCTGGTAGAGTCCCATATAAAATGTAGGCGTTCTGTCTGTCTTCCTGCCCTTCTGACTGTTTCCGCAATTTGAGCGTGTCTTAAATCGTTATAAGTAAGGCGCGGATTTTGATGACCTAAAAATTCACTAAAAATGCCCTTAAAATAGTGAAAAAATGCCTTAAAAAATGTCCTTAAAGTTTTACATTATTATGAACTTAAAAAAAGAACGACATGAAAAATAAATTTAGTTAATTCATGATACAAATTTCGAAAGTTTTGAGTAAATACAAATAATTTAAATTGTTGTAATAAAAAATTTATATGTATAAATACCTGACTTAAAACTTTTATTATCCTGAACTGCGATAATTTAATTTCCCATGATAACATCGGAATTACATTGAATTATTAGGTGTTTCCTAATGTTCTCAAATGTAAAAGATCTTCTATTGTCGGAATAAAAGCTTTTATACCGTGAAAATACCTGTTTGCACCACAAAACGGGAAGAAGTGTTGCGGCCCCGGGGATTTGTTTGTAAAGATGTTAAGACGGGTATTTGTTTGTAAAGATGCTAAGAAGGGAATTAACAAAAACACCCATTGCAACAGAAAGTATAGAAAATTAAAAATGAAAAACAAATCCCTAATTATAGGAAATCTTATAAAAATGCTAAATATTGCCTCAAAAATGCTAAAAATGCTCAAAAATGTCCATAACAGGAAAAAATTCAAAAAAATGCAGATTTCATCAAAATCCGCGCATTAGTTATAAGCTTCCAAACAAACGGAACCCAATCGTTATTTGAGTCTCCAAACTAGCGTGACCTCAACGTGACGTGAAATTAACGTGACGTTTTCTGAACATCTCTACATTAAATGCAATTCAAGATGAAATAACGTGGCACGATCATTCTTCGATCTCTAAAATTATAGCAGCTTTATAAATTGACAAAATAAAAAAACATAAACCTTTTAATATGAAGACAGTTTTAAAAGAATGAAAAATTTATTTCTTTCATTTGAGTTTTTTCAGGGATATCACGCTTACTGTGACAAGTTAAATTAACCGGAGAGTGATTCAATTCGACTTTTTCATACCAGAATTCATTTTCTTTTTCAAATTTTACAAGAAAAAATTTGAGAAATCGGTACCTTGGTTCGAAATGATTGCAACTATATCGTGTTACCCTTCACTTTAAAGGACTTAAACACAATTGTAGATTTATACCATACTTCACAATGTTCTCTCTCTTCAATGGGGGAGAGGATAATTCACCCCCAAAAGGGGTGTTATTGAGGTCACGAACAAAAAAACCTGATGTGGGCAGGCAGCACATGACTTTCCTTATTGCAATGAATTTATTACTTTTACAGTAAAAAAAAAAATAGGTTATTCTTATAGTAGATACTTATATTTTTTCCAAGATATTGAATTTTCGTCAAATAGTCGTTATCCATTTGGCGAGATTTTCTTTGGTTTGGTAACATTTAAAAAGTAGCCAAGTTGGCGACATTCCGCCAAATTCGTCGCCAAAATCTTGCCAAGCGTTATGGACGGAGAAATAATTTATTCTTATAGCAGATAAATGACTATTGGCGTTCAAATACAAAAGTATTACTCAAAGTATCTTTTTTCATGAGTTGAACGAGCTGGGATCCACAAGAATGATGTCACCAAATTTATCGCCTGATATTACATATGAAAAGTGAGCATATTTCTCAATAGAAAATATTTTTTTTTTATTTCATATAATTTTTTTGAAAAATGTGCAATATCTCGAGAACGGTTCATGCTAGCGTTCTAAAATTTATGTTAATCGTTTTCTAATGAAAAATTACATAAGAAATGTCTATTTGCCTAACTTTATTAGAGGTTTTGATTTTTTGATGATTTTTTCAAAATTTCACTCGAAAATTTTGGGGGATTCTGAACATTCGATTGCGTATAAAAACTTCCGTAACTTGCGTAATAGGCTTCCAGTATTCCCGGATTGTAATTTTTGTATCAAATTTCGTTCGCCAGTCGTCTCCCCAGACTCACTGACACACACACACATACTTTCACGCACACACACAGACATCACCTCTAAATAGTTCGATTCGTGATCAGCGATGCTTGAAACGTGCTCTCCCGTCGAAAACTCGAATTCGAATTTTTGACCCCGTCACAATGTTTTCCTTTCACATTATTGTATATAAGGAAAGTAAAAAAATTGTGTCGCGGCTATTTTTCACAACAATGATTGAAACTATTAGGGGTCATTAAGCCACAAATAAACCCTTTTATGCATGATTATATCCAATTTTGTCCTGTGCTGCCATGGTAAAAAAAATAAAATTTAAAATAAAATTTTAAGTTTTTGCTCGAATTTAAAACAATTCTAGCTAGTTCTAGATTTTTTGATAACAACGCCGGCCACAAAGTGTCGTGAAAATTCATTAATATTCGGAGCTGCTATTGTGTACACAAGGAGTCGACCACAGATATCAGACAGACAGACGGACATCACTCCAAAATAGTCAAACTTGTTCAGGAGGTCTAAAAACACATATTTGCATATCAAAATCTCGAAATCGAAAATTTTCGTGAAAACAATACTTTCTCAATACTACGAATAAGAAAGTAAAAATTTTAATATATCAAGAAAGGAGCGTAATCACCTTTAAATAAATTTATTCATTCCTAATTAAACGAGCTTGCTCCTTCACTCATTGCATAATAGTAAACACATTTAGTTTTTTTTTACTTATTTTCTTTTTCCATTTTAGATAAAAATAATTGGGCAATATCTTGGGGCAGGTGAATATCAGCTCTCAAAGAATAATGTCATTCTATTTTACATAACAAATTATTCATAAAATTGCTATTTCCGAAACAGTTTTAACATAATTATTTTTATAACGCCTTTTCCGATTTTTAATTTAAAAAAATATTCGAAAATTTTATATCGTTTCCTAGTCCTTTTATCTCAAAAATAAAAATCTGATGTGGGCAGCACATGTCCTTCCCTACATAATGTAATGCCTTTAGTTCTTTCATAGCGAAATTATAATGTGCAAGATCCATGGAACAATGTTTTTAACGTTGAATTGTACATTTGGCGCTTTTCCGGATGACAACATGCAAAACTATTTCGAAATACCCAAATAACTTATATTTCACGCAACTCCCCCAAATAACTTATATTTCGAAATACCCAATTAATTTATATTTCACGCAACTCTCCCAAATAACTTATATTTCGAAATACCCAATTAACTTATATTTCACGTAACGATATTGATAATTGTCGATATTGATAAATCGACAATTATCAATATCGTTAGCATCCGCAGTAAGCAGAATAATCCATATATATTTTGATAATTAATTTATAAAATTGGTATGATTTTCGTTAACTTAGCGTCATATCTTCGTCAAACTGGAACGATATATAACCAAATTGGCGATATTTCACTAAATAAGTCGCCAAGTTAGCCAAATTGATCACCGACAAACGGAGAGATGAGCTTTTTTTTTTATGTATAAATGACTATTGGCGAATTGTTAGGCTTCAAAATACAAAATTATTGCATAAAGTATCTTTTTTCATGAATGGAAAGAGCTAGATCCACGCAAATGATATTAACAAATTTATCGCATAAAATTACACATGAAAAGTGAACATATTTCCTAATAGTTAGTACTTTTTTTTAATTTTATGCAATTTTTTTTTTTTTTTTGATAAATTTGTTTTAAAATGTACAGTATTTGGAGAATGGCTCGTTCTAAACTAGAGTTATAAAGTTTATGTCAATCGTTTTCTAATAAAAAATTACGTAAGAAACGATTATTTACGTAACATTTAAGGTTCTGAATTTTTCAAAATTTTATTCGAAAATTTAGGGATGTTCTGAAGATTTGATTGAGTTTCAAATTAATAAGTTTCCAGTATTCATTGATTCCAATTTTTGAAACTTATTTCGTTCGAAACGCTCCATTTATTTGTGAGATGTTGTGACATATATTCATTTGTGAGATATTAAAATCTGACTCTTTTCTCTGTGACAGCGTGTGAAACTATTTCAAAGTGTCAAATTAATTTACACTTCGCGAAAATCTAACATGACAGTTTACAAATATAATCAGCTATAGAAAAATCAGCATCAAAATGCTATTATTATTTAATTAATATCCCATGAAATAAATGACAAGTGATGAATTGTTTGGTGTCAAAAATTATTACAAAAAGTATCTTCTTTTGTGAATCGAACGAGCTGGACCCATGATAATAATGTTAATGTGTTTGTCATATAACACTGCATATGGATATTTAATTTTACGTATTTTTTTTATAATTTAAAAAAAAAGAAGTATAATATCTCGAGAACGATTTGTTATAGAGTTACGAAATAAGTGTCATTCGTTTTCTGGTGACATATTGCGTTTAAAAAGTCACTTTTAACATTTTTCATTTTTACCTTTTCTTTACTTTTTAACTTCTTTTATTAATTTTTTAAAAATTCTTTAAAAAATTTTGGAACGTCCTGCTTTTTTAACACTTTACAATAAAGTTGAAAAGTGTTTATGACTTTGTTCATTCTGTCTGTCTGTCTGTCTGTCTGTCCGTCCGTTAGCACGATAACTGCCGTAAAAATGACTTAATCAAAATGAAATTTTAGTATGTTGTTCAGACGGTCTGTAGGACCTATGGGACTATAAATGAATAATATCACCCAATTAGTTTTGGATTGAACCCGGGTTGAAAAAATGAAATACATTGAGCCCTATGGGACCTAATTCTTCAAACATTTTTTAAGCGGATTTAAAATTCACAAATTGCTTCGAAAATTTTAGGTAATATTCAAATTGTTCCATAAAATATATAAAAAAAAATTTAGCGAAATATATTCAGTAGTTCTTTAAATAAAAATTAAAATAATAACACATCTTATATGAAGCGATCACGTGACCATGATATGAAAATACCACGTGACCCACTTCAAAATGATATATGGCATCCATCTTGTCTCAAAATCGTGATTTTTAAAGTTCTTTTTAATTCATATTGAGTGTTGTATCCGTCCTAAAGTCACTTTATTTTTGCATAAATTCTGTGCATCTACATACTGAAACAACGCAATTACAATATATTTGAGTTTAAATGATCATCCAAATTTGATTATTTTTACAACGAAGCCTATTTTTCACCTATGTAAAATGTAAACAGCAAAATATGTAGAATGAGTTGTATTAGAATTCCTGTATTTCTTAAACACAAAATCATTTAGTTCATGGAGTCTGCATAGTGTTGGGTTGCTTTAGAATTTAGGTAATATGGAGATTTGAAAATTTACTTTTATTTCTTTTTCCCTGGCTCAATATTCTTAATTTGGTAATATTTAAATAATATTTATTGGCTTTTTCATTTATTCTTTAATTAGAATATTTTTAATCTTCTAAATTAATTTTCTTTATGATATTCTTAATTAAAAATGTTCCATTCCTTAAATTAATATTACTTTTGATTTGTAAATTTTAAAAAATTATTTATTTATTTGATTCCCCTTAAAATTCCCTTTAATTTGATGTCTCATTTTCCCATTTTGGTTAGAAATTCCGTTTGTTCTACAGTTTCAAGTTATTTCCATGTCTCACTGCAATTCAAAAATTTCAGTTGCGGCCATTTTCGGAATTCTGTTTTGCGGGCTTTTTACTGCGATTTAAGGCGCCAACTAAGCGTTTTTCGTGCCTCTTTGGAATTCGTCATTTATTTTAATTGGTTCGCATTTTTACGGATCGTCTGCTCTCGGAATTATGAGTATTATTTTGGCAATTCTAATTTCGGTAAGCGAATTTTAATTGCTGCCGTTTATCTAAACTCCGCGTTTTTGCCGCACATATAAATACGCGCGTAGAACTTTTCAGTTTGAGTTTTTTGTTGAAATCCTTCGTCGGTGTTAGCGCGAGAAGCGCGTTGTTTATTTTCGAATGGAACTTATGTTCCACGCGAGCTTTTCAATGGAACGTTAAGTTCCTCGCGTTATTTTTTTTTTACATTAGTTGTTTTAATTTAAATGATGGTTTTTTCGAGTTTTTATCGCGAAATTCACGAAGTAACTCACGGAAAGATGTGTTGTGAGAATTTATTAGGTGTGCTACGAGAATGAAGCGCCTCTAGAAACTTCGTTCGGTAGTTTTAAGAAGATCCGAGTGTACCAGAAGTAGCTGTTAGGTCTGATCTCCTGAGTTTACAATCCTTTTCAAGAAAAATGCTGAATCCTCTCCTGTTTCAAGTTTGGTGATTTCCAGTTAACCAGTCTGCAAAATTTGTTTCCTACCAGTGAAGTTCTAATAAATTGGAACTTTTCCCCCCTGTCTGATGACCCATCTGGTGAATATTGCTGTTATATTTAAACTACTAATTTCTTAAATTCTCAACATTTGAGATGTATTTAATCAAATTTTATTCTGTAAATTTAAAATTCTAAAACTTTATTCTGAGAGCAAATTTCTAAACCTTCATAAATTTATAAGAGCCTGGGAAAATTCTAAAATTCTTTTAAATTTAATATTTTTTGTTAATGATTTTCTGATGGAATTTAATATAGATTGTTTTGAGTAAAGTTTTTATGCTAATTTCTTAATTTTAACTAAGTTGATAAAATTCTAAAATTCTAATGTCTAAAATTCTAATGTTAATTCTCCCTGAGTTGCCTGCCTGTGAGCAGTGTTTTTGTATTTGTTAATTTGAATTAATTTGAAGTACTATTTAATAAACTAATTTTCTTTAAACTAAATATTATGTCTTCATTTATCTTTTTTAAACACAGCAGGTTTTATTCTATCTGTCAAACACAACAATAGCTGATATGAATCAAATATTCATTGATTTTATAAACAGAAGGCCGATTTTTTTCGATGAAGTTTTACGCTTAGAGTTTAATTACGTGTAGCTCCATGGTCTTAATTTTTAAATAAATTAAATTATTATAGTATTCTGATGAATGGGAAATTATTTATGAATGAAATGCTGCTTTTATAGAGAGAGCCAGGCGTGTTATTTTTTCTATGACGTCATTTGAATGAATTTCAGTTGTTTTCGATGAAGTTTTCAAATATAATAAATTATCGTAGTATTATGATAATTCTAAAATTATTACCGAAGAATGTATCGCATTTTAGAGATGTTTAAACCAGGTAATTTATATTTCAATGGCGTTATTCGAATGAAGTTCATTTTTTTTTTCGATGAAGGTTTAAGTTTTCAAATATAATAAATTAATGTAGTATTGTTATAAGTTTTAAAATATTACCGAGAAATGTATTGCATTTAAGACGTGTTTAAATAAAATTGCATTGAAGTTGGAAAGTGTTTCATAATCAATGCTTTAAGTATGATTGATCTTTCTTGTTTTTTATGTATGTGACAATGCCGGAACACTGTTCAAGTGTATACATATATGTTTCATACAATCAAAGCTGATTTAAGTACCTTTGTTTAGGCATTTTTTCGTGTATTTTTACGCGTTATAACATTTTTCAGGTTTTCGGTTAATTTAAGGCAATATTGTTTTATTATTTTTGAGTCATTATTTTGCATATTTTGGTATTTTCAATAGAGAACATACTCTTTTGGATGAATTTCCGTGAAGGCACAGAAACTATACAAAAATGCTGTATTTCTTGCTTATTACTTTCCTTATATACATAATGTATAAGGAAAGTATTGTGACGGGATCGAAAATTCGAATTCGAGTTTTCGACGGGAGAGCACGTTTCAAGCATCCCTGATCACGAATCAAACATTTTTGAAGTGATGGCTGTGTGTGTGTGTGTGTGTGTCAGTGAGTCTGTGGAGACGATAACTGACGAACGAATGGACCGAATCGAACCAAATTTGGTACAAAAATCACAATCCGTAAACACTGGAAGCCTATTGTTTTTATACGTAATCGAATGTTCAAAACCCCCCTAAATTTTCGAATGAAATTTTGAAAAAATCGTCAAAAAATCAAAACCGCTAATAAAGTTACGCAAATAGACATTTCTTATGTAATTTTTCATTAGAAAACGATTGGCATAAATTTTAGAAGGCTAACATGAACCGTTCTCGTAATATTGTATATTTTTCAAAAAAATTATGAAAAAGTCACATAAAAAAAAAATTCCTATTGAGAAACATGTTCACTTTTCATATGTAATACCATGCGATAAATTGTTTGACATCATTCTCGTGGATCTAGCTCGTTCCATTCATGAAAAAATATACTTTGAATAATACTTTTGTATTTGAACACCAATAATCATTTATCTGCTGTAAGAATAACTTTGTTCTTAGTGCATAACGCTTGGCGAGATTTTGGCGACGAATTTGGCGGAATGTCGTCAACTTGGCGACTTTTTTAAATGTTGTCAAATTAATGAAAATCTCGCCAAATGGATAAAAATGATGCTAAATCAATGAAAATGACGACTAATTGTCGAAAATTCAATATCTTGGAAAGAATATTAGTATCTACTATAAGAAAAGCCTATTTTTTTACTGTAAAAGTAGTAAATTCATTACATTATATAAGGAAAGTCATGTGTTGCCCACATCAGATTTTTTTATAATGTTCTGGCACGCTAATTGAATTTAGCATTTATGGAAGCCGGGGTGATAAAAATGAAATATAGCGCTCCACCATGCGTAATATTTCTAGGAAAATAAATGTTTCACTGATACAAGAAAGATAAATTAAATTAAAATGAATTAGTTACTGGTTAAAAGCAAACGAACTTTAATCAGAACATTTTGAAATGCCTTATCAAACTCATGATAATGAAACCTACAATTTAAGTATATACATAATATCTCTGAATTTCTGTCTCAGAACAAAACGAACAATCAAAAGCGAACTTTCAACATTTAAACTATAACAACTGTTGCATAGAATATTGTTAAGAACGCGTAAAATGTCCTTCTTCACTAGAGTCTTTTTTGAAAACCAGACGGATAAAACACCAGTACACGCCCGTAAAATACCCATTCCTATGGCGTGAATATGGCGTGATAATAGCGTCGCCGTATGCTAAAGTTCGGAAAGGGGTTTCCAGATTTGTCGATTTATCTCATATTTGGTGACATTTGGGAATTTTTCGAAAGTTCAAGAAACACCCCGAAATAACGAATATTCTACGAGATATAAGAGATTTCTAGAAATTTCTTTAGAGTGTCTATAACAGGAGTTATCACTCAGTTTGAGGGCAGTTGACGTAATACAAGCTGCATTGAGGTGCGACATTCGTCAATGTTTTGAAAATAGTAGCTACTGTTTTATAAAATGAAATACGTCAATGTTTTGAAAATAATACCAGCTGTTTTGTGAAATTAGTGGAACATTTAAGGTACTGTTTTACTGTATACTGTTCCTGTTTACACTGTGCTTGTAAATAAACGTATCAGTTATCCAGAAATTTGGAATCGTTATTGTATCCTGAGCGCACAACCACGAATCCAGAAGATACGTATTAACAATACTTTCGGAACTAAATAATATTAAAACCTAAATAAATTGAAAATATGCAACCAAAATGAAGAAAATAGAAAATTAATAAGTATATAGCATTCCTGAATCCTAATAGACAAATAACTAAAGTTTCTGAAAATTAGAAAATAGTAACAGCAACGCTTGGTCCAACAGATCTTAATATTTTAGAAACATAATTAAAGAGTTTGTATGAAAAATATTAAAAGAATAATTTAAGAAAGACACCTCATAAAGAGACACATTTTTTTTTGTATTGCTTTCCTTATATATTACATAATGTATAAGGAAAGTATTGCGACGGGGTCGAAAATTCGAATTCGAGTTTTCGACGGGAGAGCATGTTTCAAGCATCCCTGATCACGAATCAAACATTTTTGAAGTGATGTGTGTGTGTGTTTGTGTGTGTGTGTGTGTGTGTGAAAGTATGTGTGTGTGTGTCAGTGGGTCTGTGGAGACGATAACTGACGAACGAATAGACCGATTCGAACCAAATTTGGTACAAAAATCACAATCTGTAAACACTGGAAGCCTATTGTTTTTATACGCAATCGAATGTTAAGAACCTCCCTAAATTTTCGAATGAAATTTTGAAAAAATCGTCAAAAAATCAAAACCAATAATAAAGTTACGTAAATAGACATTTCTTATGTAATTTTTCATTTGAAAACGATTGACATAAATTTTAGAACGCTACCATGAACCGTTCTCGAGATATTGCACATTTTTCAAAAAAATTATCAAAAAGTCATAAAATAGAAAAGAAAATATTTCCTATTGAGAAACATGTTCACTTTTCATATATAATATCATGCGATAAATTGGGTGACATCATTTTCGTGGATCTAGCTCGTTCCATTCATGAAAAAAGATACTTTCAGTAATACTTTTGCATTTGAACGCCAATTTATCTGCTGTAAGAATAACTTATTTCTTCGTCCATAACGCTTGGCGAGATTTTGGCAACGAAATTGGCGGAATGTCGCCAACTTGGCGACTTTTTGAAATGTTGCCAAATTAACGAAAATCTCGCCAAATGGATAAAAATGACGATAAATCAATGAAAATGACGACTAATTGTCGAAAATTCAATATCTTGGAGAGGATATTAGTATCTACTAGAAGAAAAACCTATTTATTTTACTGTAAAAGTAGTAAATTCATTTCATTATATAAGGAAAGTCATGTGTTGCCCACATCAGATTTTTTTTTGCTTTGTTGCATAGGTCTTGCATTAGTTAATAAAATACACAATTGCGGTTGACACAGCAATAGTCACTAGAATAAATTGTTTTTTTCGTTTTATTTTATTTCATGCACCTCTTTCCCTTTTTTAAGTAGTTTTGCTGGGACATAAAGAATGTGACATTTTTTTGGTCATTTCTTAGGTTTTAAAATGATTTTTTTTTATGTAGCTTCTTCGATCAAAAGTGCATTTTTATAAGGTATTTTCTGGCAATATATAGGTCATAAAAATTCCAGTTCTACTTATAAGTAATGATATTCGTTTGTTTTTAAAAATATTTAGAAATGATTCACCCGTTGAATATTAGTAAGAATACTTAATTTATAAAGATTTTCACTTTCCCTATATACATATAGTACATTGCACAGGGAAAGTACTGTGACGGGGTCAAAAATTCGTATTCGAGTTTTTGATGGAAGAGCACGTTTTAAGCATCCCTGAACTTGAATGTTTTGAGGTGATGTGTGCGTGTGTGTGTGAATGTAAGTATGTGTGTATGTAGTGTGTGTGTGTGTATGTGTGTGTGTTTGTGTGTGTGTGTGTGTGTGTGTGTGTGTGTGTGGAGACAATATCTCACTAACGAATGGAGTGTTTCGAACGAAATAGGTTTCAAAAATTGGAATCAGTGAATACTGGAAACCTATTAATTTGAAATTCAACCAAATGTTCAGAACAAACTTAAATTTTCAAATGAAAGGTTGAAAAAATCAGAACCTTCAAAAATGTTACGTAAATAATCATTTCTTATGTAATTTTTCATTAGAAAAGGATTGACAGAAACTTTATAGCGACAGTTTAGAACAGACCATTCTCGAGATATTGTACTTTTTAAAATAAATTTATCAAAAATATTGCATAAAATTAAAGAAAAAAGTATTAACTATTAGGAAATATGTTCACTTTCATATGTATTATTATGCGATAAATTTGTTAATATCATTCTCGTGGATCTAGTTCGTTCCATTCATAAGAAAAGCTACTTTGTGTAATAATTTTGTATTTTGAAGCCTAACAATTCGCCAATAATCATTTATACATAACAAATGCTCTACTCTCCGTTTGTTGGTGATCAATTTGGCGAACTTGGCGACTCATTTAATAAAGTATCGCCAGTTTGGCGATATATCATTCCAGATTGACAAAAATATAACGCTAAGTTAGAGAAAATTATATCAACTTGATGAATTATTTATCAAAATATATATGGAGTATACTGCTTACTGCGGATGCTAACGATATTGATAATTGTCAATTTAGATTTGCGCGAAATATAACTTAAATGGATACTACGAAATAGTTTTACAAGTTGTCATCCTAATATACAATTGTCATCCTAATATACAGCGCCTAATATACAATTTAACATTAAAAACAGTGTGCCGTGGATCTTGCACATTATTTTTTCACTGTGAAAGAAGTAAATTCATTCCATTATATAGGGAAAGTCATGTGCTGTCACATCAGATTTTTTTTTTATTTGAGATCAAAAACGCGCATTGTATCTGAAACGGCGCAGTTTAGAATCCGCGTAAATTATTTCATTCGCTTTTTTATTATTTTTTGGGAGAAAAATGTTTGAAAATTGGAGTGCCTTCTCTTTGCATGTCTATCCTGAAAATTATTAGACCTCTAATACTCATTTATTAAAATAATCGTACCAAACTTAATTAGAGTATCTAAATTTGTTATAAACATTTTTTTCAACAGCCTATAGCTGTTGAAAATAATATTTTATTCATATTCATGGATGCTCAAAACGAGTAGTTCCATTGTAATTCCCAAGAAGAATTTTTGACACCGTCACAATATTTTCCCTTTGCATATAAGGTGTTGTAAAGAAAGTAAATTGTAAAGGACGACATACGCCATAATTCTATTAAACGACGTTTGGTGTGCAACGAAAAGAAATAATATTAGGAATTTCGGAAAAAGATATTAAATTTTCAATTTAGAAGAATGTGTGAAGTTGGAGATTTTAGATTACATTGGGCGATTAAAAAATTGAATTTCGCACTTAATTTGGCGAAAAAACAACATATTTATGTACATTTCTTTATTATTTAAATCGGAAAAACATGTAATAAATATCATCTGCTATATAAACACATTGAATTTAAATCCGTTGCTAAGGGACATGATGTAATTTTCTTCAAATGAATGGGAGGAAAAATATGGTTTGCATAATGCTATCACTACGGAAGGTTTTATTGTGGGTTTTCTATTATCCCTTTGCTGACGAGTGGAACAGCGTCAATCCCGAACGAAGAACATCTCAAAAAGACAGGTATTTGACATACCCTATCCCAAACAGTTCGATCCCCCTTTGCAGACATTTGCAGGTATGTCAAATACCTGTCTTTTTCAGATGTTCTTCGTTTTGGATTGACTGTGTCCCACCCATAAACAAAAGGTTAATATATCGACAACATCTAATCCTAGAAACTCGAAACATGGAGTAAATTTTAAGTGAGGCTATTTCACGGCTAGCCACAAAATTTCATAACATTCGGTGCAGTAGTTCTCTCGTGATGATGAGACAAACACACACGACACACACACACACAGATGGATTTTCAATTTTATTTATATAGGTAAATGCTGCCTATTTTCGATTAAGCAAGTTAAATATATGTAAAAATTAAGCACACATCCACAACAGAAGGTCTTTATTTTACTTCCTATAAGACGTACAAAAAAATTTTTAAAAAATTTTTGTACGTCTTGTTACTTTCCTTATATACATAATGTATAAGGAAAGTATTGTGACGGGGTCGAAAATTCGAAATCGAGTTTTCGACGGGAGAGCACGTTTCTAGCATCCCTGATCACGAATCAAACATTTTTGAAGTGATGTCTGTGTGTGTGTGTCTGAAAGTATGTGTGTGTGTGTCAGTGAGACTATGGAGACGATAACTGACGAACGAATGGACCGATTTGAACCAAATTTAATACAAAAATCACAATCCGTAAACACTGGAAGCCTATTGTTTTTAAATGCAATCGAATGTTCAGAACCCCCCTAAATTTTCGAATAAAATTTTGAAAATATCGTCAAAAAATCAAAACCACTAGTAAAGTTAGGCAAATAGACATTTCTTATGTAATTTTTCATTAGAAAACGATTGACATAAATTTTAGAACGCTAACATGAACCGTTCTCGAGATATTGCACATTTTTCAAAAAAATTATTAAAAAGTCATATAAAATGAAAAAAAAAATATTTCCTATTGAGAAACATGTTCACTTTTCATATGTAATACCATGCGATAAATTGGATGACATCACTTTCGTGGATCTAGCTCGTTCCATTCATGAAAAAAGATACTTTGAGTAATACTTTTGTATTTGAACGCCAATAGTCATTTTTCTGTTGTAAGAACAACTTATTTCTTCGTCCATAACGCTTGGCGAAATTTTGGCGACAAATTTGGCGGAATGTCGCCAACTTGGCGACTTTTTGAAATGTTGCCAAATTAACGAAAATCTCGCCAAATGGATAAAAATGACGCTTAATCAATGAAAATGACGACTAATTGTCGAAAATTCAATATCTTGGAAAGAATATTAGTATCTACTATAAGAAAAAACCTATTTTTTACTGAAAAGTAGTAAATTCATTACATTATATAAGGAAAGTCATGTGTTGCCCACATCAGATTTTTTGTTATTGTGGATGTGTGCTTAATTTTGGCTATTATAACATCAGACGTAATGCCAAATTATTTATATAAATATATGTAGTTTACACATTTATCTATCGGATTTGGAAACTTGAATATCTACAATGTGTATGCACATTTTTTGCAACTCCGATTTCAGCTGAATAAAACGGACCTCAAAATTCACGTCAAAATTTTAAAATCGAAAGCGACAACTAAAATATAATGACTATTTTTGAGCAACTTCTTTCATAATGAATTTCTGATCATAATCTTATGAATGGAAATAGCCCGACCACTTTTTCTTTCATGCATACTAAATAAGTCATTGTTAAAGCCAGCAGCCGAACATTACTGTTCCTTATTATTTCACTTTCAACAATGGTCGTATATCGTGGTCCCTTTCAGTGAGAGATAAAATTCGTGAAATAGAACTAATTGTATTACAGTCTCATTTCCCTTTTCAACGTAATCACATTTAAGAAAAGAATGTGTGCGGTATTTTTGTGTGTGTAATGCAATTCGACATAGACAACTGGGCGATTTTTGGAAAATGTTTTTTTTTTATTTTCCTTCGCAAAATGGAAGAATTGTTTTCGTGTTCAACTACTATTTTTCCCTATAATCTCAATATCCCTATCGTCTTTAGGAAATTACTGTTGTTTTTCTAAAGAATAATGCCATAGAAATTTGAAGCTTTCTAAACACGTGGGGACTTGACCTGTGAGTATAATGAGAAAAATCCAAATTCTCGGAATTGTGCTAAAAAAAATTTAAAACTCGTGGAGTATTACTTTCCTTATATACATAACGTATAAGGAAAGTATTGTGACGGGATCGAAAATTCGAAATCGAGTTTTCGACGGGAGAGCACGTTTCAAGCATTCCTGATCACGAATCAAACATTTTTGAAGTGATGTCTGTGTGTGTGTGTGTGTGTGTGTGTGTGTGAATGTGTGTGTGTGTGTGTCAGTGAGTCTGTGGAGACGATAACTGACGAACGAATGGACCGATTTGAACCATATTTGGTACAAAAATCACAATCCGTAAACACTGGAAGTCTATTGTTTTTATGTGCAATCGAATGTTCAGAACCCACCTAAATTTTCGAATGAAATTTTGAAAATATCGTCAAAAAATCAAAACCACTAATAAAGTTACGCAAATAGACATTTCTTGTGTAATTTTTCATTAGAAAACGATTGACATAAATTTTAGAACGCTAACATGAACCGTTCTCGAGATATTGTACATTTTTCAAAAAAATTATCAAAAAGTCATATAAAATAAAAAAAAATATATTTCCTATTGAGAAACATGTTCACTTTTCATATGTAATACCATTAGATAAATTGCGTGACATCATTCTCGTGGATCTAGCTCGTTCCATTCATGAAAAAAGATACTTTAAATAATACTTTTGTATTTGGAAGCCAATAGTCATTTATCTGCTGTAAGAATAACTTATTTCTTAGTGCATAACGCTTGGCGAGATTTTGGCGACGAATTTGGCGGAATGTCGCCAACTTGGCGACTTTTTGAAATGTTGCCAAATTAACGAAAATCTCGCCAAATGGATAAAAATGACGCTAAATTAATGAAAATGACGACTAATTGTCGAAAATTCAATATCTTGGGAAGAATATTAGTATCTACTATAAGAAAAACCTATTTTTTTTACTGTAAAAGTAGTAAATTCATTACATTATATAAGGAAAGTCATGTGTTGCCCACATCAGATTTTTTTTTCTTTGTTCTTGAATTTTTTCAGATATAACCCTAGAACGGCTAGGCACACATTTTTTTGATATCCTAAATGTTCTTAATGAACTTGCAATCATTCTCGAGAAATTTTGATTTATAGTTATAGCAGACGATTGTTTCATTATATTTTATATCTAGCAGTATATCAGTACTTCGTACGGAGATGCATGATCAGGGATGCATGAAACGTGCTCTCCCGTCGAAAACTCGAATTAGAATTTTCGCTCCCGTCACAATACTTTCCTTATACATTATGTATATAAGGAAAGCAATTGTCATCATACGTAGAATTGAAAAAAACATCCTTGTCCTATTTGTAAACAAATTTACAAAATACATGAAATATGATCATGTCAAAATGAAAGAGCTAAACTGGTATTAAAATTTTTTTATTCTGTTTCAATAATTGGCTAAATACAATATATGAGTTTGAAAAATATTTGGGAAATAATTCCTATAATTTTCAAGCCCGAAGGCTAGAATTGATATAATTCAGTCAAAAATGATAGTTCGATTAAATTCATTTTTATAAGCATTTATTTATTAAAATTCGAAAAAATTTGATAAAAGTCGCCTACCGCCTATGGATTTAATTCCGTTGCTACGTAACATGATACCATATTTTTCTTCAAATAAATTTGTGGAAAAAATATCGTCTGCATAATGCCATTTCTACGGAAGATTAGTTTATTATTAGTATCTCGGCAACCCTTGGTCCTAGAAACTCCAAACATAAACTAAATTTTAGGTTGTACTATTTTAAGGAGACCCACAAAGTTTCATGAAATTCAGTGCAACCATTTTCCCGTGATGATGAGACAATCAAACGAGCACACTTACAGACATATTTTCATACATACAGTTTTATTTATATAGACTAGTAGTATACCCGTTCTTCTTACGGAAAATATAATATAAAGAAACTTAATATTTGCAATTATATATAAATTTCTATAGTATTCTAAATGACTTTGTTGTTCAAGATATTCTATTAAAATATTTAATTTAATTCTTCCAAAAATTGTATAATAATCTCTTGGCTCGATATACATAAGTACCTTCCCAGGCAGATCTGACAAATAAAGCATCCCTGTCCAGTTTGTAAGCAAATTTAAAAAAAATATTTTTTAATTTCCACGAAACGACAAAGATTATCTAGAAAATCGTACTTAATGCTACAAAATATTGAATTTTCATCGATTCGCTCTCATTTTGATGAATTTAGCGTCATTTTATTAATTTGGTGAGATTTTCATCAATTTAGCGACATTTTAAAAAATCTCCAAATTTATCGCCAAGTGGGACTGTAGAACTGACAGTCCCACTTAGTGATAAATTGAAGAAACATCATCACAATACTATCCCCTAACAAAATACAATTAATTTAATTAATTTAGGGCAATTTTATCAATGTCAAGATATTTTCAGGGATTTACAAACATTGTAAAAATTCGCAAATTGTGTTACTAAGTAGGACGGTTGAACTGACAAACAAATGCTACAGAAACATTATTTCAGTACTCTCTTCTAACAAAACAAAATTAATTTAATTGATTTAGCATCCCTTTTATCAATTTGGCGACATTTCCGTCAATTTGGCAACGTTTCAGGAAAGCGCAATAAACTCCCACCAAACTCAGAGATAATATTTTAATTCACTTTCACGATTTAAACCTGCGATTTCTAACGTTTTACGTTTGGAGGAACCAGGGAGTTAGAGAGTAGAACTCTTAGGGAAAAGTTTCGTTTTTCAATAATATCTCGACAACCCCTAGTCTTAGGAACTCGGAACATGGACTAAATTTTAAGTAGGGCTTTTTCAAGGCTACCCACAAAATTTTATCAAATTCGGTTCAGGCGTTCTCCCGTGAGGATGAGACAAACATAGAGACAGATTTTCAATTTTATTTATATATAGATTAAATTTTTATATAGTTTTTTTTTATTCCATGTGTAACCATAGTAGCAGAATTTAGCTTCCAATACCGAACTCGTCTGCTGACTATTCTTTTAATCAAGCTATTGAAAATATTTTATTATTAATAATTGATTTTCTAGATCAAACCGTTCAGAAAACGTTTAAAATAAGGAAACCTGCAGCGATCGGAGATAAAATATTATATTACATACAGCCATTTCCATGTTACCGGAACTGTGAAATGTGCGGAATTTTTATGCTTAAATTAAAAACCTGTTTTTGATATCCAAAACTTTTATTAAGTAAAGTTGGAAAAAAAAATAAATAAATAAAATTCACTTTGTTAGATAAATAGCTGTTTTTCCATCTTCACAGATATCTGTATGTTATCTTTATCATCTAGCCATAATGTCCGAAAGCCAAACAACGTTAATACGTCACTGCTTCTCATAGCAACGCAGAAATTGTGACGTCAATTGCAAAACCCTGTTCATAACAACAGGGAAACCGGAGAATGAAACCCTTTTCCAGCAGATTCAAAAATCACAATTTTTACTTTTTTTTTGTTTGCAAATTCATAGAAAATAAGAAAATAGAGTAATTAAAACAAATGTTTTTTATTAGAATGTGAAAATATACACTCACATTTTTGCCAGGCTGTAAAATTGTGTTAATCTTCCATTTTCGTATGCGGCGAAATAAGAATCAGTTAACCTAAAACATGTATATTTCGATGTATTTAAAAACAAATCTATATAATAAAGGGCAATGTCTGTCTCTGTGTGTGTGTGTGTGTGTCTGTCTCTCTGTGTGTGTGTGTGTGTGTCTGCCTTATACACTATACGTTCAGCGACCGTGCGTCGCAGAGCTACGAAATTTGGTAATCGGAGACCTGGGGGTGAGGGGGGTTAGGAAAGTGACACCTGAAAACCGATTTTTAAAAGTTGAATTATTTTTTTTTTGTTATTTAATGTTTTATGCGATTTTGACCGTTTTTTTCCTTTTTCCCTTTTTTTCTACACATCCAGACGTCGAAGAAAAAAACAAATCACACGACCGGAAAGAGCAGACAATTGCGAGTAAAAATATATCAATTTCAAATCTCAGGGACAAATTCTAATATTTTTTAAAGATTTTAAAACAAAAGTCACTTTCGGCTCAAAAAAAACTAAATTTCGTTCTTAAATCCTAGCATCCAAAAAAGTATCGAGAATTTCGACTAATAATTTACATTTTTAGAAAGCTCAAAGATCAGGCATTCTTACAAGCCCAATCTGGTCAAAAAATAATTATAAATAGCCGCCCGATCCGAATTTTAAAGAAGTGATGATTTTAAATTTCTCGGCAAACCGTTATCATTTCTAGGACCTGAAGTACTACCTCTGCAAATATCGTCGCTTTATTTTTTCCCCTACAGACGACATACACACTTAGATACATCCCCCGTCTGTCCAAACGGTTGCTCGAGTCCTTATTACTTTTGTATTGTATTCTAGTGTAGTAAAGCGCCAATTATTCTCCTAGCAGCGACTTTTTGAACTACTGTTTATTTCTTCACCAAACAAAATTCCATTGCTCCATGAGTGTTCATGCAAAATTTCAAATCATTCTAACCTGCGCTTTTTATTTGAGACCATTTTCAAACCGAGAACTTTAATTATAATCACTCTGTACTAGAAGGTATACCCGTCATATGACGGAATTAAAAATTTGCAAAGTATTGCCTCCCATTTATCGTTATTTTTATCAATTTGATGACATTTTTATCAATTTGGCGACATTTTCGTCAATTTGGCAATATTTGAAAAGTCGCCAAGTTTGCGACATCCCTCCAAATTTTTCGTCAAGCATTACGGACGGAAAGAGAAATAGATAATTCGTATAGTCGTAGTTTGTTATGTTATTTCCAAGATATTGAATTTTCATCAATTAGTAGTCATTTTCATTGATATTTGATCAATTTGGCGACATTTTTGCCAATTTAGCAGCATTTAAAAAGACTCGACAAGTTGACTATATGCCGCCAAAATTCGTCGCCAGAATTTCTTCAAACGTTACAGACAGAGAAATAGGTTATTCTTATAGTAGGTTCTTATACTTTTTTCCAGATATTGAATTTTCATCAGTCGTCATTTTTACGAATTTGGTTACATTTTTATCAATTTGGTGACATTTTCGTCAATTTGGCAATATTTAAAAAAAACCTCGCCAAGTTGGCGATATTCCGCCAATTTCGACACCAAAGTTTCGCCAAGTCTTTTCCAGAGATAGATAAATAAACAGACAGATAAATTAAGGTGTTTATATTATAAATAAATGACTGTTAGAAAATTGTTAGGCGTCAAAATGCAAAACTATTACACAAAGTATCTTCTTTCGTGAATAAAACGAACTAGATCCACGAGAATGATGTTAACTCGAAACATGGACTCAATTTTAAGTGGGACTATTTTACGACTATCCACAAAATTTCCTGAAATTCGATGCAGCCGTTCATCTGTCATGATGAGGCAAACCTACAAATATATAGACAGACAGATTATTTAATTTTATTTATATAGTCAAAGGGAAAGTAAAAATTGTATATATTGAGACAGTATATTAAATTCGTGTCATCCAAAACAATAAAACATTCATTTTACACTCTTTTCTGTTCCGGTGTTTTATTTAGACCATTGTATACGAAAAAGCAATTTCATCTGTCAAAGATATATATCATTTATTAAATGTCGTTAACTAAATTGATATTGTACTTCTCACTATTGTTAGGGGGAGAATATATTACGCAAATCTGATGTGTCCAACAAACACATGCCTTTCCTTACACATTAAAAATTGTTCGAAAACAATGACACGAATTCGAAATTTCTTACAACTTAATTTCGCTTAAAATGAATATGTTTTTAGGTTTTGCTGATAGAACGACCAATTTCAAGGAAATTAATTAATTAACTTGATGTTTTTCGATAACTTATTTATTTCTTTTTTTAAACACTAAGAATAATAAGCACTCGCGTTTAATTTAAAGACTGACAAAAGTTTATTTTGCGTGTCAGTGGAATGTTGTTAGTTATTTAAAAAAAAATCTGATGTGGGCAACACATGACTTTCCTTATATAATGCAATGAATTTACTACTTTCACAATAAATAGGTTTTTCATATAGTAGATATTTATATTCTTTCCAAGATATTGAATTTTCGTCAATGAGTCGTCATTGTCATTGATTTAGCGTCATTTTTATCCATTTGGCAAGATTTTCGTTAATTTGGCAACATTTAAAAAGTCGCCAAGTTGGCGACATTCCGCCAAATATGGCGCCAAAATCTCGCCAAGCGTTATGGATGGAGAAATAAGTTATTCTTATAACAGATAAATGACTATTGGCGTTCAAGTACAAAAGTATTATTCAAAGTATCTTTTCTCATGAATAGAACGAGCTAGATCCACGAGAATGATGTCACCCAATTTATCGCAGTGAACATGTTTCTCAACAGTTAATATATATTTTTTAATTTGTGGGATTTTTTGATAAATTTATTTAAAAAACGTGCAATATCTCGAGAACGGTTCATGCTAGCGTTCTAAAGTTTATGTCAATCGTTTTTTAAGGAAAAATTACATAAGAAATGTCTATTTGCGTAACTTTATTAAAGGTTTTGATTTTTCGATGATTTTTTTTAAATTTCACTCGAAAATTTAGGGGGGTTCAGAACCTTCGATTACGTTTAAAAACAATAGGCTTCCAGTATTCACGGATTGTGATTTCCGTACCAAATTTCATTCGAATCGCTTTATTTGTTCGTGAGATGTCATCTCCACAGACTCACTGACACACACACATACTTTCACACACACACACACACAGACATCACCTCAAACATGTTTGATTCGTGATCAGGGATGCTTGAAACGTGCTCTCCCGTCGAAAACTCGAATTCTAATTTTCGACCCCGTCACAATACTTTCCTTATACATTATGTATATAAGGAAAGTAATAAAAGAAAATATCCGTGCGGGCAGAAAATTGAAGCTGCAGGTAGTTGCGAAATTTGGTACAGCTGAACTCATAAGACGGCTCGTCCAGATATTTTTTTTTTCTAAATTCGAATTAGTGTTTTAGTTATTTTATGTTGAAGCGCAATTTTGTGTGATTTTCATACAAATCGTTTCCTCAGCGATCGAAAATATTAGCACAGTTTCCATCTTGACACCATCGGAAAGATCGAAGAATGGCTTTTCCAACAACCTTTTGAACTGAATCCATAGGACAAATCATTTTATATTTATTTATTAACTTTAAAACACTTGGAAACATGCTATCACTTCATTTTTATTTCATCGCGCCGGAGAATGGAAAATTCGCGCGATTCTAACTTTTAGCATAAATATGAAAGGATATCTTCGCATTCAAATAAAAATTAATTGGAGTGTGGTTCAATTCGACTTTCTCATACCAGAATCCATTTTTAAGTAGCTTGTAGGGGTGTGTTGTCAAATTTCACCAAAAAAATTTGAAAAATCGGTATCGTAGATCCGAATTATTACAATTATAGCATGTTAAACACACTTTTTCCCCCCCAATGGCCAGGCACTAGACTCTAGCACTAGACTCTACACTTACGTCGTTTTGCCCTATGTATGGCCGAAATCGTGAACCATTTTGCACCAGACGCACCAGAGGGGGGCGAACCCACTGCGCCCACAACACACAACATCCATATCTTACATGGGACTCGAACCCACAACGTGGCGGCCGATCGATCGCTGGAAACGCTCGCCTTGACCGTTCGGCCACCACCTTAACTTAAATGAGCCAACAGCACACGGTGTTCCCAGGTGGTCACCCACCCAAGTACTATCCGCGCCCGATGCTGCTTAACTTCCGTGATCTAACGGGAACCGGTGTTTTCAGCACGGTAGAACCGTTGGCTTGTTAAACACACTTTTAACTGTCACTTTAAAGGACTTGAAAAACTCTTTCTGTTAATACCATACTTGAAAATGTACACCCCCCGAGGAAGGCTATTGACGTCACGAACACAAAAAAGAAAAAAAAAATCCGCGGCTATTTATCGCAACGATGATTAAAACTATTAAGTCTCGAGATTATTGATAAACCCTCCTTTTATTCAAGATTATGTCAAATTTTGTGCTATGCTACCATGTTAAAAAAATATATATAATTTCGAATAAATTTCGAGGTTTTCGCTTGAATTTAAAACATTTCTATCTAATTCTCGATTTTTTAATAACAACGTCGGATATGCAGTTTCGTGAAAATCCATTGACGTTTATGGCTGCTATCGTCTACACAAAAAATCGGCCAAAGACAGACGAACATCACTTCAAACATCATAGTCAAAATGTGTTCAAAAGATCCTAAAATACATACTGGCATCAAATTCTCGAATTCGAAAATTTTCGCGAAAACAATACTTTCTCCATACTGTATATTACAAAGTAAAAATTAAATACTCTATTTCTGAAATATCATATACATTTTAATTGGTTCTATAAGTGTTGACGGTCACAATTTCTGCTGTAAATAGCACTTTATTATCCGCAAGACAGCGCGTGCGTTAGCGATTGCTATGCAACAGAGTAAAGATAAAGGGAGTTGGGAAAAACTGAGTTCGGTAATGATTTTTGCTCAACTGAGGCGTTTTGAAAATTACGTGATGTGGTTTGTATTGTATCATTTATTTAGCGGATGCTAAATTAAGGACCCAGGTGACGTCGGGTAATTCGTTCTAGTTCTGAATAAATGGAAACTGAAATCTATTAGAGACATTTATTTTTCATACAAGATTTTTGAATATATATTCAAACACATAAAAACAAAAAAACACTGCCCCTGGCTGTCACGTTTGGCACCAAAATTTACGACTTTGGCAATAAATTTGGCGATCAATTTGACTAACTGAGGTATAAATTATACAGCCAAAGCTGCTGTAGATGGAAATTTAAAATTTTGCATACACGTGGGACCTTGGCCCATAGATATTGAGAAAAATAAAATCTTGGAATTTTATTTAAAACTCTAAGGTCCTACTGGTCTTACTAAGGTCTCTTATTTGCTCTACTTGTACTAACTTCAGTATCAGAATATAAGAAAATGTATCTTTTTCTCAGTTTTCATTCACAAATTATTCTTTCTGAGTTTTTCCTTAAAACTTTTAAATTTTCTTTTTTCAAGCGGATTTTGCTTATCTGTGTTAATAAAAACATTTTTGATACCATTAATGTCCACTTTATATTAATCCTCCCTCTATATTATATACTACCATCATTGTTCAGGGAATAATCCTTGTTTTCCACAGGAAATAATGCTATGAAAATCTTAAAATTCGAATCATTCAAGTTTTAATCATAAAAACTACTAAAAATTCTATCTTGTTCTAGGTTATTTTACATAATATATCTAAACATAACATTTTATAACTGTAGGTGTATTCGCTTTGAGTTATTACGTCAACACCTCACACACATACGCATTCGAAATGGGTTCATAAAACGTACTTTCCTGTCAATTTCGAGCACTCTGCGTGATCACGGGGACCGTTTCGTTTGGTCAGAGTCGAAAATCGAACTCAGGTCATCCGAGTGCAATCGCGATGCTTTAACCACTGGGCTATCCCGCCCAAGGAAAACAACATTTTCTCTATATATGAGAAATTATAAAGCGCTATATAGAAAGTTGAAAATGCAAATCAACCATATATTAATTTATTTGAAAATATTTTGTAGTAATAAACTTTTCTATTTTTTCCAGATCACGATGCGATTACTACTGCTACTGCATACACTGCTAGCTATTTTAGGTAAGACTTCTGTATATTTTAGTAAGAAAACGTACACCTTTCTGTGATTATATTATAAAATTTTTAAATACAATACAGGCAAGTTATGCAAGATGCTTGTGTTATATAGTAACAATAAAAATTATCACAATGCTGAATAGGTGATCGCTGGCCAATTTCTGTAGTTAAGAAGTTTAATTGTTTTTATAAAAATTCTTCAGTTATTTTTCTCTAAAAATTCTTCTATAAACTGCATCTTTCTCTAAATATTCTCCTACGGGTTACTTTTTTCTCTAAAATATCTTCTATTGTCACATTTTTCTTTAAACACTTTTCTGTGGGCCATATTTTCATACTTTTTATGCAGGCCATATTTTTCTCTAAATATTCTTCGGTGAGCCATATTTTTTCTAAATATTATTAGGTGTCCAATTTTTTTTTTTAAATATTCTTCTGCCATTTTTGCCCCGTTTTCTCCTTAAACTTATGCGGGTCATATTTTTTTCTGAAAATATTTTGGCACGTCATACTTTTCTTTCAAAATTCTTCTGAGGACTACGTTGTTTCTGTAGACTAGGTTATTTTTCTCTAAAAATACTACTGTGAACCAACTTTCCTTAAAAATTCTTTTAGGGACTATATTTTTCTCTAAAAACTCTTGTACGGGCTACATTTTTCTCTAAAAACTGAAGAGTCCACTTAGACTATAAGAGCTTGCAATTTCGTCCCAGTAGCTCAACGGTAGAGCATCGGCTGACCAATTCCGAGATCCAGGGTTCGATTCCCGGTTGGAGCAGCAAGGCGCTTTGCAATTACGCCCTAACAAATCAACCGTGTAAGTTAGTGCAAAGATGTCGGAGGTCTGAAAGTGATCCTAGTACGACTAGTACGAATTCAGTGGCCTATGGAAGATTGAGCACCGATTTTTAAATTGAGAGGATAACGACCTCGCAGGGTACTAACCTGAGTAACTGGATGCTAACCTGAGGTAAAAATGGCAGGAGGTGGTCCATCAGATTTTCCGTTGCCCGCCAATCTGATATTAGAAGGTGGAGAATGCAGAATCCATAAGAGCTTATAATTTTCTTCCCAATAGCTCAATGGTAGAACCTCGGCTATCCAGTTCGGAGATCCGGGATCTTTACTAACCTCTTCTACGGGTTACATTTAAAAAAGTTCTTCTGTGGACTATTTTTCTCTAAACATTTTTCTGTGAGTCATTTATAAAAATTTTACTGTGGGCCACTTTTCTTTAAAAATTATTCTGCTGGTCACATCATTTTTAAAAAATTCTTCTGCGAGGCACATTTTTTCTAAAAATTATTCTGTATCTTTCCTTCAAAAATTCTGCTGGGCACTGTGAAACACAATTGAGAAAAACTCCGATTCTATTAACGCTATGTGTCGAATTTCATCGGGGTTAAGTATCTTTATTAATATTCTGTATGAACAGTAGTTAATTTAAGAATAATTAAATTAATTTGACATTCTCAGAAAATACTTAATTTATACATTGGAAATTATTTTATACAGTGAAAAGAGTTCGTGGGCAGCATATATATATTTGAAAACCACCAGATCCATCTTGTAGGCAAGAGAGACATACACAGACATTACACTAAAAGTGGTTGATTCATATTTAGTGTACGCAGAACATATAAATCGAGCGAAAACTATATCAAATATTCGACCCCTGTTACATTTTCCTTATACACTTATTATAGTAAAAATCTTAAATTTCGCTTAATACAAAAGAATTCAATGTTAATATAGAGAGTGCAGAAAATTTATATTTGATGATAAAGATCTTTCTGATAAAAGAAATTACTTTAATACAGGTTTATTCCACAATCGCAAAACATGGATATTCTACTCATTGTCCATTTACTACGACCTGTATCTGACAGACTCATTTCTTTCCAATATTTCAGTGCATATTATATAGATTTTAATAAACATTTAGAAAGTTTCTTCATTAACCTTACTACAGTTTGGACAGAACAGTATAAAACAACTTTTGTGCTTGATTGAAAGTTTAATTATTGGTTTGCTTCAACATTCATTTATTATTTGGAACAATTAATGTACTAATTAAAAACTTTAAACTTCAAAAAGGAATAATAAACTTCAAAAGAATTGAAGACAAATATTTGTACATATAATTAGCATTCATTTTCTTGCAATACATGTATACAGGAACTAAATTCTTGATAAATTTATACGTTTCAGGCACCCAATAATATGAATCAACTAATTTTACCGTGGCATCCGTGTGTATGTGTAAGTATGCATGTTTGTATGCATGCATGTATGTCTATTCAATGTATGTATACAATATAGCTGCAAATCTATGTGTCCTATTTTATGAAATTTAACATTTTATGCGCTACCTTGTATTGCGATAATTAGATTTTAGTACTTATAGAAAAAAACTGACTTTTCCACACAAATAAAAACATCTGATGTGAGCAGCACATGACTTTCCCTGCAGACTTATATTCACGTTCTCTTTATTTCTTCAGTAGTTCATTAAATTGAGTTTAATTGCACAAAATAACAGCCATAATTACTTTAACTTATACACTGAATTTGCACTTTTAATTCAATTTTCGTTTTCATTTGGTAACTGGATTTATTTTCAAAGGTGGTGTAGCGAAAATTCGAAAAAACTAAAATATCTCGAGAACGGTAATTCCTAGAGTAGTGGGATTGGTTTTATTCTTTTCGTCGTCAAAACTTACGTATAAAATAAGCATTTAATTGATATATTTGAGCATGCTTAGGCTTTATTTTAAGATTTAAAGATTTTTGCAGGCTATTTCGAAAAAAACAGATTATTTTTTTTTTCGAATCATACCAAAATCTAATCAGCACCAAGTTAACCTACAAGTAATTTATCTACTAAATTTTGCGAAATTTGGCCTATTAGTTTTTCAGCTAGAGTGGAAACAGGCAATTTTTGCGGGCCATTTCGCAAAAAAAAAAAAAAAATCTGATGTGGGCAGCATATGGCTTTCCCTGCAGACTTACATCCACGTTCTCTTTATTTTAATTAAATTTAATTAACTTTTAAATCAATTTTCGTTCTCATTTCGTAACTGGACTTATTTTCAAAGGTGGAGATGAGAAAATATGAAAAAACTAAAATATCTCGTGAACGGTTAGTCCTAGTGTAATGATATTGGTCTCATTCTTCGTTAAAAATTACGTATAAAACAAGCATTTAATGGATATATTTGAGCATACGTAGTTTTTTATTTTAGATTTTGACGAGTTTTGCGGGCCATTTGGCAAAAAAAGGCAGGTTATTTTTTTCTGAATCGTACCAAAATCTAATCAGCACCAGAGTCACACCAAAATAACTTACATACCAAATTTTATTAAAATCGGTCTGTTCGTTTTTGAGTTAGAGTGGAAACAGGCAATTTTTGCGGGCCATATCGCAAAACAAAGCAGCTTCTTTTATCTCGAATCGTACAAAAACTAATCAGCACCAGTCTCATACCCAAGTGACTTACATACCAAATTTTATGAAATTCGGTCCATTAATTTTTGAGTTAGAGTAGATACATACATTGCACAGACAGACAGACACACACACACACAGAGACAGACAAACACACAAATAAACACACAGATAGACACTCACACAGATACACACAGAGACGTCACGCTAAAAATAGTTTTTCCATATTCTACAGGTCTTGAAACGTGTAGATCCATCGAAAACTGGAGTTGCGATTTTCGGCATAATTCCAATACTTTCCCTATACATTACCATGTATTACAAGGAAAGTAAAGAGAGGCGGGTTTTTTTTAATCCCGAATCATACCAAATTTTTAATCCCGAATCATACCAAAGCACCAGGGTCACACACAAATGACTTACCTACTAAATTTTATGAAATTCGGTCTATTAGTTTTTTAGTTAAAGTGGATACATTGCACAGACAGACAAACACAGAAATCATGCTAAAACTGTTTTTTTTTTTTTTTTCGTATTCTAGAGGTCCCGAAACGTGTAGATCCGTCGAAAACTCGAGTTGCGATTTTTGACATGATTCCAATACTTTCCCTATACTTTACCATGTATTGCAGAGAAAGTAGAAAGAAAAAGTAATATGTTGCTTATCTAAACAAAATATTTTTTGTTTTATATGCTTCAAATTCAACGTTTGTTTTATATATAATTTTCGGTTACAAAATGAATGAGACCATTCACCCTCACTATACTAGGAGAGACAATTCTCTATATTTCTCACGTAAATAGATCTCCGTGTTTTCATCAGTCTCATGTAAAAATAAATAAAAAAAAATCTGATGTGGGCAGCACATGACTTTCCCTACAGACTTATATTCATGTTCTCTTTATTTTAATTAAGTTTAATTCACTTTTCGTTCTCATTTGATAACTGCACTTATTTTCAAAGGTGGCGTAGAGAAAATAAGAAAATACGAAAAAAATAAAATATCTCGAGAACGGCTAGTTCTAGTGTAATGGGGTTGGTCTTATTATTTTCTTCATTAAAAATTATGTATTAAATAAGCATTTAATGGATATATTTGAGCATACGTAGTTTTTTATTTTAGATATTGGCGATTTTTGAAAGCCATTTTGCAAGAAAAAGGCAGGTTATTTTTTTCCGAATCGTACCAAAATCTAATCAGCACCACGGTGTCCCACAAGTGACCTATCTACCGAATTTTATAAAATTCGGTTCATTAGTTTTTCAGCTAGAGTGGATACAAGCTTTTGCGGGCCATTTCGCAAAAACCGGCGGGTTCTTTTATTCCGAATCGTACCCAAAACTAATCAGCACTAGATTCGCCCACAAATGACTTACCTACCAAATTTTATGAAATTCGGTCCATTAGTTTTTTAGTTAGAGTGGATACAAAATCTGATCAGACAGGTTGGCAGACACACAGACGTTACGCTAAAAATCGTTTTTTCGTATTCTAGAGGTTTCGAAACGTATAGATCCGTGAAAAACTCGAGTTGCGATTTTCGGCATGATTCCAATACTTTCCCTATGCATTACAATGTATTACAGGGAAAGTAATATATAAATATATATCAAATTGTGGAACTCGAACAGTACGTCTAGCCATATTCACCCCCCCCCCCCACACACACACACACACCACCACAACCACCTCTGTTACTCCCCTATTAGACTCAATCGAACATTGTCCAAAGCAATATTAGCCATTTCCTGAATTCCTAGAAATAACTAAGCGGTAACTCAATGCGACACCTACATACTTTATAAAAGTGCTGAATAACAAAATTCGAATTTAAGAATAAAAATTGCGCACATTTCATTATTTAGATAACGTGGAAAGTGCGATATATGAAACAATATTTCATCTCCGATTACTGTATGTAGCCATTTTTATTCTAAAATTATTTTTTATTATAAAGAATAGCGAATAAACCATGGAGTTAGAAAGGACATAAAATTCCTATGGATGAAACGCTTGAAAATGCCATAATGCTTTGAGAATTATAGCTAGGTGTCGCTAGTCTTAGTAAAGTAGCTGCTATTGTTAGTTGACACAACAGAAAGGCGTAGTATTTAGTATATGTATTTTTCATTATTTTTAAATCAAGGGTTCCCTCATTATGAGTATTATTAACCAGTATTTTTTTATAGTTGTAGGATAGAGTACAAAATATAGGGAGATAAAAATAAATTGAAAGGTAAAAAAATTTTGAATACGTAGGAATATTCTCTAGTGCTTCAGTTCTACTTTGCATTGCGCCAATAATTTATTTTTACAAAAGGAACAGTTTACATAAATATTTTAGGTCTTTCGCGCCATAAAAATGTTTATAATGCAGGACTACTTATTTTATCCCAGCGCCATCTGAATAATTATCTCAAACGATATTGGCATTTTCTTAATATGCAATTTTAACTCATTACATTTATCTCCATGCAACAAACATTTCCTGTATTTGAAACGTGGCTCGTTATCATAATTACCATATTACAATTGAATAACAAGAAAGATCAATCATGCATAAAACACGGATTATGAAACACTTATATAAACATCTCTAAAATGCGATACATTTCCTCAGTAATATTTTTAAAATTATCACAATACTACATTCATTTATCATATTTGAAAACCTAAAACTTCATCGAAAAGAATTAACTTCATTCAAATGACGGCATTGAAATATAAATTGCCTGGTTTAAATATCTCTAAAATGCGATACATTCCTTGGTAATATTTTTGAAATTATCATAACACTACAATAATTTATTATATTTGAAAACTTCATCGAAAACAAATGAGCTTTTGTCAAATGACGTCATCGAAATATAAATCGTCTGGCTCTCTCTATAAAATCAGCATTTCATTCATGAACATTTTTCCATTACTTTCATTCATCACAATACTATAATAATTTATTTTATTTACAAACTGAAAACCATGGAGCTACAAGTAGTTAAACTCTATGCTTAAAACTTCATCGAAAAAATCGTCTGGTTGGTTCTTTGTGTAAAATCCATGAATATTTCATTCATATCAGCTATATTGCAGATTCCATGAGCTAAATAATTTTGCATTAAAGAAATGCATTAATTCTTATACAACTCATTCTACATCTTTTGGTATTTACATTCTCCATAAGTGAAAATTACGCTTCGTTGTAGGAATAATCAAAGTTTGATGATCATTTAAACTCAAATATATCGTAATTGCGTTGTTTCAGTATGTAGATGCACAGAATTTAATCAAAACTAAAGCGGTTTTACGACGGATACAACACTAAATATGAGTTAAAAAGAACTTTAAAAATCACGATTTTGACACAAGGTGGATGCCATATTTTATTTTGAAGTGGGTCATGTGGTATCTTCATATAATGGTCACGTGAGCTCTTCATATAAAGGGTGTAATTAATATTTTAATTTTTATTTAAAAAACTACTGAATATATTTTACTGAATTTTTTTTATATATTTTATGGGATAATTTGAATATTTCCTAAAACTTTCGAAGCAATTTGTGAATTTTAAATTTCGCTTAAAAAATGTTTGAAAAATTAGGTCCCATTAGGGTTCAATGTATTTAATTTTTTCAAACCGGGTTCAATCCAAAACTAATTGGGTGATATTATTAAGTTATATTCCCATAGATCCCACAGACCGTCTGAACAACATACTAAAATTTCATTTTGATAAAGTCATTTTTACAGCAGTTATCGTGCTAACGGACAGACAGACAGACAGAATGAGCAAAGTCATAAACTCTTGTCAACTATGTTGTTAAGTGTTAAAAACTATAAATTCGTTGACAAAATTAACAAGAAAGATCAATCATGCTTAAAACATTGATTATGAAACACTTTCCAACTTCAATGCAATTTTATTTAAACATCTCTAAAATGCAATACATTCCTCGGTAATATTTTGAAACTTATCACAATACTGCATTAATTTATTATATTTGAAAACTTAAAACTTCATCGAAAAAAAATGAACCTCATTCAAATGACGGCATTGAAATATAAATTGCCTGGTTTAAACATCTCTAAAATGCGATACATTCCTCGGTAATATTTTTAAAATCATCATAATACTACAATAATTTATTATATTCGAAAACTTCATCGAAAGCAACTGACATTCATTCAAATGACTTTATAGAAAAAATAACACGTCTCTATAAAAGCAGCATTTCATTCATAAACAAGTCCCCATTCATTTCATTCATCACAATACTATAATAATTTATTCTATTTAAAAATTAAGACCATGGAGCTACAAGTAATTAAACTCTATGCTTAAAACTTCATCGAAAAAAATCATCCTTCTCTTTGTAAAATCAATGAATATTTCATTCATATCAGCTGCGCAGACTCCATGGGCTAAATAATTTTGTGTTAAAGAAATACAGCAATTCTAATATAACTCATTCTACATATTTTGCTGTTTACATTTTACATAAGTGAAAAATAGGCTTCGTTGTAGAAATAATCAAATTTGGATGATCATTTAAACTCAAATATATTGTAATTGCTTTATTTCAGTATGTATATGCACGGAATTTAAGCGAAAATAAAGTGGTTTTAGGACGGATACAACACTCAATATGAATTAAAAAGAACTTTAAAAATCACGATTTTGAGACAAGATGGATGCCATATATTATTTCGAAGTGGGTCACGTGATCATATCACGGTCACGTGATCTCTTCATATAAGAGGTGTAATTATTATTTTAATTTTTATTAACACTTTACAACAAAGTTGAAAAGTGTTTATGACTTTGTTCATTCTGTCTGTCTGTCTGTCTGTCTGTCTGTCTGTCTGTCTGTCTGTCTGTCTGTCTGTCTGTCCGTTAGCACGATAACTGCCGTAAAAATGAGTTTATCAAAATGAAATTTTAGTATGTTGTTCAGACGGTCTGTAGGACCTATGGGAATATAAATAAATAATATCACCCAATTAGTTTTTTATTGAACCCGGGTTGAAAAAATGAAATACATTGAACCTTATGGGACCTAATTTTTCAAACATTTTTTAAGTAAATTTAAAATTCACGAATTGCTTCGAAATTTTTAGGAAATATTCACATTATCCCATAGAATATATAAAAAAAAAATTCAGTAAAATATGTTAAGTAGTTTTTTAATTAAAAAAATTATTTAATATAGGGAAAAAAACAAATTCAATTAAATTCTGACTTTGGGATATCTTCCAGAAAGAAAAGAGAGAGATATTATATAATAAATATCTCTCCATTTGTTTAAACGTTTTGCATATGGGAGTGGCTTCATATTTTAAAATAAATTTGGTAGATAACAATTTTTCATTTTTTTAAAATTTTATATAACTCTTCATGATAAATTTAATTGATGGCATTTTAAATGCACTTTCCTACGTCCTAGAGAGTTAAAATTTGGTACACAGCTTAAATTTGTTGAACATTTTATTCGACAAAAATTTGATGGATCTTTAAATATAGATCATACATTTTTTTCGAAATGGCCTGAAAATAATCCCCGTTCACTTCTATAAATCATTGGTGTAATATTGTTAAAAATTCTGATGTGGACAGCACATGTCTTTCTCTGCAGACTCATATTCGTTCTCTTTATTTATTCAATGATAATTTAAGTTTATCTGCACAACATAAGTATTTTAAATGACATTGAATTTACACGTTAAACTTAAATTTGGTTCTCATTTGATAGCTGGACTTATTGTCAAAGGTGGCGTAGCGAAAACGCGAAAAAACTAGAATATCTCAAGAACGGCTAGTCCTCGAGTAATGGGGTTAGTCTTATTCTTTTTGTTGTCAAAAATCACATATAAAATAGGAATTTAATTGATATAATTGAGCACACGTAGTCTTTTATTTTTATATATAACGATTTTTGCTGGCCATTTCGCAAAAATAGCCCGTTCCTTTTTCCCGAATCGTAGTAGAATAACCTACAAATGATTTATATACAAAATTTTGTTAAATTTGGTATATAAATCACTTGTAAGTTATTGAAATATTATACTCCACATTTTGTTAAATTTGGTTCATTAGTTTTTAGCTAGAGTGGATAAAGGCAATTTCTGCGGCCATTTCGCAAAGAAGGCAGATTCTTTTATTACGAATCGTACTATAATCTAATGAACATCAGGATTTCCAACAAAAAACATACCTACCAAATTGTATGAAATTCGGTCCATTAGTTTTTCAATTAGAGTGGATGTAATATCCACACAGACACACAGAAACATACACAGATACACCCTTACACACACAGACGTCTTCCTAAAAGTAGTTTTTTCGTGTTCTAGAAGTCCCAAAACGTGTAGATCCTTTGAAAATTCGAGTTCCGATCTTCGGCACGATTCCAATACTTTGAGTACATACACATACACATATATATTATCTGTGTATTATCTGTGTATCTAAATTCCGTGCCTATGCAATTACAATAGTTGTGATTTTAAATGATCCCTAAACTTTTATTATTTCTTCAAGGAAGCCTAATTTTAACATATGCAGAATGCAAATATCTCAAGCGATTGTAAGGTGAATTACATAAGAATTGCTGAATTTTTTTCACACAAAATTATTTAGCTCTGGAGTCTGGAATACAAGTTATATGAATGAAATATTCATTGATTTTGCATAAAGAATCAGATGATTTATATTTCGATACAGTTTTAAATATTTAAGTATAATAAATTACTGTAGTACTGTGATAATGTAAAAGATATTACCACTGAATGAATCACATTTTAGAAATTTTTAAATGAAATTACATTTCAGTTGGAAAGTGTTTCATAATCAATGCTTATGCATGACTGATCTTTCTTGTTTAAAAAACTACTGAATATATTTTGCTGAAATTTTTTTTATATATTTTATGGAATAATTTGAATATTACCTAAAATTTTTGAAGCAATTTGTGAATTTTAAATTTGCTTAAAAAATGTTTGAAGAATTAGGTCCCATAGTGTTCAATGTATTTCGCTTCTTCAACCCGGGTTTAATCCAAAAGTAATTGGGTGATGTTATTCATTTATATTCCCATAGGTCCTACAGACCATCTAAACAACATACTAAAATTTTATTTTGATTAAGTCATTTTTACGGCAGTTATCGTGCTAACGGACAGACAGACAGACAGACAGACAGAATGAACAAAGTCATAAACACTTTTTAACTTTGTTGTAAAGTGTTCAAAAAGAAATTGTCTGCTGTAACTATAAATTGTAATATCTTATGAACGGTTCATTGTACACCAATTATGTTAATAAAGCAAATTTAGGATATTTATTTTTCTGCGCAGAATAAATAGAAACAAATTCTATAAATAAAAACAATTCTATAAATAAAAACAAATTCTGTATGTCTTGCCATTCACGATGTTGTAGCTGAACGAATGACAGAATAAAAGATTCCGCTATTTAGAAATTTATCAAACTAAATTGCAAGATTTTAAATTTTTCTCATCACTTATAGATCAAGTTCCACATGTATGTAAAGTTTCAAATTTTTATCGTCAACAATTTTGGCTGTATAGTTAAGTTAGTTCATACGTCTGTCAAGTTTCAGTGTCACTTAACTGTTTTACATAGAAAGAAACGAGAAACTCCGCGATTTATAAATTCCTGGAACAAAATTGCAAGAGTTTAGAGTTTTGTTATTATTTTTAGTTTAAATCTCACATGTATCCAAAGTTTAAAGTTTCTACCTTAAGTTGTTTGGACTGTGCAAGCGTCCCTTAGTTAAATATCCGGTCTCAGCAGTATATGTTAACACTCTATTAAATGTGGAAAAATCGGCAATTAAGTCGCTGTTTTGTTAGATAAATAAAATTATATAAATAAAATTGAAAATCTGTATGTGTGTGTTTGTTTCATCATCACGGGAGAACGGTTGCACTCAATTTCATGAAATTTTATAGGTAGCCTTGGAATAAACCCACTTAAAATTTAGTCTGTTTCCAGGATCAGGGGTTGTCTAGATATTAATAAAAAGACAATTAAACCTTCCATAGACATAGCATTATGCAGACGATATTTTTTCAGCAAATTTATTTGAAGAATATATCATGTTACTCAACAACGGAATCAAATCCAATGAGATTATACAGCAGACGATTCTTATTAAATCTAAGAAATATAAAAATAAATTTTATTGGAATTGCATTTTTGACTGGATTACATCAACTACGGTAAAAGGTCACGGGGGTAATTGATATTTTCATTTACTTAAGTCATCTATTTTATTTTGGCAAGCATTTTTCAAACTCATATAGTGTGTTTGGCCAATTGTTGTAACAAAATCAAGAAGGTACGTCTTCTAATACCATTTTAGCGCTTTCCTTTTGTCATATGTTGATCCAATTTCATAGCGCTTTCATTTTGGCATATATTGATCCAATTTCATATTTTTCATAAATTTGTTTACAAACGGGACCTGGATGTTTTAGTTTTCAGATCTGCCTGTGAATATAAATTTGTATAGAGATTCTTATGCTTCTTTTTAGCACTAAATTAAATGTTTTAATAGAATGTTTTGAATAACAATGTCACTTAGAATACTACAGGAATTAGCACATGATTGTGAATTCTAAGTTTCTTTATATATATATTTCGTACACAGAACGGGTATATTGCTAGTATTACAATAAGATTGTGTTAACTATGATAACTTAAATGACTGAGATACATAATTCACTGTAATTACTTTTTATGTTTGCAGTTCTCGTAGCTTCGGCTGCGGAAAATAGTACAAGGCCCACAAAGAAAACGTTAAGAATGGTCAAGCGTTTAAAGAAAATTTCCAAACTGGGGAAAAAGTCTTCTAAAGCTCAAGATCAAACAAAATCGGTAAGTTACGAATATGATTTTTACTACAGTACATTTTAGAATACTTTACTGCAGGCACTTTCCTAATAATTAGAAATCGCATTTTATCTTTAGTGAGACAAGCAACTAAATTTTCTTCTTACGTCAAATTATTCAAACTTGTTGCAATTAGAACATATGCACGGTCATTTTGCAAACATATAATCTAAAATTTTAAACATTTAAAATAAGTTTTATTATATTTAACTAACGTTTAACAAATGTTTATGCTATATTTTTTATAATACTTGTTCTTTTCCTACCATCCATAATATAGTGCAACTTATGTCAAAACTTCAAACATATTTCTACAGCAAAACTGCGTTAAAAATAATATTTAAGGTCAGAAAATAAAAAAAATCTGATGTGGGCAACACATGACTTTCCTTATATAATGCAATGAATTTACTACTTTTACAGTTAAACAAAATGTTATTCTTATAGTAGTTACTTATATTCTTTCCAAGATATTGAATTTTCTTCAATTAGTCGTCATTTTCACTGATTTAGCGTCGTTTTTATCCATTTGGTGAAATTTTTGTCAATTTCGCAACAATTCAAAATGTCGCTAAATTGGCGACGTTCCGCCAAATTCGTCGCCAAAATCACGCCAAGCGTTATGGACGGAGAAATAAGTTTTTCTTACAGCAGATAAATGACTATTGGCATTCAAATACAAAAGTATTAAACAAAGTATATTTTTTCATGAATGGAACGAGCTAGATCCACGAGAATGATGTCACCCAATTTATCACATGGCATACATATGAAAAGTGAACATGTTTCTCAATAAGAAATACTTTTTTTTATTTTATATGACTTTTTGATAATTTTTTTGAAAAATATGCAATATCTCGAGAACGGTTCATGTTAGCGTTTTAAAATTTAAGCCAATCGTTTTCTAATGAAAAACTACATAAGAAATGTCTATTTTCGTAACTTTATTAGCGGTCCTAATTTTTTGACGATTTTTTCAAAATTTTACTCGAAAATTTAGGGGGGGTTCTGAACATTCGATTGCGTATAAAAACAATAGGCTTCCAGTGTTTACGGATTGTGATTTTTGTACCAAAATTCGTTCGAATCGGTCTATTTATTCGTCAGTTATCGTCTCCACAGACTCACTGACACACACACACACACACATGCATACTTTCACACACACACACATACTTTCACACACACACACATACTTTCACACACACACACACACAGACATCACTTCAAAAATGTTTGATTCGTGATCAGGAATGCTTGAAACGTGCTCTCCCGTCGAAAACTCGAATTCGAATTTTCGACCCCGTCACAATACTTTCCTTATAAATTATGTATATAAAGAAAGTAAAAAAAGAAATCTAAATAGGAACGATTTATTTCTATTTAGGAGTAACAGACATATAATTCTCCAGGGACAGCATATAGGAGTATGTTAGTTCCCATGAGCGACATATATGTTGGTTCCTAGGGGGCGTCAAATGTATCAGTACCCAAGGCTGGCAAGGTAACAAACTCTTCTCTACCTAGACCTATGATGTGAGCTTTTTTGACGACCCTGACTCTATAGAATCCACTCTAAAGCCAGGCGCATGCCTCCCCTTACATTTCCATTCTCCAAGTCCAACTCTAAATAGGTCTTTAGTTCCAGTCGACTACCACCACGTAACCATGTATAACTTTTTATCGACTTCCGCGTGGCTCCAATGCAGCCAATATTACAACCCACGAACAATGCTTGGAATCACGGAAGAAATGGACACAATGACAAAAGCTTTGTCGGCCATGTTAAACCATTAGCGGACTCAGCCAAAGCCACGCCTCGCGATGACCATTTAAATCTCTGAATAGCGCCACGCGTGATATTCGAGCACGAGAATCTTTCCTGCGGTAGACCGTACTTCGGATCTTCTCTGTCTTCAGAATATTCCTCTTTGTTACTTTATTGAGTGGATGTTATGGGTAAACATGAGGATGCCGATATAGACTGGGGATTATTTCATACAAAAAAAAAGAGATTAAAGAGACTAAAAAACTTATTCTATTATTGGTTTCTTTATTCGAAGGTTTTAATTCACTAACAAGGTGGACGAAAAAGAAAATGGCTAAATGGTTGAACAATGGCGGTTATTCTCTTTCGTCTAAAAATATTTCATTATTTCAGAAACGCAGCTTTGAAACTTATTCCATTTTCGTCTGCGTTCTAACATGATTTTATTCAAACAGTTATCTTTGACAGTGCAAACAAAACAAACGCGTTCATCAGTTAAAAGTTTTTATTAATTCGCAGTCTTTCTTAAGTTGTTAAGTCAGTGAAGAAAGTGCGACCATTTTTTCCCCTTCTCGACAGATATAATAGACAAGTAAATGTAGTTAATTAAAATAGCTGTTTCTGGGGAGATTATGTTAAAACCAAAGAGCTAAGATTAAAACTGAACAAAAGTCATACAAGAAAACTAATGAATTGGAAGAAAAAAAAGTTTTTTCTCTCCCCTCCCTACTAATTATAATGTGCTTTGAAAGAGTGTAAATTGATATTAGGATAAAGTGGTGCAGTAAAAATATAATAAAGCTTTAGGAAATTCGTGGAAAGAAATAGCTCTACCCTCATAATGAAAGTTCATTAGCTTTTCTTCTAGGTTAGGGAGAACAAGTGAACAAGTAAAAGCAAAATAAACGTATTTTTTAAAGTGCTCCTTTTTATTATTTGTATGCACATTAAATGCATGAAAAATGTATTTATTAAAATGTGGGTAACGTAAATGTATGAAAGACAACGATATACCAAATTTGCCTGATCCTATCACGAGTACATTCCTGTAACCGATTCGGGACGGACTGAGTGGTAAGGTTTAAAACTAAAAAAATCAAAATATACCAATAAAGACAACGATGTGCCAAATACGATCTTACTCGCTACATCGGATCTCGAATTATTCCCAAAAATGAGTACATTCCTATTGAGAGCCCAGGAAGGACTTGTCCGGTAAGATTCAAAATCCAAAGAATTAAAATATACCTTAAAAGATAATGACATACCAAATTTAAACTTTCGAGCTGTTCCTGTTTTCGAGTTATTCCTCAAAAACGAGTACATTTCTAGGGAGAGCCCAGTATGGGATAGCCCGATAAGATTCTAAATCCAAATAATCAACATATACCATAAAAGACAACATACCAAATTTGGTCTTTCTAGCGGCTCCTGTTCTTGAGTTATTCCCCAAAAACGGGTACATTCCTATGGCAGGCCCAGTACGAGGTGGACCGATAGGAATGATAATGAAAAGAATTAAAATGTACCACAATAGACAACGATATACTACATTTTTTTTTAGACAACGACATACTAAATATTCCATTAGACAACGACATACTAAATATTCAATTAATCATATTTTTACTACATGATTAATGGAATTGATTAGCTAGGGCCTTAAGGATTTGAATCACATTGACGAACGAACTCCAGATCAAGTTAAAAAATCTGGTGTGGGCAACACATGACTTTCCTTATATAATGTAATGAATTTACTACTTTTACAGTAAAAAAATAGGTTTTTCTTATAGTAGATACTAATATTCTTTCCAAGATATTGAATTTTCGACAATTAGTCGTCATTTTCATTGATTTAGCATCATTTTTATCCATTTAGCGAGATTTTCATTAATTTGGCAACATTTCAAAAAAGTCGCCAAGTTGGCGACATTCCGCCAAATTCGTCGCCAAAATCTCGCCAAGCGTTATGCACTAAGAAAGTTATTCTTACAGCAGATAAATGACTATTGGCGTTCAAATACAAAAGTATTATTCAAAGTATATTTTTTCATGAATGGAACGAGCTAGATCCACGAGAATTATGTCACTCAATTTATCGCATGGTATTACATATGAAAAGTGGACATGTTTCTCAATAGGAATTTTTTTTTATGTGACTTTTTCATAATTTTTTTGAAAAATGTACAATATCTCAAGAACGGTTCATGTTAGCGTTCTAAAATTTATGCCAATCGTTTTCTAATGAAAAATCACATAAGAAATGTCTATTTGCGTAACTTTATTGGCGGTTTTGATTTTTTGATGATTTTTTCAAAATTTCATTCGAAAATTTAGGGGGGTTCTGAACATTCGATTACGTATAAAAACAATAGGCTTCCAGTGTTTACGGATTGTGATTTTTGTACCAAATTTGGTTCGAATTCGTCCATTCGTTCGTCAGTTATCGTCTCCACAGACTCACTGACACACACACACACATACTTTCACACACACACACACACACACACATACACACACACAGACATCACTTCAAAAATGTTTGATTCGTGATCAGGGATGCTTGAAACGTGCTCTCCCGTCGAAAACTCGAATTCGAATTTTCGGCCCCGTCACAATACTTTCCTTATACATTATGTATATAAGGAAAGTAATAAGACGTTGTATTAAAAAGAAATTTAGTACGTAAACTAAAAGTATTTTTTTATAAGATTTATAGTTGGGGTTTGATTTCTCTGGCGGGAAAACGGAGCTTTACGAAAAATGTAAACATTTTGGACGCTTATACCCCCAATAAATAGAAATGTAAATTATGTTTCTTGTTTTGTTAGAAATAAGGTTCAGATTATGCATATATATAAAAAATAATTTCAATATTTTAATGTGAACCTTTTTTTTTCGAAAAACTTAAAAAATAGCTCTTCGAGAGAGTGGGTTTTTTGTATCTTCTTTTTTATGTTTCTAATTTTCACTAATATATAGTATTCTAATTTTTTCTAATATATAGTAAACTATAAAAGAGAGATATGTACAGTAAACGACAGAAATGTGTACTATAAAATTTAATATTAAAATCTATGTTTATTATGAAAATAAGATCTTAAAAGAATTTTTCTACTCAAAGTCTTCTGCAGAGGTATCTAATAACTGAAAATCAAATAAACTTATTTGCAATATTCGTTAAAATATGCCGAATCTGATTTTCTGACGAAAAAAAAAAAAAAAAAAAAAAAAAAAATGGTTTCAAAAACTATCAACAAGTGCGCTTAGGCGCTTAAAGTAATAAAACGCACTGAAAATGCGTGATATTTCCATATGCAATCATATGCGACAAATTTACTAACGCCATTCTCGTGAATTTAGTTCGTTCCTTTCATGAAAGAAAGACACGTTTTGTAATAGTTTTGTATGTGAACGCCTGAGGAATCATTCATTTTACGAGATATTGATTAAATGGAAATTTAATTCTGATGTGGATTTTCACGCGAAATATTTTTTTTTTTTACCAAGAGGGTTGTTAAAAGCATTCAAATTTCAATTTAATAACATTATAATCAACTTCAATGTTGATAACATTGTGGTATGGCTATTTTTTTTTATTTGCGCGAAATATAATTCAATTTGGCGCTTTGAAATAGCTTTACATGTTGTCACCGAAAAAAGCGCCAAACTTCAATGTACGATTAAATGCTAAAACATTGCTTTCTGGATCTCTTTACAACTCTGTCTGTGTAAGAAATTATTGCATTCATTATACATGTAGAGAAAGTCAGGTACCACCCACACCAGATTTTTGCTTTCCCTACATACATAGTACATATAATGTATAAGGAAAAAAATTGCGACGGAGTCGAAAATTTGAATTCTAGTTTTCGACGGAAGAGCACGCTTCAAGCATCCCTGAACTCGAATCGAACGTTTTTAAGGCGATATCTGTGTGTACATATGCGTATGTTAGTTTGTGTATGTATGTGGGGTGGGGGGTATCAGTGAGTCTGTGGTCGCAATATTTCACGAACAAATAAAGCGTTTCGAAAACAATGTGGTACAATTATTACAGTCAGTGAATACTGGACCTTATTGATTTTAAACGCGATCCAATGTTCAAAGGAACCCCCCCCCCCCCTCAATTTCAAATACATTTTTCAAAAAATCATTGAAAACCAGGGCCTCTAATAAGGATAAATGAATAATCATTTCATATGTAATTTTTTATTAGAAAACGAATGATACAAATTTTAGAACGCTAACATGAACCATTCTCGAAATATTGCCGATTTTTGAATGAATTTTGAAAACATTACTCAGGGGCTATTTTTACTGTTAAATGAGTAATAGTTTCATACTTAATGTTGCATTGCGAAACTAGTGGCATAAACTTTAGAACACTAACATACATACCGCTCCCAAGATATTACATGTTTTCCAAATAAATTTATCAAACAATTAGGTATATGAAATTAAAACAGTAATATAAATATACCATCAAAGATATTCACTTTCCATATGCAATATCATGCTACATGACATTATTGACATCATACTAGTGCATTTATTTCGTTTCATTCATGAGAGAAAAAACTTTTTGTCATAGTTTTAGATTTTGTTGCCACAGAATGGAGCTTTTGCTCGTGAGTATGAATAAGTCTTTTTTTTTTTTCATTATAAGCTGCCAAATGCGCCAAATTTCAATTTACTTTATGTTATTTGAATGCCAAAAATATTGTGCCGTGGTTCAGATCATTATTTCGATGTGAAGGAAGTAAAACCATCGCATTACGTAGGGAAAATCATGGGCTGCCACAGATCAGATTTTTACTTTCCCTGCAATACATGGTAATGTATAGGGAAAGTATTGGAATCATACCGAAAATCACAACTCGAGTTTTCGACGGATCTACACGTTTCGAGACCTCTAGAATACGAAAAAACCATTTTTAGCGTGACGTCTGTGTGTGTGTCTGTCTGTCTGTGCAGATTTTGTATCCACTGTAACTAAAAAACTAATGGACCGAATCTCACAAAATTTGGTAGATAAGTCACTTGTGGGCGAGTCTGGAGCTGATTAGTTTTGGGTACGATTCGGAATAAAAGAACCCGCCTATTTTTGCGAAATGGCCCGCAAAAGTTTGTATCCACTCTAACCAAAAATCTCATGGACCGAATTTCACAAAATTCAGTAGATGAGTCACTTTTGGATTACTCTGGTGCTGATTAGATTTTGGTACGATTCGAAAACAAATAACCTGCCTTTTTTTGCAAAATGGCCCGCAAAAATCGTCAAAATCTAAACTAAAGAACTAGATATACTCAAATATATCCAATGAATGCTCGTTTAATACATATTTTTTAACTACGAAAAGAATAAGACCAATCCCATTACACAAAGACTAGCCGTTCTCGAGATATTTTAGTTTTTCGTATTTTCTCTACGCCACCTTTGAAAATAAGTCCGGTTACCGAATGAGAACAAAAATTGAATTAAAAGTGAAATAAATTTAATTAAAATGAAGAGAATGTGTATATAAGTCTGCAGGGAAAGTCATGTGCAGCCCACATCAGATTTTTAACTATAGAGAGATACCATTTGTTACTTTCCCTGCAATACATGGTAATGTATAAGGAAAGATTTGGAATTGTGTCGAAAATCGCAACTCGAGTTTTTGACGGATCTACACGATCCGGGACCTCTAGAACACGAAAAGACTATTTTTAGCGTGACGTCTGTGTGTGTGTCTGTTTGTGCAATGTATGTATCCACTCTAACTCAAAATCTGATGAACTAAATTTAATAAAATTTTATAGGTAAGTCTCTTATGGGTGACCCTGGTGCTGATTAGATTCTAGTACAATTCGGGATAAAAGAACCGGCTTTTTTGTGTGTGTGTGTGTGTGAAATGGCCTGCAAAAATTGTTTGTATCCACTCTAACTAAAAAACTAAGGGACCAGATTTCACAAAGTTTGGTAGATAAATCGCTTATGAGTTTCCCTGGTGCTGATTAGATTTCGATACGATTCGGGAAAAAACAACCTGCTTTTTTTGCGAAATGGCCCGCAAAAATCATCAACATTTAAAACGAAAGACTACATATGCTCAAACGCATTAATTAAATGCTTGTGTTACGTGCAATTTTTGATGATGAAAAGAATAAGATCAACCCCATTACTCTAGGATTAGCCGTTCTCGAAATATTTTAGTTTTTTCGCATTTTTGCTACGCCGGTTTTGAGAAGTTACCAAATGAAAGCTGAATTGAAATTGTAAATTCAGTGTGATTTCAATTAAGTATGCGTGTTATTGAGTGCAATTAAACTCAATTTAATGAATTATTAATGAAATAAAGAGACAATAACTTTGATTTTGCAGGGAAAGTCATGTGCTGCTCACATCAGATTTTTAAACTCCCTCATTTGACCGTAATTTTACAAGAAGTAAATTATAAATGACTAAATCATCAACTGTACTACCTGAATCTGCCGCAATACAGAGCAATTCCGTTTAATCTTACACCTCAATATTGGTCGAGTCAAAACAGTAGCGAATCGCAGAGATAAACGATAATTCGCAAAGCACGACTTCCGATTATTTCCTGCACGTATAACAAAAGACATCTTCCGCTCAAAGCTCGCTTTTCATTCCTAACAATTTACGAGCATAATAATTGTCTCTTCAGAGTAGTAAGTATGTATCTTACAAGCCACAAATACAATGCAATACAATGCGCCTGCCGATAAAATGATAGAACACGCCGATGCAGACGATTAGATGTCTTCTTCAAAGTAATGCTAGAACTAGTATTTAATTGCTTTTGTTCGGCACATCTCAAACAAAGAATAGTGGAAGTTGCAGTCCCTGACTCCTTCCTTCAATTTCGATCTGTTCTAAGAATGGAAGAAAAGTATAGGGTTCCTAGGAAAGACCTTAAATACCTAAATAACTCTAGGATGAAAGACCCCAGTGACGTTAAGTCTATCTAATAGTAAAATGACTATTCTCCATCGAATAAAAGTGATTTAGCGTCCTTCCTGGAGAAGTAAAAAAAAAAAAGGAACACGGAAACAAAGCAAGATATAATAAAAATATCAATTACAAAGTTGCAGATTATTGGCTAATGAGTAGGAATAGGTGCAAGGAACGCACGAAACGTAAACATGAAAGCCAATGAATACCCATTTAATCGTCATATTTCATCGGTTATTACCTGCTGTAACACCGTGACACCTAAACAAGATAAATTCTGGCATTAGAAAGTCGAGTTGAGCCACATTCCAGCTAATTTAAGTTGGAATTAAGTAGCTGTTGCTTTCTTTAAGACTTTATTGTATCGTTATACCCAACTCTTTGACTATTTACCTCCCAATCTTCCCAATTGGGAACATTTATAAAAATCTGATGTGGGCAGCACATGACTTTCCCTGCAGACTTATATTAACGTTCTCTTTATTTTAACTAAATTTATTTCACTTTTAATTCAATTTTCGTTCTCATGCGGTAATCGGGCTTATTTTCAAAGGTGGCGTAGGGAAAGTACGAAAAACTAAAATATTTCGAGAACGGCTAGTCCTAGTGTAATGGGGTTGGTCTTATTCTTTTCGTCGTTAAAAATTACGCATTAAATCAGCATTTAATGGATATATTTGAGTATACCCAGTTCTTTAGTTTAGATTTGGACGATTTTTGCGGGCCATTTTGCAAAAAAAGGCAGGTCATTTTTTTCCGAATCGTACCAAAATCTAATCAGCACCAAGGTAACCCACAAGTGACTCATCTACTGAATTTTGTGAAATTCGGTCTATCAGTTTTTCAGTTAGAGTGGATACAAGCTTTTGCGGGCCATTTTACAAAAACAGGCGGGTTCTTTTATTCCGAATCGTACCCAAAACTAATCAGCACCAGACTCACTCACAAATAACTTACCTACCAAATTTTGTGAAATTCGGTCCATTAGTTTTTTAGTTAGAGTGGATACAAAATCTGCACAGACAGACAGACACACACACAGACGTCACGCTAAAAATAGTTTTTTCGTATTCTAGAGGTCTCGAAACGTGTAGATCCGTCGAAAACTCGAGTTGTGATTTTCGGCATGATTCCAATACTTTCCCTATACATTACCATGTATTGCAGGGAAAGTAAAAAGTTATTTGAATTGATTATTTTTTATATTTTACGTTACTAGGGGGCTCCACTACCTCCTTGCTACGTTCGCCAACATCTAATTTTCTTCTCAAGTCTTTTCGCAAGTCAATTAATTAATTGTTGAACTTGTCGGGCAAACTGCTAAATAACTTTTTTTTTTGTCTATGTAAAAATACTTATACGAAAAAAAGTATAATATATTTGTTTTTAAATTGTAAAAGAACTGAGGAAATGGGCGTGTGAAGACCTGCTGTGCCTAGGGCTTTAGTCCGTCTTAATCGGATCCTGGTGAGCACAATCAGCTTTTCAATTTTTTTTAGTATCCCCGAGAATATTGACAAAATAGAAGGTGTTTTAGTTGCTATAAATAAGTTAACAAATGTTTTCAAAGCTTAAAATCTATTTTTAAAATGTAAGCTAAGAACATATATGTTCTTAGCTTATAGTTAAAAAATTGACTAAAAAGTTAAATCTCCATTTAAAATACAGCATAAAACAAATTAGTAAGGATATCAACCGATTTCGAAGGCATTCCCCCCCCCCCTCCTTTTTTCTTTAGGTTAAAAAATAGAACAACTACACAGTCAAAAGCAAGCCAACGGCCGTACCGTGCTGAAAACACCGGTTCTCGTTAGATCACCGAAGCCACGCAGCATCGGTCGCGGTTAGTACTTGGGTGGGTGACCACCTGGGAACACCGCGTTCTGTTGGCACATTTCGGGCGCAGTAGCCCGGTGGTTTGCGCGCTGGATTTGCACGCTGCCACAACTGCCGCCGTGTTCATGCGGAGTACGATCACGTTAAACATGTGGGTCCGTAAGTCCTTCCGAGAGGTTGGTGGTAGGGGAAGGAGGGTACGGTCCCTGTGGATGCCTCCCCCCCTGGATTCCGGTCTAAATTGGGTGGCACTTCCCGGCCGTCCAAACGGTTACCTTACACGTTTCTGGTAGGTCCGACGGTCTGGGTCTCAACAACAACAAAAGCAAGCAGGAGTCTGCGTAGTTGATTTTTGCTACAGTTCAGCTTCAGAACAACTGTTTAGCTATAGAATTAAATTATTTTTATTGTGTAAAACAATAAAATGTATTTTTGGTAGGCAATTTTAATTAAGTTTATCTATTATTATTCAATTATTTATTATTATTCATTTTAAACTTTTAAACTGCTTTTTAGTTATGTCCAATGAAAAAAAAATTATGAAAACAATTAACTTTTAAGAGCTAATCAATGGATTTATTATAAAGAAAACAATAAAATATATTCTTAAAAATATATTTTTTTATAAGTTTTATTACTATTTTAGTTTTTTATCAATGTTATTGTTTTTTTAGAACTTTTATTATTTTTAGAGAAAATTAATTTAAAATAAATAGTTATTTTTTGTCAATGATATATGTCATTTTATTTTATTAATATTATGTTTCTAGCTGTATCCAGTAAATATATTATAGTAGTTATTATAGTAATTCAGTGGCTTAAATAGCCACTGAATTACTATAATTACCATATATAAAGTGGGTAAAGTACTATAATTACCATATATAAAGCCCCAATATTCTTGATCCGTACTGATGATATTAAGGCCCTATACAGGCATGGGGGGCTGAGCCCCCCTCCCCTCCCAAGAGATAGACTCAGTTCCCCTCATAAAAATACTTTATTTTCAGTAGTGTCGTGAAATATAATTCAAGATGTCATCAAAATTTTACATGAAATACAGGTTTTTAAGAACTTTTCACAAATTATGTAGTTTTATATATTACAGAAATAAGATTTAATTTAGCTGAATTTTTGGTCTTACTGATGACCATTAATTACTTTATATATTTAATTTAAAAATATTTAAAAATTAAAAAGTAATTAAGACAGAAGTATATTTACAGTTCTTTATTATTGTGGAGTCCACTATTATAGACATTAGTGGTTTAAAGTCATCTGATGAGAAGTTATACAATGAATAATGTGCTTTAACTTGCAAATATTCGAATTCTTTAATAATCAATTAAATATTTCGCTGCTAGTGAACTGTTATAGTATTAGCATCAATTGCATTTACTACTCATTAATATTGATGCATAATAGTTATAAGGATTTTCACAGTCAACTATTAATTTACAAATATATAACTATACTATTAGCTATTTGTTAATAATTTATTATAGTAATTTATATGGAATGAAACATATAATGAAAACTATTATTTTGCAGATATTAATGATTAATAGCACATAAATATTGACTCAAAAATACATAACAAAATCTGATGTGGGCAACACATGACTTTCCTTATACAATGCAATGAATTTACTACTTTTACAATAAAAAAATAGGTTTTTCTTATAGTAGGTATTTATATTCTTTCCAAGATATTGAATTTTAGTCAATTAGTCGTCATTTTCATTGATTTAGTGTCATTTATATCCATTTGGTGAGATTTTCGTTGATTTGGCAACATTTAAAAAAATCGCCAAGTTGGCGACATCCCGCCAAATTCGGCGCCAAAATCTCGCCAAGCGTTAGGGACGGAGAAATAAGTTATTCTTATAGCAGATAAATAACTATTGGCGACCAAATGCAAAAGTATAACTCGAAGTATATTTTCTCATAAATGGAACGAGCTAGATCCACGAGAATGATGTCACCAAATTGATCGTATGATATTACATATGAAAAGTGAACATTTAATATATTTTTTTTAATTTATGGGATTTTTTGATAAATTTATTTGAAAAATGTGCAATATCTCGAGAACGGTTGATGCTAGCGTTCTAAAGTTTATGTAAATCGTTTTTTAAGGAAAAATTACATAAGAAATGTCTATTTGAGTAACTTTATTAAAGGTTTTGATTTTTTGATGATTTTTTCAAGATTTCACTCGAAAATTTAGGAGGGTTCTGAACATTCGATTACGTTTAAAAACAATAGGCTTCCAGTATTCATGGATTGTGATTTTTGTACCAAATTTCATTCGAATCGCTCCATTCGTTCATGAGATATCGTCTCCACAGACATTACCTCAAAAATGTTTGATTCGTGATCAGGGATGCTTGAAACGTGCTCTCCCGTCAAAACTCGAATTTGAATTTTCGACCCCGTCACAAGACTTTCCTTATATAGTATATGTATATAACGAAAGTAAAAAATTAATATTTAGTTATAATTGAAATATTGTAATAAAGTAATTTTCTAGCACTAAATTTTAATATTTGAGACATTCCCCCTCCCCCTTAAAAAAGGTTTATGGTAAGTCCCTATTTCAACATCGTTGAGCCCCCCACCCCTTCGAATTTTACTCCAACCTCTGCAATGATTGTGTTTCTGGCTACAGCCCTAGACGATATGCTGTTTTCCTGGTGAAAGTTACATTCCTAAACACAATTTGCAAGCGAAACAATTGAACCTTAACAACAGCCAGTTAATTATACCGGATCTTCATATGCAAGGAAAGTGACTGTCAAGAGACAGTCAAAATAAGACGACGGAAAATGACCACAAATGAATAATATAACCCTTATTTAAAGATGTGCAAAGAAGAACAATAGCCCGAAGTCAAGAACAACAATGGCTCAATAGCTAGATAACAACCCCCTTTCTATTTTTGAGCATGACACCCAATATTCTTTTCGGATGCGACGGGGCGACAGACTTATATTGAAATATCGTAACAATCGAATGTGCTGATAAAAAGAAAGTTGAGATATGGATAGGGAAAGTGAGGTGCGCCAGTGGTGATTCACATCTGGGTCATAAATGTCGCGAATAACTCTTAAATGACAATTTTGAAGGAGATATGTCTCTATATATAAATAAATGAACATCTGTTCCGTATACAAAATATCAGTTTTAAATGGATCTAATTTTTTTCAAATTTGATAAAGTTATTTATTCGTTGTGTCACACTAATGATAACCCCTTCGCTGTTTCGAGTTTTTAACCACATGAGTTGCCATGATATTAATAGAAAACGCAAAATTAAACCTTTCAAAAAAGTAACATCGTGCAGACGATTTTTTTTTTTTTTTATCAGAAATTTTACTCGAAGAAAATAATATCATGTTGCTCAGCAAGGGAAATAAAATCAAATATGTTTAAACCTCTGACAATTTCCATTCAATTTATTCGATTTAAATAATGAAGAATTGGATAGAAAAATTAATTTTATGATTGAACGGTATTATTATGGAGTTAAAGGGGAGGAGATAAACGTTCTATGGATGAAATATTCGAAAATACCATAAGGTTTTGAGAATTATATCTAGATGTCGTAGTCTTTATAAAGTCTCATCTATTCTCATGTGATATAGCAGGAAGGCGTGGTGTTTTATGTATTTTTTATTGTTACTTTCCCTATATACATAGTATGATGTATAGGGAAAATATTGCGACAGGATCAAAAATTCGAATTCGAGTTTTCGACGAAAGACGTTTCAAGCATCCCTAAACTCAAATCTTAGAAGGCTAGCACGAATTGTTTGAGCGTTTTTCGTATAAATGTATAAAAAATCTATATAAATAAAATTGAAAATCTATCTATGTGTGTGTGTGTCTCATCATCACTGGAGAACGCAGTGAGTTTCATGAAATTTTGTGGGTAACCGTGAAAAAAAAACTCACTTAAAATTGAGTCCATGTTTCAAGTTTCTAGCACCAGGAGTTGTCGAGATCTTAATAAAAAACAAACCTCCCATAGAGATAACTTTATCCAAACGATATTATTTCTGCAAATTTATTTAAAAAAATATATATATTATGTTGCTCGATGTAATAAAACCTAATGAGTTTATATAGCAGACAATTTTTATTAAATATTTTCCGATTTAAATAATTAATAAATATGTATAGAAATAAATTTTATCGGAATTACATTTTTGATTGGATTATATCAATTACGACTTTGTGGTTGAAAGGTTATGGGAATTATTGATATTTTCAAATTTTTAAGTTATCTGTTTTATTTTGGCAAAGATTTTTCAAACTCATATATTGAGTTTACCAATACTATGTTAGCGCTTTCACTTTTGCATCTGTTGATCCAATTTCATGTCGCTTTCATCTTGGCATATATCGTTCAAATTTCATATTTCTTGAAAACTTGTTTACAAACGGAACCAGAATTCTTCAGATCTGCCTGTGAAGGTAATTTTGTATAGCGAGAACAGATATTTTTATACTTCTCTTTAGGAGAATCAAATAAAATATTTTGTTTAATATTTTATTTAAATCTCCTTGTAGAATGAATAATTAAATTGTAGAATGTTTTGAATAACAATGTCATTTAGAATATTATAGGATTTTGTACATAATCCTGAATTTTAAAAATTTTTAATTTATATATTCCTTACGAAGAACGGATACACTGATAGCATTACTTAATATTAAAAAAATATTAACTATCTTGAAATATGTTCACTTTTCATGTAATATTATGTGACAAATTTGTTAACTTCATTCTTGTGGTTCTAGTTCGTTCCATTCATACTTGTTGTTGTTGAGATCCAGACCGTCCGACCTATCAGAAAGGTGTAAGGTAACTGTTAGGACGGTCGGGAAGAGCCACCCAATTTAGACCGGAACACAGTGGGGGAGGTATCCACAGGGACGGTACCCTCCTTCCCCTACCACCAACCTCTCGGAAGGACTTACGGATCCACATGTTTAACGTGATCGTACTTCGCATGAACACGGCGGCAGTTTTGGCAGCGGAGGGAATCGAACCCGGGCCTACATACTTGTGTAATAACCTTTTCTTTTTACGGAAAACAATTAGTCAATAGTTTTTCACATATAAGAAAAGTTCTCTTTGTCTATATGCAACGTTTGGTTATAAAGTGGGCGAACTTGGCGACTAATTTGACGACATACTGCCAACTCGGCGATGTGTCGCCCCAGATTGATGAAAATATAGTCGAAATTCCAAAAATAACGCTCAATTAACGGTCATCTCAATTTAAAATTCAGAATGTGACTGTTTAAACCATGGAGTTATAGAAACATCTTCGAATTCGTGTTTCAAACAATGCAACTAATGCAAACTTTATTTATAGATAGATTGTTTGGAGCTGAATTGTATGGCCCATAAAGTTAGAGAGATTGAGTACAGCCTTTCCTTGCATGGTGACCAGAAATTGAAAGCTTGAGAGTTAGAGAGTCTAGTAGAGCTTAAATTAATTGCATTATGTCAGAGGTTGGTGTATAGTATGTATATTTTGATAGGGAGTCGTATAAGAAATAGTAATATTGAATGGGAGGGTGTGTGTGATTCGTAGTATGTGTCTGCGGATATTGGGAGCGGAATAGAGAGTCGCAGTGGGTTTTTTTTTCAGGACTTTTTGGCCGGGGGGGGGGGGGCGAATGAAATTTTAAGGGAGGTGGCAAGCTTTCTATTTGTCCTATATGAATATATCTAAATGCTGTGTCACATAAATAGAAACTAGATTAACATAAAATGTCTCCGGGGGGGGGGCGAAATCCCGTCTTCTTCTTCTCGTCTCCAGGGAAGCGAAAGCCCCCTGGAGACATTTTAGGAATGTCTCCAGGGGGGCTTTCGCCCCCCCTCCATGGGAGACGAGAAGAAGACGGGATTTCGTCTCCCTGGAGACATTTTATGTTAACCTAGTTTCTACTTATGTGACACAGCATTTAGATACATTTATATAGGACAAATAGAAAACTTGCCACTCCTCTTAAAATTTCATTCGCCCCCCCCCCCGGCCAAAAAGTCCTGAAAGAAACACTGTTCGAAAGACCCCCCCCCCCTCCCTCACAATTTTCGAATGAATTTCTGAAAATACCAGGATCTTCACTAATGATAAATAAATAATCATTTCAGATGTAATGTTAACATCAGAACGTGAATAATATAAAATTTAGAACATCGACATGAATGACTGGCTCTCCAGATATTGCACGTTTTTAAAAAAAATCATAAAATTAAAGTAGTCGGTATCGCCCAACATGTTTATTTTTCATGTGCAGTATTATGTAAAAACTATGTTACCATCATTCTCGTGAATCTAGTTAGTTTCTTTCAGGACTTCTTGGTCGGGGGGGGGGGGGGAGGAAATTTTAAAGGTGGCAAGTTTTCTATTTTTCCCTATATAAATTTATCACAAAAATAGAAACTAGGTTAACATAAAATGTCTCCGGGGGACGAATCCTCGTATCCGGGAGACATCTCCCCCCCCCCCTCCGGAAGTATGCCTTGAAAGAAACGCTGGAGAGTCGGCGAGAGTTGATATCCTCCGGTTGCTATTTTACATGCATGGCCGTGGTATATTTATATGGACAAGATTGTTATATATTGAAAACGAACGAACAATAACGGTACCATCTTTTAAAACTGAGGGCTTAGATGCACCACCTATATGTTTACCATCTTTCATAAAGTCCTGCCTGCACTCTGTGTTTCTTATACAGAGCTTTGACTTTCTTAATACTCATTTTATTACAAACTTGAAAATGTACCCGGTGTTGCCCGAGATTTAAAGCTCAGAGATTCAACGAATTCGTCCATTAAAGTTTTCGTAAGACAACTGCGCTGATATTGGATAAGTGATACCTTTCTGTAAATTGCAGGAAACGCGGATCACGTAATAAAATCGGGATCACTTTTGCGGGTTTCTATAGAAACCTCACATCCAACGGTTTCTTTCTTGGTAATAAAGAAGGCTGTTTCTTGCCTTCGAAGCCAGTCGGTACACTTATTTTGCGTTCCATGTTTCTCTCAACGAAGTTATTATATTTTATTATATTAGCAGCAGTTTGAGCTAGAGATCTGCGTGCATTGGATTTGAGCCGGCCCGCATCCGCACCAAATATAATTGTTGACCCGAACCGGTAAATTATATTCAGTAGGTTTTAAATCTCTAACACATATATGTAAAATTATCTGTTGTTTACAGTTTGCAACTCCCGTAAACACATTTAGTCAATTACTCTCTTAAAAGAATATGGTATGGCTTTTGAAAATATTTTTTGCGGGTAGGTCCGCAGCTTTAAAAAGTAAAAGAGACGACCCGACAAGCAACTTGAATAATAGAGGAAACCAGACCGGAACCGCAAAGCTGGTGCTTAACCCAGTGCACGATTCTAATTTGAGGTGTATGCCTAAAAAATTTAGTTTCATCAACGTGCAGTAGATGGCACTACTCATCAAAATTTACCGCTGTGTTGGTATTGGATCAAGTTTCGACTGTTAAACTCATAACTTTTAACCTAATCCAAATTTTTAAAAGATCTTGACGGGGTGTTTATCTTTACGGGAGTCAAGGTACCTCTGCATCCAATTTTATGGCAGTGAGTCTCTTAGAGTTTCTGTTAAACGATCCACAAATAGATATGCATCTGCTTTTATTATTATAGATTATTTATACTTCTTTGATAGAAGCAGGCATATAAAGAATAAGTGACTATATTTATTTCAAGGGCGTTATAAGCCCTCTTCATCGGATCAGAAACACTGTATGAACCTAATGAAGATGATTCATAACGTCCTCAAAACAATTGTAGTCACCTTATTTTCATATGCTGCTTTTATCGAGGAAATACAAAGAATTCGTCTTCTCCCAACCTATGTTCATTATGAATAATTTATTGCTTTTTCAGGCCTCTTACCATGTGCCCATTGTTGTATCCTCCGAAGACGTATCTCACGTTCCTGTTAAATTGGAATTACACGAAGACGACCGGTACATCAAATCTGCTGCAGACCTACACCCTATCGAACCTATACATCTGGTGAATGTGGACGGCACCTACCACCACCAACAAGCACACCCAGTCTACATACAGTCAAAAGATCCGATCTACAGCGCTTATCCGGCAGGTGGATCTCACTCCGATCCTGTATATCATGGTCCTGTAGCAGTTCCATCTGACTATCCCCAGAAACATGATGTAAGCAACTGTTGTAAAAGATAACAATCAATTCTGCTCAGAAAGGGATGTTGCAATATGCAATAAAAAAAAGCTGTTGTCGCCAACTATCACATGACCCTATTGGCGATAGGATGGTTTCTTTGATATTACCATGCTATTATCTGGAAAGAATTACTCTTTTTCATAGTAATCTTCTGTGATTTAAACGAAAGTGGTCGAGTAGTGCCAATCTCTTCGAGGACGAAGTGCAATTGCTCTTTGTCATCATGACCTTCTGTAATTAAATCAAAAGTGGTCAAACAGTGCCATTCTTATATAGGAAATCACGAGCAACGTCGGTATATATGCTAGTTAAATATAAAAGTTATTTATAACACAATTAAAGATCATGTTGATTCTTGAATAGATTAATGAAACTGATTTACATACAGTAGAATCAGGTTTATACAGATCAAAATGGACAATGACTGGAAAAAACTAGATTATATTCACAATACTCTATAAATTGCATAATGCATAATAATATTTGATTATCAGATAATCATTAAATCAACTATACCCATACATAGAATCTGCGCTCTATGTTTGCCTCACAATTATCATCAAATTGAAGGTACAGCTCTTTCACTCCGAATATCTCCAGGCACATGCGATTAATTGTTATACAACCCTCTAATGAAACATATGCCAAATACTTATTTAAATTAAATTAACTTCAAATAAAATAATATAGCATTTATAGTGTAAAAGACATTGCAGTAATTATGGCAAAATATTTCTCATAAAATGTTCATAATTAAATAACTATTTTGAAGTCATCATATTTTCCACTGTTGAGCAAAATCCAGAAGAATATAATAATTATTGGACAAAGACCTGAACAAAATAATCAATATGTATTTGCATATTACCATGCTATTATCTGGGAAGAATTACTCTTTTTCATAGTAATCTTCTGTAATTTAAACGAAAGTGGTCGAGTAGTGCCAATCTCTTCGAGGACGAAGTGCAATTGCTCTTTGTCATCGTGACCTTCTGTAATTAAATCAAAAGTGGTCAAACAGTGCCATTCTTATATAGGAAATCACGAGCAACGTCGGTATATATGCTAGTTAAATATAAAAGTTATTTATAACACAATTAAAGATCATGTTGATTCTTGAATAGATTAATGAAACTGATTTACATACAGTAGAATCATGTTTATACAGATCAAAAGGGACAATGACTGGAAAAAAATTAGATTGTATTCACAATATTCTATAAATTGCATAATGCGCATAATAATATTTGATTATCAGATAATCATTAAATCAACTGTACCCATACATAGAATCTGCGCTCTAATGCCCTTATGCTTAGTATCTGTTAGCAGCTTATACCCAATCTATGGAGTGTGAGTCTCCATTCGACTTTTTCAAGCATTAATATTCCACAGTATTTAGTTATGTTTGCCTCACAATTATCATCAAATTGAAGGTACAGCTCTTTCACTCCGAATATCTCCAGGCACATGCGATTAATTGTTATACAACCCTCTAATGAAACATATGCCAAATACTTATTTAAATTAAATTAACTTCAAATAAAATAATATAGCATTTATAGTGTAAAAGACATTGCAGTAATTATGGCAAAATATTTCTCATAAAATGTTCATAATTAAATAACTATTTTGAAGTCATCATATTTTCCACTGTTAAGCAAAATCCAGAAGAATATAATAATTATTGGACAAAGACCTGAACAAAATAATCAATAAGTATTTGAGATATAAGTTTTGATGAGATTTTTAACCCATAGAAATATAATTTTCATTTATCTTCATGTTTTAAATTAAGGCCAGACTCGTTGACTTTCAACAAATGAAAATTAGGTCCTTTTTTTTTGCGTTACTTACCTAAGCGAAATAAATAAATATATTTCGAACATATTTTTAAGATTTATTTATTTTCGATACTTTCATCATTTTCACAATTTTAGAACAGTAATTATATATAATATATATGTTAAATATATATGTTTAATATATAACCCTAACTTAAAATATGCCTAGAAATTAAAAAGAAGTATTAAAGAGAGAATCATCAATCATTAGGAAAATAAAATGCAAATTTCTAGTCATCAAACTAAAGATAATCAACAAAAATAATAAAATAGTAAGAAGGAATAACGATAGATGACAGCACTAGAATTTTTACAACTAATATTTGTTTAAAATAAGAATAATTGCAATATATTTAATTATGACAAAAGAACTTAACTAAATTGATAATCTGTAAGTATGAGGACGATTTATAATACAAATAATTTATTTATAAAAATTAACTTAGACAATTAAAATTACAGAAAAAAGTAAGAGAATGAGAGTTATAGAAATCTTCAATTAACATTGGACAAAAGTAGAATTAAAAATACATATTCTATTACTAAATTTAGCGCCAATGCAGCATAAATTTGAATAGATTGCAAATTAAACGTTTCATAAATACCGAAGCATACTAAAGAGTTGAGGTACTTTGCAAAAAGAAAATATATATATATATAATAGTCTATTGAATATTATTTATGATTATAATATAATTATCATTTATAATTTTTCTGAAATTAATAAACTAAAGTGTGACTCAACTCGAATTTCTTATAACAGAATCTATTTGTAAGTAGTTTGTGATTTTTTTTTCAAATTTTGCAAGAAGAAATTTAAAATATCTATCCAAATAATCACAACTATACCATGTTTCCCTTCATTTTAATAGGCTTAAAATATTTCATTTGATACCAAATTTGACAATTTACCCCCTGGAGAGAGGGGGGGTAACTTGGTGGGCCACAAACAACCCCTTTATGCATAATTATGTCAAATTTTATCCTATGCTTCTATATTAAGAAAATATAAAATTTTGAATAAATGTCGAAGTTTCCGCTCGAATTTCAAAAAATTCTCTCTAGTTCTAGATATTTTGTTAACAAAGCCGAATGAAAAGTTTCGTGAAAATCCATTAATATTGGTAACAGCTATCGCGTATACAAGAAAACGACCACAGACAGACATCCCTCTGAAAATATTCAAAGCGTGTATAAGAGGTCCTAAAACATATATTGGCATCTCAAAATCTCGAAGTCGAGAATTTTCGTGAAAACAACACTTTCTCTATTCTATATTCTACAATATGAGAAAGCAGAAATAAATTACTAAAACGAAAATAAGAACACAAATTGAGGAAACGTGTTCTAATAACACATATTTTAAACTATTTTATCGACACACAGCTAAGTCAAGAAGCCTCATTAAGGAGCTCCTGGTAACTTGGAAAACATATCTCCACATCAGAATAAAATAGTAAGATTTGATTATGTAATAGTTGGTGTAATACTGTTAAGTTACTGGGTTCTCAATGATGGACCGTGTAAATGAGGGAAACAGTGCAGACTATGCAAAAGAGAAATAGGGCCCATCTCGTTCTGGAATGGCAGATAGCCCCAAGAAGCTGAAAAAAGACAGGGATAAAATTTAGTAGCAGTTTGAATTCAAACCTCCACCTGAATCAGGATCGCACTCCATAGACAGTAAGTTTAGCAAACTAGTGTATTGATATTGATACGAAATATTGATGTACGTAAAGTCATGCGTAGATACAGTCGTATTGATACGCCCATCACAAGTTTGAATGCACCCTTTTACTTAAAAACCTTCTCCATTTGTTTGTTTTTTAATCTTTTAACCGATTGCTCTCCAGAATTTTCAATTTGCACATTTACATAATTTGAGAACCACCATCTACGTACACGCCCTTGCGCACGTTTTAATCGATATTATTGATAAGTGATGCAAATGCATGAAGTCTGTCGAGAAATATATGTTTGAACTGTTCTTATAATTATATATAAAAAAGTCGCACAGACTGCTATCTGAACACATTCTTAAAAAAAAAAACTTCGTTAGACATATCTACTAGACTGAATAAAGGTATCGAACTTTGATTTTTTTTTTTCCCTCCGTAAAAAATCGGCGGTGGCTCTAAAGTATGGAAATACGTTTAAGAATATTAAAATAATAGCAGTAAAGACTATGTTTTCAGTGAATAGTCTTTAATAATTCACCATTTAAGACGTACAAGAAGAGCAACTCGCTTTCGGATTTCACAACGGCCTTCATTGGTGATTTAACGGCTTTCAAGTATTGCCACTGATGAAGTCCGTTGTTAAAGTGTGGTAAAAGAACTTATCAAATGTATGTATTTGGTTATATAGTGTACAGTGAACTTGTACATTGTTTGTACCCGCAATTACCCACCATTCGCAGTCCGGTGTCAAACTGAAAATAAAATACTTATTATTCATCAACTTTTAAACTTAAACACTCTGAAAGGATGAGACATATTTTTTGATCTATTAATATTATTATTAGGACATTACAAAATCAATTACAGATACTAGAGTAGTGAAAGTAAGGAAAAGGAGGAAAAGACACTCGCTCGTGCTGGTATTTTTTTTAAAAAATTCGAAAAATGTTCAAAATATTGGAATTTTTAAATATATATTCATCATCTGGACCGTATTTCCGACGAAACAAGTGCAAAAAACGTGATCAAAAATTATTGTAAAAATACATGTAAATAAAAAAATAAATAAATAAAGGAAACAAGATGAGCAAAATTTCTCAAAAACCTTCAAAGTTAAGAATATAACAAAATTGAAGGAAAACAACAGAGTTCGGAAAACTACAATGAGGTAAGTCAATATTTAACTTTGCGGATGCCTTTATTCGACGTTGTTCACTGTGTCCAAACAATGTTCTTTTTTATTATAATTATTTTACAGATATTCTTGATTGCTTTACGATATTTTACTATCAATTGTTGTCATAAAACATTCGTCTGGAAGACTGTGACAGATTTATGCGCAAAGCTTTTTATTTTTCCCACAGGATGACAGCTCCTATTCCCACAATTCGGAAATTTCTCCTCATGACTACTATCCAGAGAATTATGGCGACCTCTCGGCTATTCCCGGATCTCCAGGAATTGACTACCCCACGTATTCCTACACACCTAAGACGGGATTCGAATGTCTCCAGCATACCGCCACTCCTGGTTTCTACGCCGACGTTGAAACAAAATGCCAGGTGAGACCACCCGATCATAAGATGCGTAAAGTCAGGGCCTCAGTAAGGCATGAAAAATAATGCGCTTACATATTTTAATAGAATTTAAATTACTGGCAACTTTTTCATAGCCAAAAAACCAACATACTCCAAATCTTGAATTAGTTCGGTCTTATATGTATCCCCAAAGGATCTAAATTAAACAATTGCAGCATTGAAAAATTAACGACTGCTTCCTAAAAAAAAAAAAATCTGATGTGGGCAACACATGACTTTCCTTATATAATGTAATGAATTTACTACTTTCACAGTAAAAAAATAGGTTAGTCTTATAGTAGGTAGTAATATTCTTTCCATGATATTGAATTTTCGACAATGAGTCGTCATTTTCATTGATTTAGCGTCATTTTTATCCATTTGGCGAGATTTTCGTTAATTTGGCAACATTTAAAAAAGTCGTCAAGTTGGCGACATTCCGCCAAATTCGTCGCCAAAATCTCGCCAAGCGTTATGCACTGAGAAATAAGGTGTTCTTACAGCAGATAAATGACTATTGGCGTTCAAATACAAAAGTATTACTCAAAGTATCTTTTTTCATGAATAGAACGAGCTCGATCCACGAGAAGGATGTCACCCAGTTTATCGCATGGTATTACATATGAAAAGTGAACATGTTTTTCAATAGGAAATATTTTTTTTTTATTTTATATAACTTTTTGATATTTTTTTAAAAAATGTTCAATATCTCGAGAACGGTTCATGTTAGCGTTCTAAAATTTATGTCAATCGTTTTCTAATGAAAAATTACATAAGAAATGTCTATTTGCGTAACTTTATTAGTGGTTTTGATTTTTTGACGATTTTTTCAAAATTTCATTCGAAAATTTAGAGGGGTTCTGAACATTCGATTGCGTATAAAAACAATAGACTTCCAGTGTTTACGGATTGTGATTTTTGTACCAAATTTGGTTTGAATCGGTCCATTCGTTCGTCAGTTATCGTCTCCACAGACTCACTGACACACACACACACACACACATACTTTCACACACACACACACACACAGACATCACTTCAAAAATGTTTGATTCGTGATCAGGGATGCTTAAAACGTGCTCTCCCGTCGAAAACTCGAATTCGAATTTTCGACCCCGTCACAATACTTTCCTTATACATTATGTATATAAGGAAAGTAATATGAATCGGAATAGGTTTAGCTCAGCGAAATTATTCAATTTGGGGATATATATATAAGACCGAACTAATTCAAGATTTAGAGTATGTTGATTTTTAGCTATGATGAAAACGTTTCCATTAATTTAAATTCTATTAAAATATGTAATCGCCTTATTTTTCATACCTTTCTCTAAAATGCCTTTCTCTAGCTAGAATGCCTTTCTCTTTCTTTTATATTCTCTAGATTTTTTCAAAAAATATTTTTGTTCATTTCGTATATGCTAAGAGGTGGTGGGGCCCTGAAGGAATGTTTGCCCCCCGAGCCCTCCCCTCAATTAGGCTAAGTCGGGCCCTGTAGTACAGTGTGAATATATTTATATAGGGACGCTGTAGCTATTTATAACAATATTTTATTCACAATACTTATTCACAATATTTTATGCACAATACTTACTCACAATGCTTATTCACAATGTTTTATTCATAATACTCACAATACTTATTCACACTATTTTATACACAATAGTTACTCACAATTTAATTCACAAAAATATCAGCATTGTTTTTATGATCTTATTATAACATCAGGCTGGTTTAACGCAGAATTTTGTTTTACTCTCTTAAATGATCAGAAAAGCGATATGCTTGTTGCATAGCATGAAAACTGATCTGATAAAAGCTTATTGCGACGACTCTTGAGTTTTTTTTTTTTTTAAGACAAAGTTGTCTTTATCTGCGCATATTTTATGCATAATTTGATTTCGTGGAAAACGCAGTTGCATAAATTTACCGACAGATAACGGAATACTACAAACAGTTTCTTTTTTTCGCAATAAGCATCTCCGAAAACGTACAGATTTTCTATTTTGCCGAAAATTCTTTTCGACACAAAAACAATACTCACTTTTAGTGAGGGAAGGGACTATATTAATTAATTGCTTCATGTATACGTAATTTTTAAAAGCAAAATGAATCAGACCAACCTCATTACTCCTTTTAGAATTTTGAAGAACTGGCGATATTTGGCACTGTAGTGAACTGTCTATCAAATGAAATTTTGTTAAATTTGGTAGAAAAGTCACTTACGGATTACCCTGGTGCTGATTATTTTTTTATATAATTCGAATAAATAGTACCGAGTTTGTTATGTGAAATGACCTGCACATATCATCAAAATCTAAAAGAAAAGACTAATAATGCTTAACCTTTTGCTTACTGGTGGGACAACGTCAATTCCAAACGAAAAACCTCTCAAAAAGACAGGTATTTGACATACCCTATCCCAAACAGTTTAATCCCCCTTTGCAAACATTGGCGTCCAAATACTTAACATTTAGCTTACGGGTGGGACAGTGTCAATCCCAAACGAAGAAAACGAAGGCATTGGCGTCCATGGACGTCAATGTCTGCAAAGGGGGATCGAACTGTTTGGGATAGGGTATGTCGAATACCTGTCTTTTTGGGAGGTTCCTTGTTTGGGATTGAAGCTGTTCCACCCGTAAGCAAAAGGTTAAATATATTAATTAAATGCTCGTTTTATACATAATTTTCGGCGGCGAAAAAATAAGACCAACACCCCCAACTCTCCACAGATGAACAATTTTCGAGACGTTTCTGTTCTTTGTAATGTTGAAGAGATGACGACGTTTCAAAATGCATTAAGTTACCAAACTAAAAAGAAAACGATTTAAAACTGCAAACTGGTATAACATCAAAAAGTATATGTGTCGATTTGAGCAATTCAACTCAATTTAATGGGTTATAAATTTGAGTCTGTAGGGAAAGTCACGTGCTGTCCACATCAGATTTTTTAAAAATTCTGATGCTTATAGACAACATGGATTATGAATGTTTGAGAAAATTAAGTGGAACCAAACATTTCAGAGGTTTCGCGTATATTTTATTCCATCAATTCAAATACTCATGTTATTAAATTTACTTCCAGATGTGGCACTACTGTCAACCCGACGGACGCCATGACCGTTTCCTTTGTCCAAACGGCACCGTCTTTGACCAGCTGACTCGCGTGTGCAATTGGTGGTTCAACGTGCATTGTGACAACTCCCTCAACTTGTACGACATCAATTTCGACTTGTATCGAGAACCCTTGAAAATTCCGTCTCAATCTCTCGACAACAGTATCACTGCGTATCGCTCCAGTCCTCCGTCTCAAACTCTCGATACGACCGCTTATCACTCTAGCCCATCATCGCATCCAACATCTGTGGATAAGGCTCCAAGTCCTAACAGCTTCCTTCGACATGTAAAAGATTTCGAAGCTAGCCTCGGAAGTCAATCGCATACCCGGGGGAATTACAAATCTCATCCAGAAAAAGACAGCTACAAGACATATCCAGAAAAAGAAAGTTACAGGACTTATCCGGAGAAAGACAGTTACAGGACCTATCCAGAAAAAGACAATTACGCCAAGCCTATCCATTCTGTTGCAAGCCCTAGACCGATTGGCCGTTATCCTTCCAAAATAGCCCCTGTACCCAGAGTTGTCCACGAATATGACAGGTCCCCCATCGATTATGATTCCAGCAACGCCCATACGCTATCAACGCCCAGCGATGACTTCAGACTGCCTTTCTCAGGATCAAAATCGAAACAAAAGAAGAAGGTTGCAAGACGTAAGCTGAGGAGGCATCCTAAGATATACGCCAAGAACTCCAACGATGACATACCGACTTACAGAGAGGGAAAGGCTACGCCACCTTCAGCAACGAGAAAGTATCGCGTTGTCAGGCGGAGAAAAGTCAACAAGGATTAAAATAAGTAGAAATTGATGATTTTTGATATGGATATGGAAAATGAATATGTAGCGAAACGGTCTGTTTTCAACAATGCTTGTCAATCAATGTCGCGTCTGTATATTTTGCTGCGAACTCTGGAAGCGGAGCCTTAGTTTTACGGTGTTGTAAATAACTGGAAACTTCCATGCTCAGCATTCCTGTTTGGATTTGTTCCTCGGGGTCTTACTTGCAATACCTAAGCAGACAGAATTTACAATTTCAGGAATTCTAAGATTCGTATCTAAAGAACATTCTGCAACTTCCATGAACACAACTTTTACACATATTTTTTTCCCATAACCCAGCCGTCCGGTTTACCAGAGGGTTTGGAACAACAAGGTGGACGACCTTGAGAAGACTACTACATTCCAGCTTTCAGGAGACTGAAGATAATAATCCAAATTGCAATAAACGATAACCCGGACCACTGGGCTATCGTTTATTGCAATTTAGAAAGTTGCACTTGAAGATATATGATTCCAAAATCAGACAATTTAACAAAATATGAACAACATTAACACAATTTAGAAATGTAAATTAACAAACCAAATGCCAACACATTAAAAACACTCTTCTAAGCAGCACAATGAACATAATGTAACATAATGAAAATTTCAAAACAGGTACTTCCAACTAAAATTGGATAATATTATATATATATAGTAGTATGTTATATAATTAACAAACATAATTATATATAGTAGTATGTTATATATTAAAATTTGCTGTGACTTCAGTATTATGGAGCTGAAATGGTTTTGCGTGGATATAAAATAAAACTCTAAAAGAGTGTATCGATTTGAAGTCATTTTTCTTGATTTAGCGTCATTTTTGTAAATTTGCCGATAACTTGGTAAACTTGGCTACATTTTTAAAAGGTTGCCAAATTTGGGGATAAAATTGAATTCGTCGCCAAGGTTACCAAATTTTTGTAAATTTAAATTTGGCCAAACTTTTAAACAAACAATAATTCTTCACATAAAATTTACAGAAAGGGAATAAACATAAACGTATAAATGTATATTTTTTGGACTATAAAATATGTTCTAAATGTCAGATCAACGCAACTGTTAAAAAGGCACTACGGTAGAAATAAGGAACAACAAGATTTACGTTATGAAGAAGAAACGTCATGGTAAGGAACGTCAAGATTTATCCAGATCAATTCCGGGGTTCCGGCTGTATCTCAGTCAGAGGAGAGAGAACAAGAATGAATAGTAAAATTTCACCCATTTTTCTCCGAAACTATAGAACGGGTTTTATTGAAATTTGGGGTACTATGAGACTTTGGCTGTACGTACCAGCAATCAGAAAATTAGAAGATCAAATGTTGAAGATAATCTGGAGCGGAGGTCGCTAGTTATCCCGTCCTGTAAACAGCTCGCATTTTAGTTGGGTTTTTACTTGACGGAGCAAAATTACTTGGTGTCAAATTCTGACGCGCTTCTTGATAATAAAAACAGTATAAAAATAAAGGCAACAACGTTAAAAAATAACTAGAGATCAAAATTACAAATATTTTTATAATTAAACGAAGTACCTAAATTTGTATGCTTGAATAGTCTTTTTCTAAAGAAATGTAAACCTTTTGCTTACGGGTGGGACAGCGTCAATCTCAAACGAAGAATCTTTCAAAAAGACAGGTATTTGACATACCCTATCCCAAACAGTTCGATGCCTCTTTGCAGATATTGGCGTCCATGAAATTGCGGACAGAAACATTACACCTGCTGCAGCAGGTGTAATGTAAGTTGATCAGTCAATTTTAATTATTTAGAAAAAATATGTTAAATTACTGCAGCATACCCACATCCTCAACTTCTTGTGCAAATTGAAGCTGTGGCAGAATTCGTCTTACAAAAGTAGTTATGTAGTGACTACATTTTAAAAGTAGTTTGTAGTCACTACATTTTAAAAAAAGTAGTTATAGTTAACAACATTTGTCATAATGTAATTGTAGATCACTACAATAATAAAGTAGTTTTTCCAACCACTGGCTGAAATATTCAAAATTTCCAAAATTATCATCCTAGTATCTCAGAGAGTTTTAAGGTTAGAAAGGTATAATCGGTTTTATTATACTAATAAACTCGAAACGCAACGTTTTCTAATTAAGCTTTTATCGCTAGAGAAATCGTATAAAAATTTAGATTTTTTGCTAATACCCCCCTCCCCCCCCCCCTCTTTACAGCAAAAAACTACGACATAATACTAGTGTCCATTCTGGTGATTTTTTTTAAATTGAAAATATGGCTCTGAGAGCGATTAATGCCCAGATCTGAACGTGAACTCTGGAAAACCTTGTACAACGTTGTGTTTCGTGAAAATGTAAAGATCCTTGCTGACTCAACCGGGAATCGAACCCTGGATCTCCGAACTGGCCTGCCGACGCTCTACTGTTGAGTTACTAGGACGAAATTGCAAGCTCTTTTCACCGAAGTGGACTGCATTCTTCACCTTCTAATGTCAGATTGGGGGGTAACTGACAATCTGGCTGACCACCTCCTGCTATTTTTACATCAGATTAACCTAACGCTACTATTTTTACCCAGGTTAGTATCCTGCGTGGTCGTTATCCTCTCAATTTTGAAATCGGCGCTCAATCTTCCAGAGTCCACTAAATCAATCCGTACTAGTCGTACTAGGGTCACTTTCAGACCTCTGACATCTTTTGCACTAACCTACAGGATTGATTTGCTCGGGCACCATTGTAAAGAGCCTTGCTGCCCCAAAGTTTTTTGATGCGTCAAAAATTTCCTCCTTCAACGTGTATTGCTAATTGGTGACGAAAAATTTAAATACTATTACTTTTATAAAAAAATTTTTTTTGAAGCATCTATTTCTCAGAATTTACTAGAGCTTAGAAGGTGATTCGGATGCTGATAGGGATTCAGCATTAAATTATTAGGGAGAAATGAAGTTCATTAAGGATTTCAACTTCCTGTTCTTTTCATATCTGGTTCAAAAGCATTTTTTGAAACATATATTTCTCAGAATTAGCTATATATAGATATATTGATATATATTCAGCACTAATATATATATTCAGCATAAAATTCTCGAGGGGGACTCACTAAGAATTTCCATTAATTGTTCAAAAATTTGCATTTTTCTTTCAATATCAATTTCTCAAGATCGACTATAGTTAAAGCTTAAATGATGATACATGAATCTAGCATTATATTCTGAGGAGGTTCAGAATTCACCAAGGATTTCAGCTTCCGATTCAAGGAATTCACTTTTGATTAAACTTTGTAAAGATCCTTGCTGTCCCAACCGGGAATCGAACCCTGGATCTCCGAACTGGCCAGTCGACGCTCTACCGTTGAGCTACTGGGATGAAATTGCAAGCTCTTATCGAAATGGACTCTTTAAAAACAATACTACGTATGATGAAAGTAAAAATTCCATTAGTTTCTCCCTGAAAGAATTTTAATACTGTATTGGATTCTCATTGGAAGAATTTAATTTAGAGTACTCCTTGATGGCAAATGGTTGCCCATCCCTACTCTATACGCGGAAAAAATAACAACGCCAGTTTAAATGTAAAGAATACATAGTTTGGACGTTCTAAATTGCATCTCTTTCTTACTGTCCTTGGGTGCAGTAAAGTAGAACGGATTAGAATACACTTCAGAACCAAACTCCACATAATCTCTCGCCAAGGATGTAAAATACTGAAAATTCTCTCTCTCTCTTCGTTTCCTTCCCCATTTCATGCTTTATCTTTCGAACTCTGGCTACAGTTCTTCAAGATTGTGACAGCTGGATGATTTATGTCGCCATTGTTACATCGTATAACAAGAAAAATGGGCCTAAACTATTCTTACAAATTTTCCTCTATTCGTATAACCTGGCAAAAATCTGAAAATCAGGACTTTATTACCGGAAAAGTACTTTGTTATCTTTATCCACCGTATTTTTCGTGGACAGGAGCAGATACATGATCAAGGGCCATAAGCGTTTAGGGGAGGGGCTATGACGTCACAATGTATTGAGACCAATCACATAAGTGCAATTTTTATTTTGTGCAAGTTGACGTCACAGATCACAAAGTTTTATGAGTTTCAGAGATTATGATAAACTTTCAATATTTTAATTTACATAAAACTAATTAAAAAGGTTTCAATATTTTTTTAAGCAAATATAAAAGTATATATTGAAAATTTCCCTTTTATATATTATACAAGAAGGAATTACCCGGCGTTGCCCGAGTTCTAAATAAGCGCCCGTTACTTAAATAATACAGATACAGATAACATCATGGTGTTATCTATATTATGTCATCTGTATCATGTCTGAATGTATGGTGTTATCTGTATTATGTCTGTGTATATGGATAGATAATGTTATCTGTCAGTGCACTCAATTTCCAAATCGCCTGTTTGGAACTAAAATCATTCCCATGACACATATGAATGAAAATGCTCGATGTCCAAAAATGTTCCTTTACCCTCAAGTTTAATTCAGAAAATTATTGTTATCTCAGCGAGTTTTCATACAATTCAAATTTAAGCACAATACTCATATGATACCAAATTTAAAAAAAAAATAAAACGAAATCTTTTATAAATCGGCAGAGGTAGAAAATCGATAAATTAAACCCACTTAGTTTGGAAACAGATGTTTCATCATTCAGCAAAATGTCTGCTCCCGAATATTGTTTGCACCGGCAATGGATGAATAGATTTGATTTAACGAAATGGGGGAAACGGCATATTTTAGGCTTTAAAAGTTCATTACATTTAAAGTACTTCGAATTTTTAAAAAAAATCTCGCCAAGGTCTGTCGTATCGGGTGTTCATCCAACTCTGTGTTGAATTTCGCGACTGTCGGAAATTTAGATTTTCAGCATCAGAAGCCCCCCCCCCCCACACACACACACACACACACACACAGACGGACAGATACACAATGTTTTATTATGCAAGATATTCTCCAAAGAAGCATACAAGTAATATAGTTGCAGAAAGTTGTTTATCTTAAAAAGTTGTTTATTATAAATGTTCTAAAGTAATAGTGTTCACAAAACGTAGGTTTCAAGCTGTGCTTGATAATAGCGCTTGTAATTTGCACTGACTCTTTGCAATGTAAGTTTAGTTTTGTAACATGCTATAGAATTTTCATATATTTGAAATTGTAAATTCTCTGTCACTTCCCTTGCCATGTAACATATGTGTTGTACATGTTTTTTTATACTGGATAAACATTTTTAATAAAAATATTGATATACATTTTTATTTTTCAATGTTTCGTATATGATCTGTTTGTTGTTCACACATTTTTAAAGACAATCGACGGATAACATTGCTTTCCCTATATAATTTGATTCTTCCACGGTGAAATAATCATGCAGAAGATCCACAGCACAATGTTTATGACATTGAATTTGTGCATTACAATTTGGCGCATTTTTTATGACGACATATAAACTATTTCTAAAGATCAAATTAATTTATAATTAAAGCAAATATACTTTGATAATCTATAACAAAAATAATAATTATTATTATTATTATTATAATAATAATTGGAGTGTGGCTCAATTCGACTTTCTCATAGCAGAATCCATTTTTAGTAGGTTATGTGTTTTTTCTTCAAATTTTGCAAACAAAAAATTTGAAAAAAAAAAAAAAGTTTTAAAAATATCGTTAGTCAAAATGTTAGCATGTTACCCAGCCTACGCGGTGGTTAAGCGGTCAAAGGCAAGCGTTCCTCTTGCTGGCGCAGTGTGTTCCGCCCCCACTGGTGCGCCGGGGCAACGTCATATGACGACTTAATGGTTCATGATTCTGGCCGATGTATAGGCGAATGATGGAATGTATCAAGTGGCTGGCCATTGTTAAAAAAATAGCATGTTATTCTTCATTTTAAAAGGCTACCAAGGATGACAATATACACCTTCATGAGGGTAATCCCCCTCCCTCCCCCGAGTGGGGTAATGGTATCCCGAACACAGGAATTGCATCGTGGCTATTTGTCACTGCAATGATTGAAACTATTAAATTTCGTGATCATTAATCCATAAATAACCCTTTTTATGCATAATTACATCACATTTTGTCCTATGCCGCCATGTTAAGAAAATATAAAATTCGAATCAATTTCGAAGCTTTACCCTGAATTTTTAAAAGATCTATCTAGTTCCAGATTTTCCGTTGACAAAGCCGGATAAAAAGTTTCGTGTAAACTCATTAATATTCGTGGCCGCTATAGTGAACACAGGAAATCGATGCCAGACAACACGACAGACAGACAGCCGAACATGACTCCAAAAATAGTCAAAAAGTGTTCAGGAGGTCTTAAAACATATAGATATCTTGGCATATAAATCGAAAACTTTCGTGAAATAATACTTTCCCTATACGTTATCCCATAGTATGAGAAAGTAAAAATAATTGGCGGTGGCTCCACTCCGGTGGAGCCGAAATGGTTTTGTTCGAATAACATTTCTTGTAAAATAAAACTCCAACTAATATTCAATGTTTCTATGCTGTTTTCAATCTCGCTTCTTTCTGTTAAAACATATAATAACAGACTATGGTGACTAAAGTAAAATACGTAAATTAAACAACTTACTATTTCTACATTACGTAACATATATATGAACCGAGAGAAGTGGATTCAACAAGCTCTGAAAATTTATAACAATTATATTTCGGAAATTAAGATCTCGATCCGAAATCCAATTAAATGCAAAGGTTTTCAAAAAGCTACAAATTTCTTGCTTATTGTTTATAGCTATCACTTTTAGTTTTCGAGTAGTAAGCACTGTAAACTTTAAACAAGAAAGATCAATCATGTATAAAGCATTGATTATGAAATACTTTCCAACTTCAATGCAATTTTATTTAAACATCTCTAAAATGCGATACATTCCTCGGTAATATTTTTAAAATTATCACAATACTACATTAATTTATTATATTTGAAAACTTAAAACTTCATCAAAAAAAATTAACTTCATTCAAATGACGGCATTGAAATATAAATTGCCTGGTTTAAACATCTCTGAAATGCGAGTAGTATATGGGGCTGACTCTGGGACACCCAGAGACAGCCCCATATACTACAAATTCCTATCATATTTCAAAGATTTAGGACAACCTCTGAGACCAAGCATGCATAAAATCATTAAAAAATGGGTATTTTTTTAAAAATCAAAAATCAAGAGAGTTTTAAGACTCTAAAATTTCATGTTTTTAACTTAAAAAATGAATTATATGAATATTATTGAGACCAAATTTTAACTTTTTTTAAGATAAATGCGTGAAAAAAGAGATCAAAGATAGGCTGCCTCATTTTGGGGCTACCTCATACATAGGATGAAATTAAATAAATGCGTGAAAAAAGAGGACTTCCAAAATGAATGGAAGTCCTCTAAGCTTTAAAATAAATGGGGGGACCGTTAGTCCCCCCATGAGACGGTATAAAAGGATTTATATGAAAAAAGAGGACTTGAATCCTCTAAATAAACTTTATATTGAAACGACGGACGTGTTTTTATAGAGATATTTATGAAGAGTTTTATAAATAATATAAATAAAAAAAGAAAGTTTAATATATATCAAAGTACTATAGTTTAATATATATTAAAAGAGCCTGATATAATATACACTTGGAAAATCACATAAAATATACAATCTAAAAAATAAAAAAATATAATGCCATTTTAAATGGCGTAAAAAAAATCTAACAAATTGTAAAAATCCTTCTGTCCGTAAATTACGGACTTTTTTTATCATAAAATCTTGATAGTAATTTATTAAATTTTCTATTCCTGAGTTATTAAACTTCCTCATTCATCCATTTATATGAGCGAGCTATCAGCGTGGTTGAAAAAGTCTGAGATCAATTATTATCTAAAACATCCTCAGCTCGCGGGGTTTTTTTTTCTAGCTCAGTCGGAAAATAATTTTTTGACCTCGCTTCATAGATTTGGCATCGCTATATGGAACAAACACTACTATCCGGTGTCTGACTGATAAGAGTCAAGCAGAACGGATGATGAAAAAATAAATGCACGATTAAAATACTCATTAGCTCAAAGAGATTTAATAAATGTCATATGAAGAGAACGTATAAGTAATGATATATTATAATATATATTATAATTCCTCTAATTCATATTCATATTTATCATTAATCATACCTGAATACTTAAATATATATCTACCTTTATTGATTTCATTTATCGATTCATTAGAAAGTTGTCCATGCTTATTCGCGAGATAATAATCCTTTTCTACCCCTTCTATATATAACTTTGCGATTACTGTATCTCCATATTTAGTTTTAATTTTTTTCAATGATATCAGATCATATTCCCCAGGATATAAATCATTTAATTTAAATGTTTTGGGATAACCTCTCAGTCTATTGAACTCTTCCATTTATTAGTAAACATTTTTTTATAAATAATTTCTAAACATTATAGGGGGGGATAGTCATCCCCCCTGAATTATAGAGATATTAAGAAAGATTTAATAAAATAGTTATTATAAACACTCTAATATATTGATTAAGCATACTTAAATATACCTTTATATCAAAATATATCCTAGGATATAAATCATTTAATTCAAACATTTTAGGTCTCCTAGGATATAAATCATTTAACATCTATTTATTAGTTTTTATAAATTCATGACCAATAGAATAAATTCTTTGAAATAACATATAAAACTCCTAATCCTTTCAATTTAATACCTTCATTTTCTTCTTTTTCAATTAATTCAGTCAACCTTTGAAAACTTTCTGATAATAATTTTTTATCATATTTTATATCATACAATTCATTACAAAGATAAGTCATATAGTAAATTTCTTCAGAATTTGTAAAATTTAAAGCTCGAATATCACCTAAACACTCATCCATTTATTAGTAAACATTTTTTTAATAACCAAATGGTACAGTATCAAAATTATCTAAAATTCTTCTTTTATCATATCCAAACATGTATCTTTTATTCGTTTTATGCACTTTAATATTTTTATCTTTTTGTATTTGAAACTGATTTATTTCTACATCTATATATTCAGTTTCACCTGTTACTGTTTTCATTCTTTCATCGAAACTAAGGTTAGTTTCACTCTCGTAACTCATCTTAAATCCTTTTACTTTACCTTTTACAGATCCATCATTAAGAATGTAACCATAATCTTTGCTGGCTCCAGAAATCCATGTAGTCATATAATTATCTTCACCTAATTCATCTGTCCATTCTCCTAACATACAACCTGTTTTTACTTTATTAGTACCATCATCAATATAAACGATACTATCTGTATCATAATACATTACTTTATCTCCTAGTTTATCAAGCATTTTATATAATCTTATTCTAGCAGAACTAGTTGTAAAAACTGCTATATAAATATTCGTATTAAAATTATTCTGGGTATACTCATCTCTCATCTTATAATCCATTTGTACACAATCATCATTTAAAAATATCATATTCAAATCTTTAATTTCATCATTCAATATAATTCTATAAAAATCTTCCAAATCTATTACATATTCAGTTTGTTTCATATTATTTCTTTGTCCAAACTTACCCCATAAAGAGTTTAAACAGATTTTAGCTATAAATCTCATACCAGGAGAGCTATAAATCTCATACCTTTTATTTCACCTAATTCAATATCTAATTTTTCTTTAACAATCTTTTTATAATTATTAATATCTTTTGGTAATTTATCATCTGTTTCTAATTTAATTTTTAAAAACATTTTGACATACTCTTTGAATAGTTTATCTGTTTTCTTTTCAAAATGCCAAACTTCATATATATTTAAAATTTTATATCCTTTTTCTATAGCTAAATTGATTTCATCCGTAGTCCAAGTACCTATAAAACTTCTTTCATCATCTGTATGATTACATAATTTATTTCTTATTTCATAACACTTTTTACATTTTTTCTTTTCACAGCATTTAAATGTTTTTGAACATGATTTACATAAACTAAATATCAATTTTTCTTCTTTATAAGGTAATACAGGATGATATAATTTTCTATTAGGAAGTACTTTACACTGTATCATCCCAAACCAATTCTCATCATATTTTTCAGGATTATAGATCTTTTTAGGATGTCCAATTGGATAATAATCAAAATAATTTACAGTCGGATAGAGTGAACATACATCAATATATCGACCTTTCTCTTTATTTTTCATTTCATATTTGAATTTGGTTGGTTCACATCTACCACCATAGAAGGCATCTCTAGGATTTAATGGTTCTATAAAATCTCTTTTCCATTCTTTTTTCATATATTTTTTAATTTCTTTATCTTTATCAAAATCACATTCCCATATTTCAATTAACTCATATCCTGCGTCTTTTATCTTATTATTTATCTTTTTTGTTTTTTCATATAAATCAGCCATACATATTTGATTTTGTTTATTTAAAGTAGATTTTCTGTAACAACTATTACATCCATGCCAATGACAACCTTGAAATTGATATACTGTATTATCGTAAAAACCATCTACTTTATAAGTTTTATTGTCTATTTTTATTTTTTTCTCTCTTCCATTTAAAGCATGCTGTATATTTATTTTATGTTTTTGAGATAAATAATCTAACCAAGCAATAGATTTTTTACTGTATAGATCTTGTTTGATGATCTCTTCATCTATAGCTATTGTACCTTCAGATATGAATTTATCTCTAAATATAGCCATACAAACACCCGCTAATGTAATATATTTAAAAGGATCAATATTAGCTATTTCTAAAAATAATCTTCTTAATTCCAAACATCCTTTTCTTAAAATATCTACATCAGACCTACAGTATTTTATAATTTCTTTTCGAAAATCAAAGATTTCATTTTTTACAGATATGTACCATTTATTAAACAATTCTCTATCTTCTAAAGTCATAGTATTATAACCATAATAATATTTATCTGGATATTTTCCTACATAATTTTGATTTTTAATAGTGTTAAACAAATGAGGAAAATATCCTTTTGCTAATTCTGTTAATCCAAACGTTTTAGGGAATTTTCTTAATGGAATCAATGTAAAATTTATAGAATCTATAAATCTTATATTATATTTGTTTGCATGCATATAAATGAGTTTATTTCCTTGATAGATTGTAAAAACTTTAATTTTATTTTTAAAGCAGTATTTAGATATAAATTGAAAGTCAAATCCTTTTCCGTAATGAGCTAATAGGGTATAACCTGCATGTTTCTTATCAAATAACCACTTACAATAGTCGTTTTCATTCTTAAATATGTTTTCTTCTCCATAAAATTCTTGATTTATAATTAAATTAACTTCATGGTTTCCTGTTTCTTGATTCGTTTCAACATCAAAAAACATATATTTTTGTGTAAATCCTGAATATTTACATGCATTACATTTTCTATCGTTACTACATTTGTTTTCACACATACTACCATACATATATTTTTCAGGAAATCTTTGACATATATTACACCTTTCTTGAGTAGAACAAATATTTATACATGGACTACCCTTAGCTTTTTTTGTTTTCATATAACACCTATGATTTTTTGAGACCAATTGTCTACAATTTTTACACTCTCTCTCTCCACATTTATGATCTTCAGGTGTTCTTTTATTTCTGTTAATATTTCTCTTACATTTTAAACATTTCCATAGTCTTTCACAAACAGACAATTTATGATTTTCAAAACAGTTTTCACCTTTAAAACTTCGAAAACATTCATTACACTGGATATCATCTCCTTCACAATTACTATCTTTTATAAAACATCTATCACATTTTAATAAACATTTATGCTGATCGCTTCTTTTATAACTCACCTTACAGTAATCACAATAATTGTTTTTTCCTAAAAATCCTGTAACAGATGTAATCACATCAAAGTGATTTCTATTTTTTAAAATATAAATACAAGTAGTTTTATAACTACCATTGTATATTCTTTCATTAAAATTTTCTCTACAAAATATAGTAATTTGAATATTTAAGTATTTTTCAAATATTTTAACATGCTCTAAATTACATATATCTAATGGTATTTCACACATTTCATGTAATTTTTCAGCTAACTTTTTTTGTAATATTCTACCTTTTTTAATATATAGAATGTCATTTTTAGTTAATGTTTCATGATTTAATTTTTTACATAAAAGTTCAGGATTTTGAATAGATAGAGCAACTACAATAGATCTAGCTAAACATATATTATCGTTATTTTTAATTTGACAAATACTCTTTTTGTTTATGATATCATCATCTTTGAGAATTTTTAGATGTTTTCCACCGTGTGGTAATTCTATGACATGAAAATTGAATGTACATTCTTTAATATCTAATTCTTTGTATTCAATTTTATGTGTTAAAACATCTAAATAGGTATCATAAGCCTCTCTAGTTGACATCATTTTAGGATGAAAAGGTTGACTTAATATAGGATTGTGTACTATAATATCTACTTTTCCTTCTATTTTTCCAATAGCTTTTCTGAATAAATCCTTTAAGATGTTATAATATTGTTCAGGTCTAAGTTCATTGATTTCTACAATTTTATAAATATATCTGTATGTGTTATATTTTTTAATATATTTTTGACTAATTTGAACAATTTCATAATCAGATTTAAATAAATCTTCAAGATTAACTTCTTCTACTATCTTTTCTTTCTTTTTTACCAATTCACCATCTTTATATTTTAAACCAAAATATTTAAATATATTATTAAGTTTACGTCTATTTTTAGGTTCATTAATAAATTGTTTTAATTGTTCTGTAAGATCAGGAGTAAATAATTTTTTAAGATTCACTTCTGTTTTAATCTTCTTTTCTTCTTTTGGTTTAAATTCCTTATTATCAAATTTCAAATTGAATGAATCAAAAACTTTTTTAATTTTATTACGTTTTTCAGGTTTTTTAATAAATATTTTCTTCTTTTTTTCTATGTATTTTGATATATCTAAATTTAATAAATCTACTAAAACAGGTTTATATTCACCTGTTTCTTTTATATATTTAATTAATAATTTAATTAATTCATCCTTCTTACAACCTTTAGATTGTTTAATATTCAATTGTTTTACTACTTTTCTAAGTTCACCAATAGTCTTTGACTTCAAACCAAATATATCCTCATTAATAACTGTAAATAATTTTTTAAGATTCACTTCTGTTTTAATCTTTTTTTCTTCTTTTGGTTTAAATTCATTATTATCAAATTTCAAATTAAAAGAATCAAAAACCTTTTTAATTTTATTACGTTTTTGAGGTTTTCTAATAAATATTTTCTTCTTTTTTTCCAAGTATTTTGATATATCTAAATTTAATAAATCTACTAATACATATTTATATTTACCTGTTTCTTTTATATATTTAATTAATAATTTAATTAATTCATCCTTCTTACAGTCTTTAGGTTGTTTAATATTCAATAATTTTACTACTTTTCTAAGTTCACCAATAGTCTTTGACTTTAAGTTGAGCTCCATTTATTAGGAAACATTTTTTACAATACTTTTTCCATGCTTACTGTGATAAATACTTTTTAAATGTCTCTTTTTATGTGTATAGGTATATTGCATACCACATTCACATTTAAATTTTTTATATTTGATTATGGAATCACAACATTTGCAATGACTTTGGAAATAAATTTTTTCATTTCTATGATATATGTAAAACTCATTTACTGATTTCATAGTCAAACAGTGTATGCACTTTTTTGTAAGCTCCATTTATTAAGAAACATTTTTTGTAATACTTTGTAAGAAATCATTCCATATTTTTTCATATTTCTTTTTAACACTTTGAACCTTTATATTATTTTCAATATTTAAAATATCACAAATCTTTTTCATAAAATAGTAATAGTTAATTGATTTCTCATAATACATAAAATCTAAAAATTTTAAAAACATATCCTCAACTTCTTGAGAAATATTATATCTCCTTCTTAATCGATTAAAATAACAAACTCTACTATTATATCTTTGTTTTAAACTTTCGTAATCGATAACATAAAAATATTCTTCTTCTTCTGAATCATAGATTAATTTCATCTTATTATCTAAATTCATTTATATATGAACTAATTCAGATGTCCAACTATTAAATTCATCTGGATATCCTAGCCATTTTACAAAATACTTATTTCCTTTCTTTTTTATGATTTTTTCAATTTTATATACATCATCTTTTTTATTATATTTTACCATTTCATTTTCATAAAAAGTTCCTTCAATTTCTTTACTGTTTAAATCTTTTAATCGATAAGTAATTGGATCTGTTTTCAATACTTCAGAAACTATAAAAATCTCTTCAGTGAATGTAGAATCATCTACTTTCCTAAATGTTTTCTTAATTGTAGATATTCTAACACTATCTCCTATCTTAAATTTAGGTTTTTTCATAATCTTTTTAGTATATAAATTTTTATAAACTTGAGATTCATTTTCTCTAGCCTCAACAGGTGTCATTTTTATAGATCTATGATATGAATTGTTATAATTTTTAAGTAATTTAGGTAATACATCAATATATCTTTTAGTATTGTTAGCATGCATATATTTTATAATTTTTTCTCTTATACTTCTATTAAATCTCTCAGCTATTGCAGATTTTATTTCTTTATTTTTAGTTGTAAACCAATGTATATTATTATCTTTGAATAGTTTTTGGGTCTGTTTTCCTGTAAATTCAGTACCTTCATCTGTCAAAATGAATTTTGGTATTCTTTCTTTAAAAACTTGTTTAAAACCTTGTACTACTTCTTCAGATGTTTTTCTTTTTATAGGAAAAGCCCAAGCATATTTATTAAAAGCATCTATAACCGTTAACAAATAATTAGTTCCATCATTATATTTGCTATAATTTTTTATAAATAACAAATCAGCGTCAAATTGATTATTACTGTTTGGAACATAAACTCTTCTTCTTTTAAATTTACGAATGACAGGTTTATATCTAGTATATACATCTTGTTCATGTAAAAATTCTTCAACATTAGGTAACCCTGTTTTTCTTTTCAATTCATTAATTCCACAATAACCTGTTTCTGGATTATAATATGTCTCTTTTAACTCCCTAAAAAAGTATTCTTTTTACTTTCACAAATAGTACAGATACCTTTACCAACTGGTTTATTATTTTTAGAAGTAGTTTTATGATAATTTTTAGTTGGGGTTTTATCTTTACACTTGACACAATATATAGAAAGACCTAATCCAAAAGTTTTTTTAACTTTAATAATAGGTTTAATAATTCCTCTAGCTAATCTTTCTTGAAATGTTGGATCTTGTATAGCATTTAAATTATCTATTAATTTTTGATCAGCAACATGTCTCAGTTTTGTATCTTTTGTTTTATTGTAATCAATATCATGTTCTTTACATGCTTTATCAACTCTGTTTATTCCTGGATCACCTCTTTTTAATCTTTTTTCTAATTTTGTATTTGGGGCACAATATTGATATCCTGGTAAATGCATTTCTGGAAGATTTACTTTATCTTGTATCCATCCAACAATATCACCACCTTTCTTTTTTTTACAAACCATTTATTTATTTAGAAATTTATATCCATTCAATTGCATTTGTTTTATGTATTTTTCAACTGGATTAAATTTTAAACTTTATATGAAATCCTTTTCACACATATAAATTTCTTCTTCTGTCATATCCTTATCTTTAAACGAATTAATGAGTTCTTTATAAAAATTATAACAATGTCTATATTCTTCTTTCCTTTCTGCTATTTTTAATGTGAGATCTATGGCTTCTACTATACCAACTGATAAACTTAAAAATGCAAGCGGTGGAAAGGCTATTGCTGATAAACCTATTCCACTTAGAATAACCTTACTTACTGATAATGAAATACTTATCTTTTGATACAAATTTCTACTCTTTCTGTAAACATATAATCTTTTTTCTAAATATACATCCATTTATATAGGATTAAATTTTTTCCTGTATCTCATTTCGGGATTCACTAAATCTAACATAAAAAAATCATATTTTTCTTGAACACTTTTATTATACATTTGTTTGAATTCTTCAGTACTTAATAAACCATCTATCTCTCTTATAATCTGTTGAATTTCTTTAGATTGTAGAGTGAAAAATATATCGTAATTACAGTTCCTTCTTATATTGATAGGTGTTAAAAAATATGACTGAGTTAAATAAATAAAGGATGCGTTTTTCTTTCTATCTCTGATAAATAATTCTTCGATGTTTTTTTGATCTTTCTCAATCACACAATCATCAAAAATAACTAAATTCTTTAATGTAGGATTTAAATCATCTACAGTAATAACATTTTGATCTGAAGAAAATAATACTTTTTTTTGAATTTATCATATAATTTTAATAATCTTTTCTTATTTTTTATATTCTTACATTTCAAAATATCCTCTCTTTCTATATCTTCAAACAATGTATATTTTTCTTGTAATTTAGAATATTTAGGTTCGTATAAATCTTTTGCACATATATATAATGTATCAAAAAATAATAAATCATAAATCAAATTTAACAGTAAATTTGTTTTACCTGAACCTGAAGATCCTACTATAAGCAATCTAAATGGATGTTTAGGTAACAAAGGATGTTGTTTAGGATCAGGTAATTCTTCTGGTTCTGTGTAATCTTTAATTTTTATCATAATTTACTAGCAGTAAAAATAAAATTTGCTGCAGTAAAAAAATTAATATTATATAAATGAACTTAGAAAAAGAACGGAAACACAAGTTTTTAAAGCAAATAAAAGATTCAATTAAAATAGTAAAAATAGAAAAAGAAATAAGAAAGAATAATGAAGATCAACTAAAAGAAAAAATAGGTATTCAAAAAACCTTAGAGGAATTTCATAAACCAGTCACTCCAGAAATTGAAAAATATGAAAAATCAAATAAAGAAGTTGTGAAAAGTATTCAAAATGTTGTAGAAAATATTACATTTCCATCTATAGAAGAGCCTATTGAAGCTGTGAAAGAATTAGTATCTTATACTTATGATATTGATCAAAATTTAAATTTAAAATATTTAAAAGAAGAAAAATTATACAGACCGTCAGTATTTTTAAACGATCAAGAAAAATTAGAGGAGATGTATGGAAGAGCTAAACAGTTAAAAGAAGGATTATCTAAGAAAAGAGGCAACTTAAAAAGTACAATTTCTAGAGCTAAAAATTTTTCAGAGGAGGAATTAAACCAGAAAAAGAATGATATAAAAGAAATTAAAAATAAAGAAAATATGTTGCAAAATTATATGCATAGATTAAATATGATTCGAAGTAGCAAAGAAATGAAGGTAGGTAAAGGATTGAATGTATTATCAAATTTAACAGAAAAAATATGTAAAGGAAGTAAATCAAAGAAATTGTATAATCAAGTAACTTTATTGTTAGATATGTTATTAAAAAATAAAGAAATGACTTATAATGATGTACAACGATATCATAAACAATTTCTCTGTTAATAAATGATAAAATATAAAATTTATTTGAGTGAAGGTCAGAAAAATAAACTTAAATCAGCTTTTAAAAATAAAGTAGAAGTAACATTACAAATAGATAAATCTAAAACTCCTAATCATGAGATGTATTTAACTAAAACTCAAATTAATCATATTAATGATAAAAAAAGAATTACAATTAGTAAAACTCAATTAGATAAAAATGGAGGATTTTTACCATTTCTAGCGGCACTTATACCCTCTTTAATAACCGCTGCTAAAATTGCAGTTCCAGCATTAGCAACAGGTGCTTTACATGGATTAGCTAGTTCAGCTGTGCAAAAAAAGGGGTCTGGGGAAAAAAAAAACTTGGAAAGGGAATATATCAACAGTGGGAATCAGTGACAAAATGATTATAGAAAATATGAAAAATGAAAAAGGATTTAGAGGTGTGTTTACCTCCGATTTATTACCTAAAACAATAGGAAAATTTGAAAATGGAATCATTAATTTAGATGTATCAACAGGTCCCGGAACTCATTGGGTTTGTTATTATAATGATCCTAAATATAAATATGTGGAATATTTTGATCCGTTTGGTGAATATGATAATATGAAGAAGGATTATATTCCTAAAAATATTAAATCATTTCTTGTTACATCCAATAAAAAAATAGGTTATAATGATAGTTTTTTACAGAAACCTTCATCTGTGAAATGTGGTATATTTTGTATGAAATATATAAGAGAAAGGAATAAAGGTATATCACCTAAAAATGTTCTCAAATCATTTCCTACACAAAAACCTAGTGACTATAATGAAAATTTTGTTATGTATAAATGATAAAATTAAAATCTGAAGGTCATGAGAAATCAGAGGAATTTACTGTAAATTTTGTTACACCTCTTAAAATAAAAAAATTAGCTTTACACTCATTCTCTATGGAAGTTTCCTGGTTTAATATAAGTAAGAATTATGGAAATAACAAATTTAGAATGTATACATTAGACAAAGATATAAAAATCAGTTTAGACACAGATATAACAATTATTATCTCAAATGGTAATTATACTGTAAGAGGTTTAAATGAGTATATGATGAAAATATTTGGTAAGGATCCACCTGTGAAATTTGGTATTATTGAAGCAAGACAAAGAATATCTATTAAACTGAAAAAAAATTGGGTAATTGATTTTACAAAAAGTAACTTTCATAAAATTATAGGCTTTTTAAAACCGACATATGGAAGTTATGATGAAGAAACAGAGATTGAAGGTGAACATATTGCTGATATATCTAATGGAAATGATAATATTTATATTCACTGTGATGTTGTAAAAGGATCTTTAATAAATCAATATAATTCAGAAGTTATATATTCTTTCACTAATAAAAACCCTCCAGGTAGTATAATTTCAAAAGAATTTAATAATTGGATAAATTCATCCAAAAGAACATAGTTCAGATGAGAATGCCACCTATGTTTTTCATATTAATGATACTAAAGCAAAAATTTTATATTCTAGAGGATATCTTGAACTAAAATTAAAAATTACAAAAAATGATAAATCATCCATTGGAAACGAAAATGTGAGTCTAGTAAATGGTGGAGGTTTTATCAAAACTTTAAAAGTACATATAGGAGATACTGAAATTGAATCAAATACACAGTCAAATTTTTCAATCATGAATCATGTTTTAAGATTAATTCATTATACTCCTGATTATGTAACATCACAAGCTCAAAATGAATTTTTTTATCTAGATACATCTGATTCAGCTGACCGTAATGAGTTTAAATATGATGGTACTTTAGAAGATACTACTAAAATAACTGAATTTTTTAATAATTTGAAAATGAATAAAGATTATAACGAAGGATTCGTAAAGAGATGGGAACTAACGAAAGATAGCAATGTCATTAAAATATGGACACCTTTAAAAGATATAATCGATTTCTTTAGAGAATATGAAAAGATAATTTCAGGTTTTGAAGTGAAAATAGAAATTCAAAGAAATGAAAATAAAAATATGATATATACTAATATAAGAAACGAAAATTATAAGGTAGTAGTTGAAGGTTTAACCTTACATTTACCTTATATAGAATTAAAAAATTCTGCAGAAAGTTTGTTTCTGGAATCATATCTATCTAATAAAGATATAGAGGTAAATTGGGATCGATATAGATTTAAGATGGTAGGCCCATATAGAAGCAACAGTGGATCTGTGACAGCAACTACAGCGTCAGATGAAGTTTTAAGTGTCTATGTTATTCCTCAATATGTTGAAAGAGATAGTAATTATGAAAAAAATAATATGATATTTGATCATATAGATATGGCAGAATGCTGGTTGATGATTAATAATAAACAAGTTCCTCTTATGCGTTATAAAACAAATTTTGCCAATAAAGATTATATTCGAGTGTATGAAGCTCTTTTACATGAAGGATTTAACGCTAATAATACAGAAACAGGACCTTTGATAAATAAGGAGAATTTTGGTAAACTGTATCCTATTTTTCCTTTTGACTCATCAAATCATGAAAACTATACCGATTTAAATAATTTAGATATTGAATTTAATTGGATAACGAATAGTCAAAAGGAATATAAGTTTTATTTTATTTTTAAAGAAAGAAAGAGATGTTTTATAAATTTAAAAAATAAAACTATAACAATGGTTAAGAGTTTAAAATCTTAAAATTAAATAAATGAGTGCTTATTATCCACCTTATGATGATCAAATGAAAGAAGGACCTATTGGACCTCCTGGTATAGGTTTTAAATTAATGAATGATGGAAATAATGATATGGAAAATAGAATTTTAAAAAATTGTGAAAATCCTATAGATGATTTAGATTTAACCACTAAAAGTTTTGTTTTGAATAAAATAGAGAATAATCATCATGAATTGAGAGATCATATAGAAACTAAATATGATGAGAGTTTTTTATCCTTTACTGTAGAAACAGGCAAGAGAATAAAAGAATTAAATGATACAACTTTACATTCTTTAGAAGGAAAAGTTTTTGATGCAAAAGGTAAAAGAATAGGAAATGTTGCAGATCCTTAAGATGAAAAAAATGTTGTGAATAAAAGATATTTTGAAAAAAATTCGTTAATATTACAGAATGATAAATTTGATGCAAAAAATAAAATAATTACGAATGTTTCTGAACCTGAAAATGATAACGATGCTGTCAATAAAATATATTTAGATAATAGAGATATCTGGGTTACTATACTAGATGATTTTCATACAGATGGGGATTATAAAAAAGTAAATTTCAACATGATGAGCTCAAAATTACTGGATCAAGAGATGCGATTATCTACCGATATGTATATGAAAATTTCTATATATATAGATATATATGATACAGTAGAAAGTAAATATATATATGATAAAAGTCCACTGATATCACTAGAAATCAATGGTAAGGAAATTTTAAATGTTAATAGAGATGTAGTAACCTGTTTTGTTTATGGTAAACGTGATGATATCATCACATTAAAGATAAAATGTGATGGTAACGCTTTAAAACCTTATATGTATATTGAAAAAATTTCTTTCTAATAAATGGATATTGATTGGAATGAATTTTCTACAAAAAATTTATCTGAAGATGTAATTAGAAATCTTATTAATCATGTAAATTGGGATTTAGTTTTACAATATTCAACACTGTCTGAATCTTTTATTGAAGAATTTGCTCAACCTGATGATTGGCCTAAAATTTCTAGATATCAAAAATTATCAGAAGATTTTATAGAAAAATGTAAAGATATAGTAGATTGGGTAAACATATCTCAATATCAAACTTTAAGTAACGAATTTATCATAAAATTTTCTGATAATTTAGATTTATATAAAGTATCAATATTTCAAAAACTTACAGAAGATACCATGAGAGTATTAAAAGATGATTTAAATTGGTTGTATATAACTAGATATCAAACATTTAGTGAAAATTTTATAGAAGAATTTATGCATAAATTAGATTTTTGTTATTTGATTAAATATAAATTTGAGCTATTACCTGATCACTTTTTTAATGTTCATTGGAAAAAAATACAAGCAATACAGATGAGTGAATTAAATAAAAAGTTTGGTCATCATGAAATAGAACCTTACCAAGAGAAAATTTTTGAAGAGATATATGAAGTTAAATCAGTCTTGAGAGAGAGTGTTTATCTTTTGAGACAATTAACTAGCAAAGATGATAAATAAATATTTAATAAAAATGTTTCTATATAAATGGATGTTACATATAATAATGGTATGGAAAAAAAAACTATGTCTTTCTTAAATATAGAGAATCCTACTGAAGTGAAATCTATTTTTATATTTAATTGTGCTCTTGAAGGAATAGAAAATTTAACTAATTTAAAAGAATTATATTGTGAGGGATATAAATTAACATCTCTTGGTGAAATAAAAAATTTAATAAATTTAGAAACATTAGATTGTAAAGATAATAGATTAAAATCTCTTGATGGAATAGAAAATTTAACGAATTTAAAAGTATTAAAATGTAGAGGAAATAAATTAACATCTCTTGAAGGAATAGAAAATTTAACGAATTTAGAAACATTAAATTGTAATAATAATAGATTAACTTCACTTGAAGGTATAGAAAACTTAACTAATTTAGAAATACTATCTTGTAGTGAAAACGATATTACATCTCTTAAAGGTATAAAAAATTTAACTAATTTAAAAGAATTATATTGTGTAGATAATAGATTAACTTCACTTGAAGGTATAGAAAACTTAACTAATTTAGAAATACTATCTTGTAGTGAAAACGATATTACTTAAAGGTATAAAAAATTTAACTAATTTAAATAAATTATATTGTAGAGAAAACGATATTACATCTTTAACTGAATTAATATATTTACCTAGAATAAATGAAATATGGTATGATGAAGATAAAATACCCATGATGTTAAGAAGATTTAGAAATAATGTAGGATTTCCATATCGATGGTCTTAAAAAATGTTTACTAATAAATGGAAGAGTTCAATAGTCTGAGTGGTTATCGTCAAACATATGTATTAGATGATTTATATCCTGGAAAATATGATCTGATATCATTGAAAAAAATTAAAAATATGATTGCAGGTACAGCAATCGTAAAGTTAATTGTAGAAGGTGAAGAAAAAGAGTATTACCTTTCGAATAAACATGGACAACTTTCTAATAGATCGATAAATAAAATCAATAAAGGAAGATATATATTTTTATATTTAGGTGATAATAAATACATATTAGAGAAAGCTTAATATATTTTAGAGTAGAGTTAAAAAATAATTCTAAATAAATGGATCTTTATAAGATTAAAAAATCTCTAGAAAAGAAAGGAATTAGTGTAATAGCAAGATTTATAGAATCAAACGGTGATACTGGAACAGCATTTTTAAGTAATTATAATGATAAAGATCTTAAAAAATTTAGTAAGAATATTAAGTCATATTATAATTTTGGTGGAGAGAAAAAATTTAGTAAAGATTGTATACAACTTACTTTTATTGAAAAAAAGTAATTATATTTTATGTGATTTTCCAAGTGTATATTATATCAGGCAGTAATTCTTTTTAATATATATTAAACTATAGTACTTTGTGTATATATTAAACTTTCTTTTTTTATTTATATTATTTATAAAACTCTATTTTATATCTGTTCATAAATATCTCTATAAAAACACGTCCGTAAATTACGGACGCGTTTCAATATAAAGTTTATTTAGAGGATTCAAGTCCTCTTTTTTTCATATAAATCCTTTTATACCGTCTCATGGGGGGACTAACGGTCCCCCCATTTATTTTAAAGCTTAGAGGACTTCCATTCATTATGGAAGTCCTCTTTTTTCACGCATTTATTTAATTTCATCCTATGTATGAGGTAGCCCCAAAATGAGGCAGCCTATCTTTGATCTCTTTTTTCACGCATTTATCTTAAAAAAAGTTAAAATTTGGTCTCAATAATATTCATATAATTCATTTTTTAAGTTAAAAACATGAAATTTTAGAGTCTTAAAACTCTCTTGATTTTTGATTTTTAAAAAAATACCCATTTTTTAATGATTTTATGCATGCTTGGTCTCAGAGGTTGTCCTAAATCTTTGAAATATGATAGGAATTTGTAGTATATGGGGCTGTCTCTGGGTGTCCCAGAGTCAGCCCCATATACTACTAATGCGATACATTCCTCTATAATATTTTTAAAATTATCATAATACTACAATAATTTATTATATTTGAAAATTTCATCGAAAACAAATCAACTTTATTCAAATGACGTCATCGAAATATAAATCGCCTGCCTCTGTCTATAAAAGCAGCATTTCATCCATAAATTTTTTCCATTCCTTTCATTCATCACAATACTATAATAATTTATTTTATAATAATTTATTTTATTTAAAAACTTTATTTTATTTAATAATTTATTTTATTTTAAACCATGGAGGTGCAAGTAATTTAACTCTATGCTTAAAACTTCATCTAAAAAATTGTCTTCTTCTCTGTGTAAAATCAATAAATGTTTCACTCATATCAGCTATATTGCAGGCTTCATGAGCTAAATAATTTTGCGTTAAAAAAATGCAGCAATTCTTATACAACTTATTCTACATCCTTTGATTTTACATTCTCCATAAGTGAAATTAGGCTTCGTTGTAGAAATAATCAAAGTTTGATGATCATTTAAACTCAAATATATTGTAATTGCGTTGTTTCAGTATGTAGAATCACAGAATTTAAGCAAAAATAAAGCGGTTTTAGGACGGATACAACACTAAATATGAATTAAAAAGAACTTTAAAAATCACGATTTTGACACAAGATGGATGCCATATTTGATTTCGAAGTGGGTCACGTGATCTCTCCATATAATGGTCATGTGATCTCTTCATATAAAGAGCGTAATTATTATTTTAATTTTTATTTAAAAAACTACTGAATATATTTTGCTGAAATTTTTTTATATATTTTATAGGATAAGTTGAATATTTCCTAAAACTTTCGAAGCAATTTGCGAATTTTAAATTCGCTTAAAAAATGTTTGAAAAATTAGGTCCCATAAGGTTCAATTATTTCATTCTTTCGACACGGGTTCAAGCCAAAACTAATTGTGTGATACTATTCATTTATATTCCCGTAGGTCCCACAGACCGTCTGAAAAACATACTAAAATTTCATTTTAATAAAGTTATTTTTACTGTAGTTATCGTACTAACGGACAGACAGATTGAATGAACAAAGTCATAAACACTTTTCAACTATGTTGTAAAATGTTGAAAACGGAAATTTTTCAATCTTCTTCAGCTTAAGGGTGGGACACCCCAGTATTAGCGCGCGGGGATTGCACTTTGAGTTCTATTCCCGGCTCCTACTCAATTGTCCCCGTGTTCATGCGGAGTACGGGCAAATTGAATATATGGGTCCATAAGTCCTTCCGAGAGGTTGGTGGTAAGGGGAGGGAGGGTACGGTCGCTGTGGATGTCGTTCCCCCTCCCTACACACACACCACCACTGGATTCCGATCTAAATTGAGTGGCACTTCCTGGCCGTCCAAACAGATACCTTACGCTTTCGGGTAGGTCGAACGGTCTGGGTAGAAGAAGAAGAATCTTTCTCAACTTGTCAAGAAAGCTATAAAAGCTTTGTAAAAATAAATTATAGATCTTGAAACTGGATTTCCCACTGAATATTTTTGTCAGTCAAGATTTATGTATATATTTTAGTAGAAAATAAATCGACTGAAATTAAGCAAAGAAAAACAAAAATTCGCTTGGACAATTTTTTTTTTATTTTTTTTTGCGGGAAAAAAATCTGATGTGGGCAGCACATGACTTTCCTTATATATGTAATGCAATGAATTTACTCCTTTTACAGTCAAAAAATAATGTATAAGAACCACGGTACTGTGCTTTTAACGTTGAATTGTACATTTGGCGATTTTTCGAATGGCAACATGTAAAACTATTTCAAAATACCCAATTAACTTATATTTCGCGCAACTCTAAATAAACAATTATCATTTATCAACATTGATAGAATACTCAATAAGCGATATAGTCCATATATTACAATATTTTAATAATTAATTCATCAACTAGATGTCCTTTTCATTAATTTAGCGTCAGTTTTGCAATTTTAGCGATATTTTAGTCAATCTTGTGCGAAATACCGCTAAGTTGGCGATACTTTGCTAGATTATTCGCAAAGTTCGCCAAAATGCATCACCAAGTGATACAGACAAAGGAGAGAAGATAATTTCTTATATACTACAGGTATATTTCTTATATACTACAGGTATATTTCTTATATACTATAGGTATACCTAATTTTTAATTAGGTATGCCCGTCATATGATTAAAATCAGAATTTGCGAAAGATTGCTTCCCATTTGGCGTCATTTTTTGTCACTTTGGCAACATTTAAAATAGTCGCCAAGCTGACGGTGTCCCGCTAAAATTTCTCGCCAAGTGTTACGGATGGAAAAATGGATTATTCTTATAATCTACTCTTGTTCTTTACAAGATATTTAACTTTCCCAATTATTCGTTATTTCATTGATTTAGCGTCGGTTTCATCAATTTGGCGCATTTTTATCAATTGGGTGACATTTTCGTCAATTTGGCAACATTTAAAAAGTCAGCAATTTCGAGATATTCCGACAAATCCGTCACCAAAATTTTGCCAAACGTTACGGACGGTAAACTAGGTATTCCTATAGTAGATACTTGTATTCTTTCCAAGACATTGAATTTTCGTCAATGAGTCGCCATTTTCATTGATTTAGCGAGATATTTATCAATTTGGCGACAATTTCGTTAATTTCGCAACATTTAAAAAGTCGGCAAGTTGGCTAAATTTCACCAAAATCTCGCCAAGCGTTATGGACGGAGAAATAAGTTATTCTTATAGCAGATAAATGACTATTGGCGTTTAAATACAAAAATATTACCCAAAGTATCTTTTTCCATGAATGGGACGAGCTAGATCCTCGAGAATGATGTCACCTAATTTATTATATGACATTACATATGAAAAGTGAACATGTTTCTCAACAGTTAATTTTTATTTTTTTATGTGATTTCTTGATAAATTTATTTGAAAAATGTGCATTATCTCGAGAACGGTTCATGCTCGCGTTCTAAAGTTTGTGCCAATCGTTTTCTAAAGAAAAATTATCTAAGAAATGACTATTTGTGTATCTTTGTTAAACGTTTTAATTTTTTGAAGAATTTTTCAAAATTTCACTCGAAAATTTAGAGGGATTCTGAACATTTGATTGCGTTTAAAAACAATAGGCTTCCTGTATTCACGGATTGTAAGTTTTGTACTAAATTTCATTCGAATCGCTCCAGTCGTTCGTGAGATATTGTCTCCACAGACTCACTGGCACACATACAGATATTACCTCAGAAACGTCAGATTCGTCGTCAGGGATACTTGAAACGTACTCTCCTGTCGAAAACTCGAATTCGAATTTTCGATCCCGTTACAATACTTTCCTTATATATTATACTATGTACATAAGGAAAGTAAAAAGTCGTTCAAAATATTGAAATTACTTTTGTATATTCACAAATGGTACGCTTTCTCCGACAAAACAAGTATAAATTAGTTTGATTTTTACTTCCCTTATATACATAATATATAAGGAAAGTATTGTGACGGGGTCAAAATTTGAATTGAGTTTTCGACGGGAGAGCACGCTTCAAAGATCCCTGATCAAGAATCGAACATTTTTGAAGTGATGTCTGTGTATGTGTGTGTGTGTGTGTGAAAGTATGTATGTGTGTGCCAGTGAGTCTGTGGAGACGATATCTTACGAACGAATGGAGCGATTCGAATAAAATTCGGTACAAAAATCACAATCCGTGAATATTGGAAGTCAATTGTTTTAAAATACAATCGAATGTTCAGAATCCCCCTAAATTTTCGATTGAAATTTTGAAAAAATCATCAAAAATTCAAAACCTTTAATACAGTTACGCAAATAGACATTTTTTATGTAATTTTTCCTTAGAAAACGAATGGCACAAACTTTAGAACGCTAGCATGAACCGTTCTCGAGATATTGCACATTTTTCAAATAAATTTATCAAAAAATCCCATAAAGTAAGAAAAATATTAGCTGTGAAGAAACACGTTCACTTTTCATATGTAATATCATGCGATAAATTTGGTAACATCATTCTCGTGGATCTAACTCGTTCCATTCACGATAAAAGATACTTTGAGTAATACTTTTGTATTTGAACGCCAATAGTCATTTTTCCGCTGTAAGAATAACTTATCTCTCCATCCATAACGCTTGGCGAGATTTTGTCGACGAATTTAGCGAAATGTCGCCAACTTGGCGACATATTTAATTGTTGCCAAATTAACGAAAATCTCACTAAATGGATAAAAATGACGCTAAATCAATGAAAATGACGACTAATTGTCGAAAATTCAATATCTTGGAAAGACTATAAGTATCTACTATAAGAATAACATTTTTTTTAACTGTAAAAGTAGTAAATTCATTGCATTATATAAGGAAAGTCATGTGCTGCCCACATCAGATTTTTATTTAATAGGTTTGGAGATATAAACTTCCAAAATTTTTACGTTTTTCGTGTTGCTCCAATTTCAATATGGATACCCCGACCATAGATATTATTCGCATCAAAAATTGCTAGTATCTGCCAAGAGTTACATTAAACGTGTTTAAGAATTAGAAACTAATATTTTATTCTATAAAACCAATGATTTGAGAACGAATCGATAGATTCCTAAAATTCCAGATCCAAATTTTAATTATGTTTTTCATATGTTAATAATGTATTTCACTTTTCGTTATTTAACTGGAAAGGCGAACTTGTTGCTATGGCAACAATCTCATTATACGAAAAGTGACGCCAACTGTACGTATAAAACAAGAAAGACCAATCATGCATAAAGCATTAATTATGAAACACTTTCCAACTAAAATGCAATTTTATTTAAACATCTCTAAACTGCGATGCATTCAGCGGTGATATTTTTTTAATTATCACAGAACAATACTTCATTTTATTTGAAAACCTAAAACTTCATCGAAGAAATGAACTTTATTCAAGTGATGTCATCGAACTATAAATTATCTGGGTTTCTATGTAAAAGCAGTGAATATTTCATTCATTCACTTTTATTCTAGACTCCAGAGTTAAATAATATTGCTTGAAAAAATTTCAGCAATTCTTATACAACTCATCTTACAATCACTTGTTTACATTCTGCATCCATTAAAATTACGCTTCGTTGCAGAAATAATCAAAGTTTGATGATCACTTAAACTCAAAAATATTGTAATTGCTTTGGCTCAGAAAATACGCAAAAATAAAGCGGTTTTAGGATGGATGCAACACCAAATATAAATTTAAAAGAACTTTAAAAATCACGATTTGGGGGCGCAATAGCCCAGTGGTTAACGCGCGGGAATTGCACTCGGACGGCCCGGGTTCGATTTCCGCCACTGACAAAACTGACGCCGTGTTTACGCGGAGTACGATCACATTAAACATGTGGGTCCGTAAGTCCTTCCGAGAGGTTGGTGGTAGGGGAAAGAGAGTACAGTCCCTGTGGATGCCTTCCCCACTGGATTTTGGAGTCCAAGCAATCCACTTGGCGACACATTTAGCGATTTTTTAAAATGTTTCCAAATTGATCGAAATATCGCCAAATTAGCAAAAATGACACCAAATTAGCAAAAATGACACCAAATTGATAAAATGGCACTAAATTAATGAAAATGGCGCTTAATTGATAAAAATTCAATAATTTGCAAAATTAAGTTCAATTTCCTTGATAATCCTTGTCGCTTTGTGCGAATTAAATATTATTTTTTGTAAATATGTTTATAAACGGGATCAGGATGCTCTTATAAATATATATTTAGGGGAATTAAATTAAATATTTTACTAGAATATTTTGAATAACATTGCCATTTAAAATATTATGGAATAATTATGAATTAATAATACACTGACTTCCAAAAGTTCAGCACGAACGGTTAAATCAACAAAAATGGAAAAGTAAAACTTTGATTAACTCAAAATTGTGCATGAAGGTAGCAAATGTGTTTATGCATTAAAGAAAACAAGAATTATCTACAAAGATGAAAAGATATTTACTTTTCGTAAGTTATATGATGATATCACATTTGGGTCATTAACAAAATGTTGTTTAAAGGCAAACTAACCAAACAAAACTTACATTAATATGGTATGTGACCACCCCGGACCTTCACACAAACTTTACAGCGATTTTCCATGCTTTTAATAAGGTGATCAACTATAGCAGATACGAGAAATGGTCATTTCTCCAATAGGGCAGTTTCCAACTCTCTGAGACTGGCTGGAGGAGGCAAACGTGCAGAGACAGCACGCCCAAGGGCATTCCAAAGGTTTTCAAAGAGATTAAGGTCGTGGGAATGCGCCCGCCGGCCACACCATATGAGAAATGCCCTCACTTTCCATGTATTCGTCAACGATGTTAGGTGGATGGGGACGGGCATTATAGTCCATAAGGAGGAAATCAGGACCAACTGCTGCAACTCTGACCACCTCTGAATGCGTGACTGAAGGCAAACAAACCAAGCAAAACTTACATTAATATGGTACGTGACCATCCCGGACCTTCACACAAACTTTACAATAATTTTCCATGCTTTCAATGAGGTGATCAACCATCGCAGGTGCGAGCAATGGCCATTCCTCCAATAGGGCAGTTTCCAACTATCTGAGACTGACTGGAGGAGGTAAACGTGCAGAGATAGCACACCCGAGGGCATCCCAAAGGTTTTCAGTGGGGTTAAGGTCGGGGGGAATACCACACGACTGGCCCAGAGGCGCGCAGCAGCTTAATGTGTGGCCAGGGCCTTTAAAGATGTGCAGCTCTGTGCGATATCCCATTGAAATTCCAGCCTACATCATGACGCTGCCACCTCTGAATGCGTGATGTACGATGATGTTCTTGGCCTGGTTGCATGTGACTCATTCTCTCCAGACCCTTACACGCTTATCTGATTCCAGGGCAAATATGGACTCGTCCGTGAACTGGACGTTGCACCAATTTGAGACAGTCCAATTGACATGTTGACGACACTACTTTAATCTTACCTCTCTGGCATGGACGGTTAGTGGAACACAAAAACGTGGTACTCGGGCGTACAGTCCCTTCACGTGGAGCCTTCAGCGCACAGTACTGGCAGATATTGTCTTACCAAGTGCCGCTACAACCATGGATGTAACAGTTGTGGAGGTCGCTCGTCAGTTCCGCTTAGCTATTATAGCAATATATCGATCATCAGAGGGGTTGGTAACCCTTGGACGGCTGGGCACAGGTCTCCGGACAACTGTCTGATTTGTTTGGAATTGTTTCCATAATCGAGAAATTACCGAATGATTAACGTCAAAGAAAATAGCGATATCTTTGATTGGCGTCCGACAGCACGCTAGGTCAGCGCTCACTATCTGTCATTCGTCTTTTTTCAGCCATAGGTACACGAATATCATCAAAAATAATCCTACAAAAGTTATAAACACTTCGTATCAGCATTTAAATGCACCTCCTCAAACCCTTCAGAATGCTGGCGTCTTCAACGACTGCCTAATTAGCATATATACGGACAGTCAATCTTGATTGGCTGTAACATGCAATATTTTCATACTGACATCTACATCCGCAACGATTTTTAGCCACTCAAATTCAAATACGCTTTCGAAAAATGAAAATTTGCATTGCGTGCTTAACTTTTGGAAGTGAGTGTATGAATAATTATATATAATTACACATAATTATGAATTTTAAATTTCTATATATATTATATATTCCGTACGAAGAACGGAAATACTGCTAGTATATTATAAAATATATATTTAAAGGGATGCATTTAATTGTATTTATTAAATATACTTTAATAAGAAATATATCTTGATATAAGTTGCACATTGCCTTAAAATGTTTTACAATTTTCAAATTTTGACTTACGGAATTTTATTTCAGCATATTTTATTTACAATCTAATATAAAATTTATGAAACTTCTTTAAATATGAAAAACCTCATAACTCAGAAATATTTGTTGTAAAGATTTTAGCTGTGTAACTCAAGGTTTTTTAATGTACTGATTATCACGAAGATGGACAAACGCGATTGTTATCATCAAAGTCTCCAAATTTCCGGGTTTATCTAAGGCTACCTAAAACAGTACTTAACAACCTTATTATAGGTGGTCTTGGTTTATCCCCGCTTCTGCAAATTCCCGAGATTTGCAACCCGGAAATTTGTAACAGCGGGAAAACAGCTGGTAACCAAAACTCAAAAGAGATGTATACATACCTAATTACTCCCCTAATAATAGCCCCTAATTTCTCCCCTTACCAATGTTTCATGTAAATACTTTCCACTTCCATTTTTCTTCCATATACGTTCAAACTAATGTTCAAAAGGCAATGAGGCTTAGAAAACTTCGTATAAAACAGCATATAACAGAATAATAATGGTGTTAACGGTTTTGAAGGCATAAAACAGTCCTTTTCTAAGGACAGAAAGAAAGCGAGACCAACACTGACATAAGCCGACCTTGCTTGGTTGGTCGCGCTGTTTTGTTGTCCAGAAGAAAGGTGTTTCTGTCTCAAACCGTGCTGATGAGCGGCAACCATGGTCCACGGTGCTGGTGATTAATCAGACGCCTTGTTATAGGACAAAAGTCTCTTTTACAATTAGGAGTACAATACAATTTAGGGGTTTAGTTTCAAATATCAATTTCAAGGGATCTAAGTTAGATGTCTGCACGAACTCGGGCCCGGCCCACGGACTTAAGCCCACTAGTCGAGCTCGGACCACGTTCTATTAATTTCTGGTTGGGTTGGGCCGGATTAAAATAAATAAAAAAGTCAAAAATATATCAAAATTGGAACAGACAAATTTGAAATCACTTATGAAACAAAATTCACGATTAGCGAATATAAGTCTTCTTGTCCTATATAAAGTAATAAAAGTTTGCTCTGTACGGAGAACGCAGATGGGTACATTTGAACCGGATACATAAAAATAATAATTTCAGATAAAAGATTAAAGACTTGTGTATTCGACGACACCCCGCAGTCAAAATACATTGCTCTTCACAGCATTTAAATTATTTGAAACTATAGTAACAGAAAATATGTTCTGGTCTGGAGGCAGCAAAATAAATTACGATGCCTATGTACCAGATTCACGTTTTGTAATATCGTATGATCTATAAATTTAATAGGGAAAAAATACATTCCAAATTTAATGTTTGAAGAAATGATCATTAGGTTATTATCATTGGCCAAGGGCGAATTACAATTTTTATATTTTTAAATTTATCGCAAAAAAGCTTTTGTACTGTGATTGCTTGACTGGTGATGAAAGTATAAAATCCAATAGCACTGTTTACTTTAAAATTGAACACTGATGTTTGATTTTCAATTTCTTCTACGATTTTAGTTTCAATTATTAGATTCCGAATGTTTATAAATTATCAAAATTAAATAAATTATATTCTTAATTCCGTCATCCAATAACTAATATTCAATGAAAATTTATTTGAACGAGCTGTTATAGTTTAAAATTAATATATGGACGAATTACAAGACGAATTATTGTGCTTGAATTTATTTATATTTGTATTCTAAAAATCTTACACTTTTAATTTAAAATTATTAAACTTTAAATGCTCATTTAATCTCTGATATAATCAAACCAAAGTCATAAATAAAAACTCATAATAATGCTCATTCGTAATTTGCACAGATTTTTAAAACTTGGGTTCTTTTTATTTATTACTATATGTAATATAACTTGTGTTTAACGATTATTCGCCTCCCTCTAATGGAAAATTTTATATTCACTTAGTTTCTACTTATGTAACAGAATTTAGATATATATTTATATTGGAAAAATAGAAAACTCCCCCCCCCCTCCCCCAAAGTTTCATTTTCCCCAAGACTAAAAAGTCCTGAAAGACTGCCTGGCTTTGAGTACTTTCGGGACGGATCGGACAAGGGCTTCGGCCAAGTCATATTCTAATATTTTCCCAATATTTTAAATTAGACCCGTGCTGACGACCTCGAGTCTCGAAATAATTCGTTTTTGATCTTAGCTTCTTCTACCGATTTCAGAAAATGGGATTTTTTTCAAATTTGGAGACTTCGGAGATTGCAGCAGGAGAATTTCCCCCATATTGCAGTGACGCATTAGTCAAAGCATTTCTTTTTGCATTCTTGAAGCATTTCTTTCTTAGTTTCTAAAAACTATTTACTCTTTTTTAATCGTTGTTATTTCTTTTTATTTATTGGAGGTTAAAACGGGTTGTTTTTCTAGTTCAAGAACTTCAGAAAGACAAACGGAATGGGTATTCGGTAGGTTTTCCCCTCTCATGTATATTTAGGAAACATTTTGAAACTTTTCAATTTCGATGGAGGTTTGAACCCCCTATACTTCCCCGATTAAATTTCGTATTATATAAAGCTTTCTACATCTTTTTGCTCCCGGCCGCTCAATCAGCATCTCTAAACTCTCCAAGGTCGTATAACGGTCGGACGGTCTGGGTTTTCAACATCCTTTTGCTCCTTTTCCTTGCCAGATGAAAACAACTGCTGCTCTACGTCTATTTCTGTCAACGAGTGTATATATAGTTTATATCCTTGTTGATTTCTGTGATTTGACTGTAGTTTTCATAACTCAATAACAATTTAGAAGCAAATTTTACAAATTATTGGAAACTATGTAAATTAGAAGTAGAAAAACAAATTAAATTAAGAAATATATGTATCAAGGAAGAGAAAATCACAAAATGTCTAAAAATTGTATGATGGATTCGATTTATTTGACCTTCTAGATTGTTTCTAGTCATTTGTCACATATTTTCAAGCAATCCGGTATGACAAGGCTCCAAACAACTAAACACTAAATATCCCTGGTGACGTTTTGGAAGTATGTCTGCTGATTGGGACGAAGTTAAACGTCTTGCAGCTGATTTTCAGCGAGCACAATTAAGTTCTACAGTTCAAAGGTACATAATACGATTAAGAGAACTATAAAAGTCACATAGTTAATATTTCCCACATTTATAGAAAGTAATGAACTCCTGATTGTACATTTACTTAAAAGTGGTGACATAAACCAGCTGTCTTATTGGTGGTTAAAAACCCATTTATTACGAAAAGCATTTTATAAAAATTGAATTAGCATACAAAACTATCACCTAGTGTATTATTAAAATTAAGTTACAGAGATAATTGTTTAAAAATATTTTCCAGCAAAAGTCTTGTTACACAGTTATTGGTCAAAAGAGTTTTCGAATTGTTAGTTTAGAGCTGAGAGGTATTTAAAAATGATTTCATTTGCAAATCAACAGTCTGAAACTGTTTCTTTCTGTACCTTCATGTAAACTTTCATCTTATTGTAGCTAATTCTTCTATCTTCATTAAGATATGTGTTTAGCAGATACTATCAGTTTCAGCAAAGGTATGAAAATATACTTTCTGCAGTGCTTGTTTTAAATTATCAAATAACTTAGAAAGAATTAAATTTTTTGATTAACTTAAAAAATGTTGAAGTATATGTTTTTTGCCTTCTTATTTCTATATAATTACATTATATTTTCAATAACTGGTTACAGGGGCTACTGAAACAGAAGGCTTTTTAGAGTTTCCAACAACAACATGATATCATTCCGCTTAAGTTAGAAAGAGGATGACATGATTTATAGACTTGGGCTAATATAGGGAGGGGGCTTGAAGTAGGTTCTAGTGCATCTATTATCAGCTTTGGTTGCCAAAAAAAGTTTTTATTTTTAAAGCAAATAACATTCAAAATTATTCTATCCTTTTGTTATTCACCATTAAACACTTTATTTTAGTTTATTACCATGTGTTACACTTTGAAATTTTTATGTGCAAATGCATAAACATTTTTTTGTTTCATATATTTTAACGAAATTATCAACTTTTAAAAAATTTAATATGAATAAATATTATCATTGGCCCAACCTTCCAAATCTATTTGAAGAATCACTGGTCAATCACTGGCTCATAGATAATAAAACAAGATCATCTATAATGCCAATTAAAAGGTCCTCTAGGAAGACTAAAGCAGAGCTATTCACATGAATTTTTCTCAGTGTAGGTAACAATGTTTTGTAAATAATAGGCATAATCCATAAATAAACTAGCATAATTTAGGTTCAAAACATCAGTTGGAACATTTACTTTTACAGCTTTTCTCAAACATTACAGGCCAGCCATGGAAATTATCAAAGCATTCATTTACCAAAAGAAAATTCATACTATTATATAATATAAATTTTGAAAGAATTTAGTTGTTTTTATCGAAGAATGCCACTCACAGCTGTGGAATCAGTTTGTCAATCTTAGACTCTGACCCCATTTATATTATATATTAAACATGTGCACAATCCGATAAAGTTATACTAAAGATTCACAAAGTTGAATTCTATAAATCTATAACAACTTACAATACTTCCTTGCAAACATATATATCAGTTAGGTGATTACACTTGTTTTGAGAATGTTATAAGCCCCTACTTTAGGCTAAAAGAACAGTATGTGCTCTTAACAACCACTAAAACCAAACTGCCTAATGAACGTGAGTTCGTTCTTACTTTTTGCTAAGGGTGCATACTGTTATCTTAGCCTAAAGAAGAGGGCTTATATTTATAATGCTATTGAAGCAACTGTAGTCACCTAACTGATATATGTTTGCTTTCTTCAAGGAATTTTTGTAAGTTATTGTTTTACAAGCAGCAATTTTGGGATGGGATAGCATAGTGGTTAAGGCATAGGGATTGTACTCGGAGGACCTGAGTTCGATTCCTACCTGTTGAAGGCCCAGACCACTTGGCTGGCCCAAAGGCTTACCGTGTGGTTTGGGTCTTCAACAGGTGAGAATCGAACTCAGGTCCTCAGAGTACGATATCCAAACTGTCCCCTTGTTCACGCGGAGTGTGAGTACGTTAAATCTGTGAATTTAGAAATTCTTCCAAGTGGTTGGTGGCTGGAGAAAGAGGGAACAGTTCCTGTGGATGTCACCTCCACAAGGTTCTGGTCTAAATTGGGTGGCACTGTCCTGGTGGTCTAAATCGATACCTTATACTTTCGGGTAAGTTGGACAGTCTGGGTCGAAAGAAAGAAATCAGCATTTTTGTTTATTGTACAATAAAGTTATACAAAAACTCCTTTTAGGCCTGCGCTACTCTAGTTTACCAGTTATACATCTCAGGGCCCCCACAAAGGAGGGGTCAGTTGGGACCATGGTACTGGGGCCCAGCGAACGATAGGGTCCCGTAAAAGTGCCGGGAGAAAAATTTGTTTAATGTTTGTGCATATGAATTTATAATAAAAATTCTTTTTTGATGCAATATCGCATATTTTGTGCAATTATAAAATTGCAAGTCAAGTGTAGAATATATAGATAGCAAGCAAGCGCAAGTTTTTTAAAACAGTAAAAAAAACCCCAAAGAATTGTTGAAATTAAACATGGGATACGTTAGAGAACTTGTTCTATTTCTTTGATTCCACATTTGTTGTAAAAAAGTGAAAAGAAAAAAAAGACAGGGGGCCCTTAGCGTACAAAGAAGATGCCTTGTACGCTATCTCATCAACAAGGGATCCGAAAACCGCGTGAGAAAACAATAAATACTTCCCATAAATTGCTGGACTTTGAAGGGAGGGGAAGATCCTTTACATGGCACCAGTTCCCAACAAAGAGCCCTCTTTGATTCCCAAGGCAATAAAATAATTGTTTGTTATTTAGCTTCCGAAAGTACTAAACTGATTACAAGGGAAAAGATTTATCCACAGAGAGTGAGCACTGTGCCATGGTCATCTCTTTGTCTAGAGGGGGCTTTTCCACTCCCATACAGATAAGATCTTGTCCCAAAGCAATTCACACATCAGGGTGTCCAGTCTACGGACTATCTTTTGCGGTTCTGGAGGACATTCTGGGTAGATGCCTGAAGGCAGAGTGTTGTATATCATCCTGGGGTCACCCTTGAAAGACCTTTTATTTAGCAGAATGTTTCTAAGCTCATGTGAATAGGTCTTATGAAAATAAAGTTGCTCCATTTGTGTTGATGAGATAGCATAAGGAGGTGAAAATTTATTTGTGGGTAATATTTTATCACTCATATAAATGCTTAAATTAGTTATTTATAATTAAAATAGTGTTTAGCATAGGGGGTTGATATTAAAGTATATTTAAATTGTTATATTTATTCAACATTATTTTTAATTGCTTTAAAATCTTGATCTTAGAATGAACGTTATTTATTTTATTAGAATTTTATATAGTTTTGTAAAATTATTCTTGTAAAATATTTGTGTATTTGAAATTTGTATAAAACTCTCGGATGGATTTAGTCATCCAAAAAACAGCCAGTAATTCAATAATATCTGGAAGTATAATATCTCTCGAACAAATTGAAATAATCAAGCAAAATGTCGTGCGATTATTTTATCACCTAAACATAACAATCCTATTGATTTTCAATGAGGTCAGACCAAGAGAAGGCTTTTTCAAATATTTATTCCTAAAACTGAAAATACACAAAATAATAATGTTATCCAAATATGTACAAAAATGGCTACTTAATATTGAATTTTTTTAATTTAAAAAGCAAATGACATCATTTACAGGATTTACCATCGTCCAGATATTGAATTTTTTTTTATCTGTGTTAAAAAATTATAAAAAGTTAAATATGATATTTATTATCAATTGGGTGGATATTTTAAGTACTTTTAACCGGAAATAAATTGAAAATGTATTTAGGATTTATCACAAACCACTTTTGAGATATTAGAAATTCTACTTTCCTCACAAAGCGCATAATATCTCTCAAGAGAGTTAAACAATTTCCATGTGATTAGGTACACTTATTACTTTCCTTATATACATAATGTGTAAGGAAAGTATTGTGACGGGGTCGAAAATTCGAATTCGAGTTTTCGACGGGAGAGCACATTTCAAGCATCCCTGATCACGAATGAAACATTTTTGAGATGATGTCTGTGTGTGTGCGTGTGTGTCAGTGGGTCTGTGGAGACGATAACTGACGAACGAATTGACCGATTTGAACCAAATTTGGTACAAAAATCACAATCCGTAAACACTGGAAGCCTATTGTTTTTATACGCAATCGAATGTTCAGAACCCCTCTAAATTTTCGAATGAAATTTTGAAAAAATCGTCAAAAAATCAAAACCACTAATAAAGTTACGCAAATAGACATTTCTTATGTAATTTTTCATTAGAAAACGATTGACAAATTTTAGAACGCTAACATGAACCGTTCTCGAGATATTGTACATTTTTCAAAAAAATATCAAAAAGTCATAAAATTAAAAAAAATATATTTCCTATTGAAAAACATGTTCACTTTTCATATGTAATACCATGCGATAAATTGGGTGACCTCATTCTCATGGATCTAGCTAGTTCCATTCATGAAAAAAATATACTCTGAGTAATACTTTTGTATTTGAACGCCAATATTCATTTATCTGCTGTAAGAATAACTTATTTCTTAGTGCATAACGCTTGGCGAGATTTTGGCGACAAATTTGGCGGAATGTCGCCAACTTGGCGACTTTTTGAAATGTTGCCAAATTAACGAAAATCTCACTAAATGGATAAAAATGACGCTAAATCAATGAAAATGACGACTAATTGTCGAAAATTCAATATCTTGGAAAGACTATAAGTATCTACTATAAGAATAACATTTTTTTTAACTGTAAAAGTAGTAAATTCATTGCATTATATAAGGAAAGTCATGTGCTGCCCACATCAGATTTTTATTTAATAGGTTTGGAGATATAAACTTCCAAAATTTTTACGTTTTTCGTGTTGCTCCAATTTCAATATGGATACCCCGACCATAGATATTATTCGCATCAAAAATTGCTAGTATCTGCCAAGAGTTACATTAAACGTGTTTAAGAATTAGAAACTAATATTTTATTCTATAAAACCAATGATTTGAGAACGAATCGATAGATTCCTAAAATTCCAGATCCAAATTTTAATTATGTTTTTCATATGTTAATAATGTATTTCACTTTTCGTTATTTAACTGGAAAGGCGAACTTGTTGCTATGGCAACAATCTCATTATACGAAAAGTGACGCCAACTGTACGTATAAAACAAGAAAGACCAATCATGCATAAAGCATTAATTATGAAACACTTTCCAACTAAAATGCAATTTTATTTAAACATCTCTAAACTGCGATGCATTCAGCGGTGATATTTTTTTAATTATCACAGAACAATACTTCATTTTATTTGAAAACCTAAAACTTCATCGAAGAAATGAACTTTATTCAAGTGATGTCATCGAACTATAAATTATCTGGGTTTCTATGTAAAAGCAGTGAATATTTCATTCATTCACTTTTATTCTAGACTCCAGAGTTAAATAATATTGCTTGAAAAAATTTCAGCAATTCTTATACAACTCATCTTACAATCACTTGTTTACATTCTGCATCCATTAAAATTACGCTTCGTTGCAGAAATAATCAAAGTTTGATGATCACTTAAACTCAAAAATATTGTAATTGCTTTGGCTCAGAAAATACGCAAAAATAAAGCGGTTTTAGGATGGATGCAACACCAAATATAAATTTAAAAGAACTTTAAAAATCACGATTTGGGGGCGCAATAGCCCAGTGGTTAACGCGCGGGAATTGCACTCGGACGGCCCGGGTTCGATTTCCGCCACTGACAAAACTGACGCCGTGTTTACGCGGAGTACGATCACATTAAACATGTGGGTCCGTAAGTCCTTCCGAGAGGTTGGTGGTAGGGGAAAGAGAGTACAGTCCCTGTGGATGCCTTCCCCACTGGATTTTGGAGTCCAAGCAATCCACTTGGCGACACATTTAGCGATTTTTTAAAATGTTTCCAAATTGATCGAAATATCGCCAAATTAGCAAAAATGACACCAAATTAGCAAAAATGACACCAAATTGATAAAATGGCACTAAATTAATGAAAATGGCGCTTAATTGATAAAAATTCAATAATTTGCAAAATTAAGTTCAATTTCCTTGATAATCCTTGTCGCTTTGTGCGAATTAAATATTATTTTTTGTAAATATGTTTATAAACGGGATCAGGATGCTCTTATAAATATATATTTAGGGGAATTAAATTAAATATTTTACTAGAATATTTTGAATAACATTGCCATTTAAAATATTATGGAATAATTATGAATTAATAATACACTGACTTCCAAAAGTTCAGCACGAACGGTTAAATCAACAAAAATGGAAAAGTAAAACTTTGATTAACTCAAAATTGTGCATGAAGGTAGCAAATGTGTTTATGCATTAAAGAAAACAAGAATTATCTACAAAGATGAAAAGATATTTACTTTTCGTAAGTTATATGATGATATCACATTTGGGTCATTAACAAAATGTTGTTTAAAGGCAAACTAACCAAACAAAACTTACATTAATATGGTATGTGACCACCCCGGACCTTCACACAAACTTTACAGCGATTTTCCATGCTTTTAATAAGGTGATCAACTATAGCAGATACGAGAAATGGTCATTTCTCCAATAGGGCAGTTTCCAACTCTCTGAGACTGGCTGGAGGAGGCAAACGTGCAGAGACAGCACGCCCAAGGGCATTCCAAAGGTTTTCAAAGAGATTAAGGTCGTGGGAATGCGCCCGCCGGCCACACCATATGAGAAATGCCCTCACTTTCCATGTATTCGTCAACGATGTTAGGTGGATGGGGACGGGCATTATAGTCCATAAGGAGGAAATCAGGACCAACTGCTGCAACTCTGACCACCTCTGAATGCGTGACTGAAGGCAAACAAACCAAGCAAAACTTACATTAATATGGTACGTGACCATCCCGGACCTTCACACAAACTTTACAATAATTTTCCATGCTTTCAATGAGGTGATCAACCATCGCAGGTGCGAGCAATGGCCATTCCTCCAATAGGGCAGTTTCCAACTATCTGAGACTGACTGGAGGAGGTAAACGTGCAGAGATAGCACACCCGAGGGCATCCCAAAGGTTTTCAGTGGGGTTAAGGTCGGGGGGAATACGCCGGCCACTCCATACGAGAAATGCCCTCAGTTTCCAGGTATTCGTCAACTATGTTAGCTCTATGGGGACGGGCATTATAGTCCATAAAGAGGAAATCAGGACCAACTGCTGCAGTATAGAGTCTCGCAATGGGGTCTATTAGACAGCCGTGAGGACCTGATCTACCATCAAGGCTAACAGGTTCGTAACCCCCACGACTGGTAGTCGCCAACAGACGAGCAAGCTGCGGTCCAGGAAAACAGGGTGGCGTGGAATTTACCAGACGCTGCACCAAAGATAGACATAACGCCGAGAATAGAAGATTTATTTTCTGGACCCAAGACCGCACACACCCCACCCCCAGGAACAGCAGCGAGAAGCAGCAGCAGCACAGACGACCCCCGGGGAGCTTCCCCAAGAAGAGGCCGACTAGGCTGAAAGAAGAGCCCCATCTCCTGAGGGGAGAAGGGACACCATGCAGCGGGAAACGATAGATGTCGGTTGCAGTGATCATCCAGAAGTGCCGAGGAATATTGCCAGTTTAATGGCAAGCCAGAAGATTTGTTCTTTTTGCTGAGGTTTCCGACTTTCTACCCTTCGGTAGTTATGCAGAGGCTGTATGCAACTTAAAGAGGCGCTGTCGTAACCCGGACCTATACCTGTACTGCCAGGTTAGCTTAACCTAATTATAAACCTAATGGAAAAGAAGATCTAAAACTAAGAGAGAGAAAGATAAGAGAGATAGGGGGCTAGCAGGGGACGAGGGCACTGCCCAGAAAATGCGTTAAGACCCAGGAAGACGGCAAACCCAGAGGGGAATGAAATACCGGGGACGAAGAGACCCTCACCTACGACAATATGATAAACCGGCACAGAGGGAAAGGAAACGTGAGGACGGGGATTCCAAAGCATACTACAGCCCGGAAAAAAGAAAGGGGAAGGCCACTAGAGGGCAAAAAGGCATGGAGGTGACTAATCTAATTAAGAGGCGGTCAGATGCCTTGAGGCGAAGAGGACCGAAAGATAAAGGCAGCTAAGCAGAATAACTAAGATACATGCTAACAGGCGCGGTAAGTAAACCCGACTTACTGAGAAAGGAACCCAAGGAGTACCTGAAAGGGAAAAGTTAAGGGCAGAGTACAACGGACGGGCATTCGCGAACGGCTAACTGCATGAGGCTTCTTTTCTTTCTTCTACCTGAAAAGAAAGGGGAAGAAGAGGCATACATAAAATAGCACTTGGATGTGATGCGGGAAGCTGAAAGGGAAATGCATTAGATCTAAAATAGAAGTGGCATAATAAACAATATTGTAGAGGAATTACACAAGGGGGGACTACGCCCCAGAAGATCAAGGCCGGGACAATCCCCCGGCAGCGCGATAAGACCAAACAGAGCCGTCACCACTAGGGTGGAGAAGAGAGGACTAAGGCCTCTGCTGGACATATGCCTCCTTCTAATGGTAACCCGTTGGACAACAACTATATTTCACAACAATAAAATTAACCCGTTAGACAACACTTATAGTTCACACAAATTAGATTACATAGTGGGACAATACCCCAGGAACAATTTATTAAGAGAAAGAAGAGGGTAGAGGAACCCACATAGGCTGGAGAGGATAGTTTAGCCTAGGAGGGAGAACAGCAAGGCAGAAGAAAAATAGAGAAGTAAAAGTGGGAAAGAGAATCCTACGATAGTAGGAGGCATAGGAGAGGATGATTCTCCTATGGTGGAGTGTCGCACGAGAGTAGAGGCTCTCTCCGAATCATGGTGGGAACTTCCTTCCACCGATTCCCATCCTCATCCTCCCAGTCGCAATGGGGTCCAGGATTTTATCCCGATACCACGCAGCCGTCACAGAACCGTTGAAGATGTTGAAGACCCAGACCACACGACTGGCCCAGAGGCGCGCAGCAGCTTAATGTGTGGCCAGGGCCTTTAAAGATGTGCAGCTCTGTGCGATATCCCATTGAAATTCCAGCCTACATCATGACGCTGCCACCTCTGAATGCGTGATGTACGATGATGTTCTTGGCCTGGTTGCATGTGACTCATTCTCTCCAGACCCTTACACGCTTATCTGATTCCAGGGCAAATATGGACTCGTCCGTGAACTGGACGTTGCACCAATTTGAGACAGTCCAATTGACATGTTGACGACACTACTTTAATCTTACCTCTCTGGCATGGACGGTTAGTGGAACACAAAAACGTGGTACTCGGGCGTACAGTCCCTTCACGTGGAGCCTTCAGCGCACAGTACTGGCAGATATTGTCTTACCAAGTGCCGCTACAACCATGGATGTAACAGTTGTGGAGGTCGCTCGTCAGTTCCGCTTAGCTATTATAGCAATATATCGATCATCAGAGGGGTTGGTAACCCTTGGACGGCTGGGCACAGGTCTCCGGACAACTGTCTGATTTGTTTGGAATTGTTTCCATAATCGAGAAATTACCGAATGATTAACGTCAAAGAAAATAGCGATATCTTTGATTGGCGTCCGACAGCACGCTAGGTCAGCGCTCACTATCTGTCATTCGTCTTTTTTCAGCCATAGGTACACGAATATCATCAAAAATAATCCTACAAAAGTTATAAACACTTCGTATCAGCATTTAAATGCACCTCCTCAAACCCTTCAGAATGCTGGCGTCTTCAACGACTGCCTAATTAGCATATATACGGACAGTCAATCTTGATTGGCTGTAACATGCAATATTTTCATACTGACATCTACATCCGCAACGATTTTTAGCCACTCAAATTCAAATACGCTTTCGAAAAATGAAAATTTGCATTGCGTGCTTAACTTTTGGAAGTGAGTGTATGAATAATTATATATAATTACACATAATTATGAATTTTAAATTTCTATATATATTATATATTCCGTACGAAGAACGGAAATACTGCTAGTATATTATAAAATATATATTTAAAGGGATGCATTTAATTGTATTTATTAAATATACTTTAATAAGAAATATATCTTGATATAAGTTGCACATTGCCTTAAAATGTTTTACAATTTTCAAATTTTGACTTACGGAATTTTATTTCAGCATATTTTATTTACAATCTAATATAAAATTTATGAAACTTCTTTAAATATGAAAAACCTCATAACTCAGAAATATTTGTTGTAAAGATTTTAGCTGTGTAACTCAAGGTTTTTTAATGTACTGATTATCACGAAGATGGACAAACGCGATTGTTATCATCAAAGTCTCCAAATTTCCGGGTTTATCTAAGGCTACCTAAAACAGTACTTAACAACCTTATTATAGGTGGTCTTGGTTTATCCCCGCTTCTGCAAATTCCCGAGATTTGCAACCCGGAAATTTGTAACAGCGGGAAAACAGCTGGTAACCAAAACTCAAAAGAGATGTATACATACCTAATTACTCCCCTAATAATAGCCCCTAATTTCTCCCCTTACCAATGTTTCATGTAAATACTTTCCACTTCCATTTTTCTTCCATATACGTTCAAACTAATGTTCAAAAGGCAATGAGGCTTAGAAAACTTCGTATAAAACAGCATATAACAGAATAATAATGGTGTTAACGGTTTTGAAGGCATAAAACAGTCCTTTTCTAAGGACAGAAAGAAAGCGAGACCAACACTGACATAAGCCGACCTTGCTTGGTTGGTCGCGCTGTTTTGTTGTCCAGAAGAAAGGTGTTTCTGTCTCAAACCGTGCTGATGAGCGGCAACCATGGTCCACGGTGCTGGTGATTAATCAGACGCCTTGTTATAGGACAAAAGTCTCTTTTACAATTAGGAGTACAATACAATTTAGGGGTTTAGTTTCAAATATCAATTTCAAGGGATCTAAGTTAGATGTCTGCACGAACTCGGGCCCGGCCCACGGACTTAAGCCCACTAGTCGAGCTCGGACCACGTTCTATTAATTTCTGGTTGGGTTGGGCCGGATTAAAATAAATAAAAAAGTCAAAAATATATCAAAATTGGAACAGACAAATTTGAAATCACTTATGAAACAAAATTCACGATTAGCGAATATAAGTCTTCTTGTCCTATATAAAGTAATAAAAGTTTGCTCTGTACGGAGAACGCAGATGGGTACATTTGAACCGGATACATAAAAATAATAATTTCAGATAAAAGATTAAAGACTTGTGTATTCGACGACACCCCGCAGTCAAAATACATTGCTCTTCACAGCATTTAAATTATTTGAAACTATAGTAACAGAAAATATGTTCTGGTCTGGAGGCAGCAAAATAAATTACGATGCCTATGTACCAGATTCACGTTTTGTAATATCGTATGATCTATAAATTTAATAGGGAAAAAATACATTCCAAATTTAATGTTTGAAGAAATGATCATTAGGTTATTATCATTGGCCAAGGGCGAATTACAATTTTTATATTTTTAAATTTATCGCAAAAAAGCTTTTGTACTGTGATTGCTTGACTGGTGATGAAAGTATAAAATCCAATAGCACTGTTTACTTTAAAATTGAACACTGATGTTTGATTTTCAATTTCTTCTACGATTTTAGTTTCAATTATTAGATTCCGAATGTTTATAAATTATCAAAATTAAATAAATTATATTCTTAATTCCGTCATCCAATAACTAATATTCAATGAAAATTTATTTGAACGAGCTGTTATAGTTTAAAATTAATATATGGACGAATTACAAGACGAATTATTGTGCTTGAATTTATTTATATTTGTATTCTAAAAATCTTACACTTTTAATTTAAAATTATTAAACTTTAAATGCTCATTTAATCTCTGATATAATCAAACCAAAGTCATAAATAAAAACTCATAATAATGCTCATTCGTAATTTGCACAGATTTTTAAAACTTGGGTTCTTTTTATTTATTACTATATGTAATATAACTTGTGTTTAACGATTATTCGCCTCCCTCTAATGGAAAATTTTATATTCACTTAGTTTCTACTTATGTAACAGAATTTAGATATATATTTATATTGGAAAAATAGAAAACTCCCCCCCCCCTCCCCCAAAGTTTCATTTTCCCCAAGACTAAAAAGTCCTGAAAGACTGCCTGGCTTTGAGTACTTTCGGGACGGATCGGACAAGGGCTTCGGCCAAGTCATATTCTAATATTTTCCCAATATTTTAAATTAGACCCGTGCTGACGACCTCGAGTCTCGAAATAATTCGTTTTTGATCTTAGCTTCTTCTACCGATTTCAGAAAATGGGATTTTTTTCAAATTTGGAGACTTCGGAGATTGCAGCAGGAGAATTTCCCCCATATTGCAGTGACGCATTAGTCAAAGCATTTCTTTTTGCATTCTTGAAGCATTTCTTTCTTAGTTTCTAAAAACTATTTACTCTTTTTTAATCGTTGTTATTTCTTTTTATTTATTGGAGGTTAAAACGGGTTGTTTTTCTAGTTCAAGAACTTCATAAAGACAAACGGAATGGGTATTCGGTAGGTTTTCCCCTCTCATGTATATTTAGGAAACATTTTGAAACTTTTCAATTTCGATGGAGGTTTGAACCCCCTATACTTCCCCGATTAAATTTCGTATTATATAAAGCTTTCTACATCTTTTTGCTCCCGGCCGCTCAATCAGCATCTCTAAACTCTCCAAGGTCGTATAACGGTCGGACGGTCTGGGTTTTCAACATCCTTTTGCTCCTTTTCCTTGCCAGATGAAAACAACTGCTGCTCTACGTCTATTTCTGTCAACGAGTGTATATATAGTTTATATCCTTGTTGATTTCTGTGATTTGACTGTAGTTTTCATAACTCAATAACAATTTAGAAGCAAATTTTACAAATTATTGGAAACTATGTAAATTAGAAGTAGAAAAACAAATTAAATTAAGAAATATATGTATCAAGGAAGAGAAAATCACAAAATGTCTAAAAATTGTATGATGGATTCGATTTATTTGACCTTCTAGATTGTTTCTAGTCATTTGTCACATATTTTCAAGCAATCCGGTATGACAAGGCTCCAAACAACTAAACACTAAATATCCCTGGTGACGTTTTGGAAGTATGTCTGCTGATTGGGACGAAGTTAAACGTCTTGCAGCTGATTTTCAGCGAGCACAATTAAGTTCTACAGTTCAAAGGTACATAATACGATTAAGAGAACTATAAAAGTCACATAGTTAATATTTCCCACATTTATAGAAAGTAATGAACTCCTGATTGTACATTTACTTAAAAGTGGTGACATAAACCAGCTGTCTTATTGGTGGTTAAAAACCCATTTATTACGAAAAGCATTTTATAAAAATTGAATTAGCATACAAAACTATCACCTAGTGTATTATTAAAATTAAGTTACAGAGATAATTGTTTAAAAATATTTTCCAGCAAAAGTCTTGTTACACAGTTATTGGTCAAAAGAGTTTTCGAATTGTTAGTTTAGAGCTGAGAGGTATTTAAAAATGATTTCATTTGCAAATCAACAGTCTGAAACTGTTTCTTTCTGTACCTTCATGTAAACTTTCATCTTATTGTAGCTAATTCTTCTATCTTCATTAAGATATGTGTTTAGCAGATACTATCAGTTTCAGCAAAGGTATGAAAATATACTTTCTGCAGTGCTTGTTTTAAATTATCAAATAACTTAGAAAGAATTAAATTTTTTGATTAACTTAAAAAATGTTGAAGTATATGTTTTTTGCCTTCTTATTTCTATATAATTACATTATATTTTCAATAACTGGTTACAGGGGCTACTGAAACAGAAGGCTTTTTAGAGTTTCCAACAACAACATGATATCATTCCGCTTAAGTTAGAAAGAGGATGACATGATTTATAGACTTGGGCTAATATAGGGAGGGGGCTTGAAGTAGGTTCTAGTGCATCTATTATCAGCTTTGGTTGCCAAAAAAAGTTTTTATTTTTAAAGCAAATAACATTCAAAATTATTCTATCCTTTTGTTATTCACCATTAAACACTTTATTTTAGTTTATTACCATGTGTTACACTTTGAAATTTTTATGTGCAAATGCATAAACATTTTTTTGTTTCATATATTTTAACGAAATTATCAACTTTTAAAAAGTTTAATATGAATAAATATTATCATTGGCCCAACCTTCCAAATCTATTTGAAGAATCACTGGTCAATCACTGGCTCATAGATAATAAAACAAGATCATCTATAATGCCAATTAAAAGGTCCTCTAGGAAGACTAAAGCAGAGCTATTCACATGAATTTTTCTCAGTGTAGGTAACAATGTTTTGTAAATAATAGGCATAATCCATAAATAAACTAGCATAATTTAGGTTCAAAACATCAGTTGGAACATTTACTTTTACAGCTTTTCTCAAACATTACAGGCCAGCCATGGAAATTATCAAAGCATTCATTTACCCAAAGAAAATTCATACTATTATATAATATAAATTTTGAAAGAATTTAGTTGTTTTTATCGAAGAATGCCACTCACAGCTGTGGAATCAGTTTGTCAATCTTAGACTCTGACCCCATTTATATTATATGTTAAACATGTGCACAATCCGATAAAGTTATACTAAAGATTCACAAAGTTGAATTCTATAAATCTATAACAACTTACAATACTTCCTTGCAAACATATATATCAGTTAGGTGATTACACTTGTTTTGAGAATGTTATAAGCCCCTACTTTAGGCTAAAAGAACAGTATGTGCTCTTAACAACCACTAAAACCAAACTGCCTAATGAACGTGAGTTCGTTCTTACTTTTTGCTAAGGGTGCATACTGTTATCTTAGCCTAAAGAAGAGGGCTTATATTTATAATGCTATTGAAGCAACTGTAGTCACCTAACTGATATATGTTTGCTTTCTTCAAGGAATTTTTGTAAGTTATTGTTTTACAAGCAGCAATTTTGGGATGGGATAGCATAGTGGTTAAGGCATAGGGATTGTACTCGGAGGACCTGAGTTCGATTCCTACCTGTTGAAGGCCCAGACCACTTGGCTGGCCCAAAGGCTTACCGTGTGGTTTGGGTCTTCAACAGGTGAGAATCGAACTCAGGTCCTCAGAGTACGATATCCAAACTGTCCCCTTGTTCACGCGGAGTGTGAGTACGTTAAATCTGTGAATTTAGAAATTCTTCCAAGTGGTTGGTGGCTGGAGAAAGAGGGAACAGTTCCTGTGGATGTCACCTCCACAAGGTTCTGGTCTAAATTGGGTGGCACTGTCCTGGTGGTCTAAATCGATACCTTATACTTTCGGGTAAGTTGGACAGTCTGGGTCGAAAGAAAGAAATCAGCATTTTTGTTTATTGTACAATAAAGTTATACAAAAACTCCTTTTAGGCCTGCGCTACTCTAGTTTACCAGTTATACATCTCAGGGCCCCCACAAAGGAGGGGTCAGTTGGGACCATGGTACTGGGGCCCAGCGAACGATAGGGTCCCGTAAAAGTGCCGGGAGAAAAATTTGTTTAATGTTTGTGCATATGAATTTATAATAAAAATTCTTTTTTGATACAATATCGCATATTTTGTGCAATTATAAAATTGCAAGTCAAGTGTAGAATAGATAGATAGCAAGCAAGCGCAAGTTTTTTAAAACAGTAAAAAAAACCCCAAAGAATTGTTGAAATTAAACATGGGATACGTTAGAGAACTTGTTCTATTTCTTTGATTCCACATTTGTTGTAAAAAAGTGAAAAGAAAAAAAAGACAGGGGGCCCTTAGCGTACAAAGAAGATGCCTTGTACGCTATCTCATCAACAAGGGATCCGAAAACCGCGTGAGAAAACAATAAATACTTCCCATAAATTGCTGGACTTTGAAGGGAGGGGAAGATCCTTTACATGGCACCAGTTCCCAACAAAGAGCCCTCTTTGATTCCCAAGGCAATAAAATAATTGTTTGTTATTTAGCTTCCGAAAGTACTAAACTGATTACAAGGGAAAAGATTTATCCACAGAGAGTGAGCACTGTGCCATGGTCATCTCTTTGTCTAGAGGGGGCTTTTCCACTCCCATACAGATAAGATCTTGTCCCAAAGCAATTCACACATCAGTTTGTTCAGTCTACGGACTATCTTTTGCGGTTCTGGAGGACATTCTGGGTAGATGCCTGAAGGCAGAGTGTTGTATATCATCCTGGGGTCACCCTTGAAAGACCTTTTATTTAGCAGAATGTTTCTAAGCTCATGTGAATAGGTCTTATGAAAATAAAGTTGCTCCATTTGTGTTGATGAGATAGCATAAGGAGGTGAAAATTTATTTGTGGGTAATATTTTATCACTCATATAAATGCTTAAATTAGTTATTTATAATTAAAATAGTGTTTAGCATAGGGGGTTGATATTAAAGTATGTTTAAATTGTTATATTTATTCAACATTATTTTTAATTGCTTTAAAATCTTGATCTTAGAATGAACGTTATTTATTTTATTAGAATTTTATATAGTTTTGTAAAATTATTCTTGTAAAATATTTGTGTATTTGAAATTTGTATAAAACTCTCGGATGGATTTAGTCATCCAAAAAACAGCCAGTAATTCAATAATATCTGGAAGTATAATATCTCTCGAACAAATTGAAATAATCAAGCAAAATGTCGTGCGATTATTTTATCACCTAAACATAACAATCCTATTGATTTTCAATGAGGTCAGACCAAGAGAAGGCTTTTTCAAATATTTATTCCTAAAACTGAAAATACACAAAATAATAATGTTATCCAAATATGTACAAAAATGGCTACTTAATATTGAATTTTTTTAATTTAAAAAGCAAATGACATCATTTACAGGATTTACCATCGTCCAGATATTGAATTTTTTTTTATCTGTGTTAAAAAATTATAAAAAGTTAAATATGATATTTATTATCAATTGGGTGGATATTTTAAGTACTTTTAACCGGAAATAAATTGAAAATGTATTTAGGATTTATCACAAACCACTTTTGAGATATTAGAAATTCTACTTTCCTCACAAAGCGCATAATATCTCTCAAGAGAGTTAAACAATTTCCATGTGATTAGGTACACTTATTACTTTCCTTATATACATAATGTGTAAGGAAAGTATTGTGACGGGGTCGAAAATTCGAATTCGAGTTTTCGACGGGAGAGCACATTTCAAGCATCCCTGATCACGAATGAAACATTTTTGAGATGATGTCTGTGTGTGTGCGTGTGTGTCAGTGGGTCTGTGGAGACGATAACTGACGAACGAATTGACCGATTTGAACCAAATTTGGTACAAAAATCACAATCCGTAAACACTGGAAGCCTATTGTTTTTATACGCAATCGAATGTTCAGAACCCCTCTAAATTTTCGAATGAAATTTTGAAAAAATCGTCAAAAAATCAAAACCACTAATAAAGTTACGCAAATAGACATTTCTTATGTAATTTTTCATTAGAAAACGATTGACAAATTTTAGAACGCTAACATGAACCGTTCTCGAGATATTGTACATTTTTCAAAAAAATATCAAAAAGTCATAAAATTAAAAAAAATATATTTCCTATTGAAAAACATGTTCACTTTTCATATGTAATACCATGCGATAAATTGGGTGACCTCATTCTCATGGATCTAGCTAGTTCCATTCATGAAAAAAATATACTCTGAGTAATACTTTTGTATTTGAACGCCAATAGTCATTTATCTGCTGTAAGAATAACTTATTTCTTAGTGCATAACGCTTGGCGAGATTTTGGCGACAAATTTGGCGGAATGTCGCCAACTTGGCGACTTTTTGAAATGTTGCCAAATTAACGAAAATCTCACTAAATGGATAAAAATGACGCTAAATCAATGAAAATGACGACTAATTGTCGAAAATTCAATATCTTGGAAAGACTATAAGTATCTACTATAAGAATAACATTTTTTTTAACTGTAAAAGTAGTAAATTCATTGCATTATATAAGGAAAGTCATGTGCTGCCCACATCAGATTTTTATTTAATAGGTTTGGAGATATAAACTTCCAAAATTTTTACGTTTTTCGTGTTGCTCCAATTTCAATATGGATACCCCGACCATAGATATTATTCGCATCAAAAATTGCTAGTATCTGCCAAGAGTTACATTAAACGTGTTTAAGAATTAGAAACTAATATTTTATTCTATAAAACCAATGATTTGAGAACGAATCGATAGATTCCTAAAATTCCAGATCCAAATTTTAATTATGTTTTTCATATGTTAATAATGTATTTCACTTTTCGTTATTTAACTGGAAAGGCGAACTTGTTGCTATGGCAACAATCTCATTATACGAAAAGTGACGCCAACTGTACGTATAAAACAAGAAAGACCAATCATGCATAAAGCATTAATTATGAAACACTTTCCAACTAAAATGCAATTTTATTTAAACATCTCTAAACTGCGATGCATTCAGCGGTGATATTTTTTTAATTATCACAGAACAATACTTCATTTTATTTGAAAACCTAAAACTTCATCGAAGAAATGAACTTTATTCAAGTGATGTCATCGAACTATAAATTATCTGGGTTTCTATGTAAAAGCAGTGAATATTTCATTCATTCACTTTTATTCTAGACTCCAGAGTTAAATAATATTGCTTGAAAAAATTTCAGCAATTCTTATACAACTCATCTTACAATCACTTGTTTACATTCTGCATCCATTAAAATTACGCTTCGTTGCAGAAATAATCAAAGTTTGATGATCACTTAAACTCAAAAATATTGTAATTGCTTTGGCTCAGAAAATACGCAAAAATAAAGCGGTTTTAGGATGGATGCAACACCAAATATAAATTTAAAAGAACTTTAAAAATCACGATTTGGGGGCGCAATAGCCCAGTGGTTAACGCGCGGGAATTGCACTCGGACGGCCCGGGTTCGATTTCCGCCACTGACAAAACTGACGCCGTGTTTACGCGGAGTACGATCACATTAAACATGTGGGTCCGTAAGTCCTTCCGAGAGGTTGGTGGTAGGGGAAAGAGAGTACAGTCCCTGTGGATGCCTTCCCCACTGGATTTTGGAGTCCAAGCAATCCACTTGGCGACACATTTAGCGATTTTTTAAAATGTTTCCAAATTGATCGAAATATCGCCAAATTAGCAAAAATGACACCAAATTAGCAAAAATGACACCAAATTGATAAAATGGCACTAAATTAATGAAAATGGCGCTTAATTGATAAAAATTCAATAATTTGCAAAATTAAGTTCAATTTCCTTGATAATCCTTGTCGCTTTGTGCGAATTAAATATTATTTTTTGTAAATATGTTTATAAACGGGATCAGGATGCTCTTATAAATATATATTTAGGGGAATTAAATTAAATATTTTACTAGAATATTTTGAATAACATTGCCATTTAAAATATTATGGAATAATTATGAATTAATAATACACTGACTTCCAAAAGTTCAGCACGAACGGTTAAATCAACAAAAATGGAAAAGTAAAACTTTGATTAACTCAAAATTGTGCATGAAGGTAGCAAATGTGTTTATGCATTAAAGAAAACAAGAATTATCTACAAAGATGAAAAGATATTTACTTTTCGTAAGTTATATGATGATATCACATTTGGGTCATTAACAAAATGTTGTTTAAAGGCAAACTAACCAAACAAAACTTACATTAATATGGTATGTGACCACCCCGGACCTTCACACAAACTTTACAGCGATTTTCCATGCTTTTAATAAGGTGATCAACTATAGCAGATACGAGAAATGGTCATTTCTCCAATAGGGCAGTTTCCAACTCTCTGAGACTGGCTGGAGGAGGTAAACGTGCAGAGACAGCACGCCCAAGGGCATTCCAAAGGTTTTCAAAGAGATTAAGGTCGTGGGAATGCGCCCGCCGGCCACACCATATGAGAAATGCCCTCACTTTCCATGTATTCGTCAACGATGTTAGGTGGATGGGGACGGGCATTATAGTCCATAAGGAGGAAATCAGGACCAACTGCTGCAACTCTGACCACCTCTGAATGCGTGACTGAAGGCAAACAAACCAAGCAAAACTTACATTAATATGGTACGTGACCATCCCGGACCTTCACACAAACTTTACAATAATTTTCCATGCTTTCAATGAGGTGATCAACCATCGCAGGTGCGAGCAATGGCCATTCCTCCAATAGGGCAGTTTCCAACTATCTGAGACTGACTGGAGGAGGTAAACGTGCAGAGATAGCACACCCGAGGGCATCCCAAAGGTTTTCAGTGGGGTTAAGGTCGGGGGGAATACGCCGGCCACTCCATACGAGAAATGCCCTCAGTTTCCAGGTATTCGTCAACTATGTTAGCTCTATGGGGACGGGCATTATAGTCCATAAAGAGGAAATCAGGACCAACTGCTGCAGTATAGAGTCTCGCAATGGGGTCTATTAGACAGCCGTGAGGACCTGATCTACCATCAAGGCTAACAGGTTCGTAACCCCCACGACTGGTAGTCGCCAACAGACGAGCAAGCTGCGGTCCAGGAAAACAGGGTGGCGTGGAATTTACCAGACGCTGCACCAAAGATAGACATAACGCCGAGAATAGAAGATTTATTTTCTGGACCCAAGACCGCACACACCCCACCCCCAGGAACAGCAGCGAGAAGCAGCAGCAGCACAGACGACCCCCGGGGAGCTTCCCCAAGAAGAGGCCGACTAGGCTGAAAGAAGAGCCCCATCTCCTGAGGGGAGAAGGGACACCATGCAGCGGGAAACGATAGATGTCGGTTGCAGTGATCATCCAGAAGTGCCGAGGAATATTGCCAGTTTAATGGCAAGCCAGAAGATTTGTTCTTTTTGCTGAGGTTTCCGACTTTCTACCCTTCGGTAGTTATGCAGAGGCAGTATGCAACTTAAAGAGGCGCTGTCGTAACCCGGACCTATACCTGTACTGCCAGGTTAGCTTAACCTAATTATAAACCTAATGGAAAAGAAGATCTAAAACTAAGAGAGAGAAAGATAAGAGAGATAGGGGGCTAGCAGGGGACGAGGGCACTGCCCAGAAAATGCGTTAAGACCCAGGAAGACGGCAAACCCAGAGGGGAATGAAATACCGGGGACGAAGAGACCCTCACCTACGACAATATGATAAACCGGCACAGAGGGAAAGGAAACGTGAGGACGGGGATTCCAAAGCATACTACAGCCCGGAAAAAAGAAAGGGGAAGGCCACTAGAGGGCAAAAAGGCATGGAGGTGACTAATCTAATTAAGAGGCGGTCAGATGCCTTGAGGCGAAGAGGACCGAAAGATAAAGGCAGCTAAGCAGAATAACTAAGATACATGCTAACAGGCGCGGTAAGTAAACCCGACTTACTGAGAAAGGAACCCAAGGAGTACCTGAAAGGGAAAAGTTAAGGGCAGAGTACAACGGACGGGCATTCGCGAACGGCTAACTGCATGAGGCTTCTTTTCTTTCTTCTACCTGAAAAGAAAGGGGAAGAAGAGGCATACATAAAATAGCACTTGGATGTGATGCGGGAAGCTGAAAGGGAAATGCATTAGATCTAAAATAGAAGTGGCATAATAAACAATATTGTAGAGGAATTACACAAGGGGGGACTACGCCCCAGAAGATCAAGGCCGGGACAATCCCCCGGCAGCGCGATAAGACCAAACAGAGCCGTCACCACTAGGGTGGAGAAGAGAGGACTAAGGCCTCTGCTGGACATATGCCTCCTTCTAATGGTAACCCGTTGGACAACAACTATATTTCACAACAATAAAATTAACCCGTTAGACAACACTTATAGTTCACACAAATTAGATTACATAGTGGGACAATACCCCAGGAACAATTTATTAAGAGAAAGAAGAGGGTAGAGGAACCCACATAGGCTGGAGAGGATAGTTTAGCCTAGGAGGGAGAACAGCAAGGCAGAAGAAAAATAGAGAAGTAAAAGTGGGAAAGAGAATCCTACGATAGTAGGAGGCATAGGAGAGGATGATTCTCCTATGGTGGAGTGTCGCACGAGAGTAGAGGCTCTCTCCGAATCATGGTGGGAACTTCCTTCCACCGATTCCCATCCTCATCCTCCCAGTCGCAATGGGGTCTAGGATTTTATCCCGATACCACGCAGCCGTCACAGAACCGTTGAAGATGTTGAAGACCCAGACCACACGACTGGCCCAGAGGCGCGCAGCAGCTTAATGTGTGGCCAGGGCCTTTAAAGATGTGCAGCTCTGTGCGATATCCCATTGAAATTCCAGCCTACATCATGACGCTGCCACCTCTGAATGCGTGATGTACGATGATGTTCTTGGCCTGGTTGCATGTGACTCATTCTCTCCAGACCCTTACACGCTTATCTGATTCCAGGGCAAATATGGACTCGTCCGTGAACTGGACGTTGCACCAATTTGAGACAGTCCAATTGACATGTTGACGACACTACTTTAATCTTACCTCTCTGGCATGGACGGTTAGTGGAACACAAAAACGTGGTACTCGGGCGTACAGTCCCTTCACGTGGAGCCTTCAGCGCACAGTACTGGCAGATATTGTCTTACCAAGTGCCGCTACAACCATGGATGTAACAGTTGTGGAGGTCGCTCGTCAGTTCCGCTTAGCTATTATAGCAATATATCGATCATCAGAGGGGTTGGTAACCCTTGGACGGCTGGGCACAGGTCTCCGGACAACTGTCTGATTTGTTTGGAATTGTTTCCATAATCGAGAAATTACCGAATGATTAACGTCAAAGAAAATAGCGATATCTTTGATTGGCGTCCGACAGCACGCTAGGTCAGCGCTCACTATCTGTCATTCGTCTTTTTTCAGCCATAGGTACACGAATATCATCAAAAATAATCCTACAAAAGTTATAAACACTTCGTATCAGCATTTAAATGCACCTCCTCAAACCCTTCAGAATGCTGGCGTCTTCAACGACTGCCTAATTAGCATATATACGGACAGTCAATCTTGATTGGCTGTAACATGCAATATTTTCATACTGACATCTACATCCGCAACGATTTTTAGCCACTCAAATTCAAATACGCTTTCGAAAAATGAAAATTTGCATTGCGTGCTTAACTTTTGGAAGTGAGTGTATGAATAATTATATATAATTACACATAATTATGAATTTTAAATTTCTATATATATTATATATTCCGTACGAAGAACGGAAATACTGCTAGTATATTATAAAATATATATTTAAAGGGATGCATTTAATTGTATTTATTAAATATACTTTAATAAGAAATATATCTTGATATAAGTTGCACATTGCCTTAAAATGTTTTACAATTTTCAAATTTTGACTTACGGAATTTTATTTCAGCATATTTTATTTACAATCTAATATAAAATTTATGAAACTTCTTTAAATATGAAAAACCTCATAACTCAGAAATATTTGTTGTAAAGATTTTAGCTGTGTAACTCAAGGTTTTTTAATGTACTGATTATCACGAAGATGGACAAACGCGATTGTTATCATCAAAGTCTCCAAATTTCCGGGTTTATCTAAGGCTACCTAAAACAGTACTTAACAACCTTATTATAGGTGGTCTTGGTTTATCCCCGCTTCTGCAAATTCCCGAGATTTGCAACCCGGAAATTTGTAACAGCGGGAAAACAGCTGGTAACCAAAACTCAAAAGAGATGTATACATACCTAATTACTCCCCTAATAATAGCCCCTAATTTCTCCCCTTACCAATGTTTCATGTAAATACTTTCCACTTCCATTTTTCTTCCATATACGTTCAAACTAATGTTCAAAAGGCAATGAGGCTTAGAAAACTTCGTATAAAACAGCATATAACAGAATAATAATGGTGTTAACGGTTTTGAAGGCATAAAACAGTCCTTTTCTAAGGACAGAAAGAAAGCGAGACCAACACTGACATAAGCCGACCTTGCTTGGTTGGTCGCGCTGTTTTGTTGTCCAGAAGAAAGGTGTTTCTGTCTCAAACCGTGCTGATGAGCGGCAACCATGGTCCACGGTGCTGGTGATTAATCAGACGCCTTGTTATAGGACAAAAGTCTCTTTTACAATTAGGAGTACAATACAATTTAGGGGTTTAGTTTCAAATATCAATTTCAAGGGATCTAAGTTAGATGTCTGCACGAACTCGGGCCCGGCCCACGGACTTAAGCCCACTAGTCGAGCTCGGACCACGTTCTATTAATTTCTGGTTGGGTTGGGCCGGATTAAAATAAATAAAAAAGTCAAAAATATATCAAAATTGGAACAGACAAATTTGAAATCACTTATGAAACAAAATTCACGATTAGCGAATATAAGTCTTCTTGTCCTATATAAAGTAATAAAAGTTTGCTCTGTACGGAGAACGCAGATGGGTACATTTGAACCGGATACATAAAAATAATAATTTCAGATAAAAGATTAAAGACTTGTGTATTCGACGACACCCCGCAGTCAAAATACATTGCTCTTCACAGCATTTAAATTATTTGAAACTATAGTAACAGAAAATATGTTCTGGTCTGGAGGCAGCAAAATAAATTACGATGCCTATGTACCAGATTCACGTTTTGTAATATCGTATGATCTATAAATTTAATAGGGAAAAAATACATTCCAAATTTAATGTTTGAAGAAATGATCATTAGGTTATTATCATTGGCCAAGGGCGAATTACAATTTTTATATTTTTAAATTTATCGCAAAAAAGCTTTTGTACTGTGATTGCTTGACTGGTGATGAAAGTATAAAATCCAATAGCACTGTTTACTTTAAAATTGAACACTGATGTTTGATTTTCAATTTCTTCTACGATTTTAGTTTCAATTATTAGATTCCGAATGTTTATAAATTATCAAAATTAAATAAATTATATTCTTAATTCCGTCATCCAATAACTAATATTCAATGAAAATTTATTTGAACGAGCTGTTATAGTTTAAAATTAATATATGGACGAATTACAAGACGAATTATTGTGCTTGAATTTATTTATATTTGTATTCTAAAAATCTTACACTTTTAATTTAAAATTATTAAACTTTAAATGCTCATTTAATCTCTGATATAATCAAACCAAAGTCATAAATAAAAACTCATAATAATGCTCATTCGTAATTTGCACAGATTTTTAAAACTTGGGTTCTTTTTATTTATTACTATATGTAATATAACTTGTGTTTAACGATTATTCGCCTCCCTCTAATGGAAAATTTTATATTCACTTAGTTTCTACTTATGTAACAGAATTTAGATATATATTTATATTGGAAAAATAGAAAACTCCCCCCCCCTCCCCCAAAGTTTCATTTTCCCCAAGACTAAAAAGTCCTGAAAGACTGCCTGGCTTTGAGTACTTTCGGGACGGATCGGACAAGGGCTTCGGCCAAGTCATATTCTAATATTTTCCCAATATTTTAAATTAGACCCGTGCTGACGACCTCGAGTCTCGAAATAATTCGTTTTTGATCTTAGCTTCTTCTACCGATTTCAGAAAATGGGATTTTTTTCAAATTTGGAGACTTCGGAGATTGCAGCAGGAGAATTTCCCCCATATTGCAGTGACGCATTAGTCAAAGCATTTCTTTTTGCATTCTTGAAGCATTTCTTTCTTAGTTTCTAAAAACTATTTACTCTTTTTTAATCGTTGTTATTTCTTTTTATTTATTGGAGGTTAAAACGGGTTGTTTTTCTAGTTCAAGAACTTCATAAAGACAAACGGAATGGGTATTCGGTAGGTTTTCCCCTCTCATGTATATTTAGGAAACATTTTGAAACTTTTCAATTTCGATGGAGGTTTGAACCCCCTATACTTCCCCGATTAAATTTCGTATTATATAAAGCTTTCTACATCTTTTTGCTCCCGGCCGCTCAATCAGCATCTCTAAACTCTCCAAGGTCGTATAACGGTCGGACGGTCTGGGTTTTCAACATCCTTTTGCTCCTTTTCCTTGCCAGATGAAAACAACTGCTGCTCTACGTCTATTTCTGTCAACGAGTGTATATATAGTTTATATCCTTGTTGATTTCTGTGATTTGACTGTAGTTTTCATAACTCAATAACAATTTAGAAGCAAATTTTACAAATTATTGGAAACTATGTAAATTAGAAGTAGAAAAACAAATTAAATTAAGAAATATATGTATCAAGGAAGAGAAAATCACAAAATGTCTAAAAATTGTATGATGGATTCGATTTATTTGACCTTCTAGATTGTTTCTAGTCATTTGTCACATATTTTCAAGCAATCCGGTATGACAAGGCTCCAAACAACTAAACACTAAATATCCCTGGTGACGTTTTGGAAGTATGTCTGCTGATTGGGACGAAGTTAAACGTCTTGCAGCTGATTTTCAGCGAGCACAATTAAGTTCTACAGTTCAAAGGTACATAATACGATTAAGAGAACTATAAAAGTCACATAGTTAATATTTCCCACATTTATAGAAAGTAATGAACTCCTGATTGTACATTTACTTAAAAGTGGTGACATAAACCAGCTGTCTTATTGGTGGTTAAAAACCCATTTATTACGAAAAGCATTTTATAAAAATTGAATTAGCATACAAAACTATCACCTAGTGTATTATTAAAATTAAGTTACAGAGATAATTGTTTAAAAATATTTTCCAGCAAAAGTCTTGTTACACAGTTATTGGTCAAAAGAGTTTTCGAATTGTTAGTTTAGAGCTGAGAGGTATTTAAAAATGATTTCATTTGCAAATCAACAGTCTGAAACTGTTTCTTTCTGTACCTTCATGTAAACTTTCATCTTATTGTAGCTAATTCTTCTATCTTCATTAAGATATGTGTTTAGCAGATACTATCAGTTTCAGCAAAGGTATGAAAATATACTTTCTGCAGTGCTTGTTTTAAATTATCAAATAACTTAGAAAGAATTAAATTTTTTGATTAACTTAAAAAATGTTGAAGTATATGTTTTTTGCCTTCTTATTTCTATATAATTACATTATATTTTCAATAACTGGTTACAGGGGCTACTGAAACAGAAGGCTTTTTAGAGTTTCCAACAACAACATGATATGATTCCGCTTAAGTTAGAAAGAGGATGACATGATTTATAGACTTGGGCTAATATAGGGAGGGGGCTTGAAGTAGGTTCTAGTGCATCTATTATCAGCTTTGGTTGCCAAAAAAAGTTTTTATTTTTAAAGCAAATAACATTCAAAATTATTCTATCCTTTTGTTATTCACCATTAAACACTTTATTTTAGTTTATTACCATGTGTTACACTTTGAAATTTTTATGTGCAAATGCATAAACATTTTTTTGTTTCATATATTTTAATGAAATTATCAACTTTTAAAAAGTTTAATATGAATAAATATTATCATTGGCCCAACCTTCCAAATCTATTTGAAGAATCACTGGTCAATCACTGGCTCATAGATAATAAAACAAGATCATCTATAATGCCAATTAAAAGGTCCTCTAGGAAGACTAAAGCAGAGCTATTCACATGAATTTTTCTCAGTGTAGGTAACAATGTTTTGTAAATAATAGGCATAATCCATAAATAAACTAGCATAATTTAGGTTCAAAACATCAGTTGGAACATTTACTTTTACAGCTTTTCTCAAACATTACAGGCCAGCCATGGAAATTATCAAAGCATTCATTTACCCAAAGAAAATTCATACTATTATATAATATAAATTTTGAAAGAATTTAGTTGTTTTTATCGAAGAATGCCACTCACAGCTGTGGAATCAGTTTGTCAATCTTAGACTCTGACCCCATTTATATTATATGTTAAACATGTGCACAATCCGATAAAGTTATACTAAAGATTCACAAAGTTGAATTCTATAAATCTATAACAACTTACAATACTTCCTTGCAAACATATATATCAGTTAGGTGATTACACTTGTTTTGAGAATGTTATAAGCCCCTACTTTAGGCTAAAAGAACAGTATGTGCTCTTAACAACCACTAAAACCAAACTGCCTAATGAACGTGAGTTCGTTCTTACTTTTTGCTAAGGGTGCATACTGTTATCTTAGCCTAAAGAAGAGGGCTTATATTTATAATGCTATTGAAGCAACTGTAGTCACCTAACTGATATATGTTTGCTTTCTTCAAGGAATTTTTGTAAGTTATTGTTTTACAAGCAGCAATTTTGGGATGGGATAGCATAGTGGTTAAGGCATAGGGATTGTACTCGGAGGACCTGAGTTCGATTCCTACCTGTTGAAGGCCCAGACCACTTGGCTGGCCCAAAGGCTTACCGTGTGGTTTGGGTCTTCAACAGGTGAGAATCGAACTCAGGTCCTCAGAGTACGATATCCAAACTGTCCCCTTGTTCACGCGGAGTGTGAGTACGTTAAATCTGTGAATTTAGAAATTCTTCCAAGTGGTTGGTGGCTGGAGAAAGAGGGAACAGTTCCTGTGGATGTCACCTCCACAAGGTTCTGGTCTAAATTGGGTGGCACTGTCCTGGTGGTCTAAATCGATACCTTATACTTTCGGGTAAGTTGGACAGTCTGGGTCGAAAGAAAGAAATCAGCATTTTTGTTTATTGTACAATAAAGTTATACAAAAACTCCTTTTAGGCCTGCGCTACTCTAGTTTACCAGTTATACATCTCAGGGCCCCCACAAAGGAGGGGTCAGTTGGGACCATGGTACTGGGGCCCAGCGAACGATAGGGTCCCGTAAAAGTGCCGGGAGAAAAATTTGTTTAATGTTTGTGCATATGAATTTATAATAAAAATTCTTTTTTGATACAATATCGCATATTTTGTGCAATTATAAAATTGCAAGTCAAGTGTAGAATAGATAGATAGCAAGCAAGCGCAAGTTTTTTAAAACAGTAAAAAAAACCCCAAAGAATTGTTGAAATTAAACATGGGATACGTTAGAGAACTTGTTCTATTTCTTTGATTCCACATTTGTTGTAAAAAAGTGAAAAGAAAAAAAAGACAGGGGGCCCTTAGCGTACAAAGAAGATGCCTTGTACGCTATCTCATCAACAAGGGATCCGAAAACCGCGTGAGAAAACAATAAATACTTCCCATAAATTGCTGGACTTTGAAGGGAGGGGAAGATCCTTTACATGGCACCAGTTCCCAACAAAGAGCCCTCTTTGATTCCCAAGGCAATAAAATAATTGTTTGTTATTTAGCTTCCGAAAGTACTAAACTGATTACAAGGGAAAAGATTTATCCACAGAGAGTGAGCACTGTGCCATGGTCATCTCTTTGTCTAGAGGGGGCTTTTCCACTCCCATACAGATAAGATCTTGTCCCAAAGCAATTCACACATCAGGGTGTCCAGTCTACGGACTATCTTTTGCGGTTCTGGATGACATTCTGGGTAGATGCCTGAAGGCAGAGTGTTGTATATCATCCTGGGGTCACCCTTGAAAGACCTTTTATTTAGCAGAATGTTTCTAAGCTCATGTGAATAGGTCTTATGAAAATAAAGTTGCTCCATTTGTGTTGATGAGATAGCATAAGGAGGTGAAAATTTATTTGTGGGTAATATTTTATCACTCATATAAATGCTTAAATTAGTTATTTATAATTAAAATAGTGTTTAGCATAGGGGGTTGATATTAAAGTATGTTTAAATTGTTATATTTATTCAACATTATTTTTAATTGCTTTAAAATCTTGATCTTAGAATGAACGTTATTTATTTTATTAGAATTTTATATAGTTTTGTAAAATTATTCTTGTAAAATATTTGTGTATTTGAAATTTGTATAAAACTCTCGGATGGATTTAGTCATCCAAAAAACAGCCAGTAATTGAATAATATCTGGAAGTATAATATCTCTCGAACAAATTGAAATAATCAAGCAAAATGTCGTGCGATTATTTTATCACCTAAACATAACAATCCTATTGATTTTCAATGAGGTCAGACCAAGAGAAGGCTTTTTCAAATATTTATTCCTAAAACTGAAAATACACAAAATAATAATGTTACCCAAATATGTACAAAAATGGCTACTTAATATTGAATTTTTTTAATTTAAAAAGCAAATGACATCATTTACAGGATTTACCATCGTCCAGATATTGAATTTTTTTTTATCTGTGTTAAAAAATTATAAAAAGTTAAATATGATATTTATTATCAATTGGGTGGATATTTTAAGTACTTTTAACCGGAAATAAATTGAAAATGTATTTAGGATTTATCACAAACCACTTTTGAGATATTAGAAATTCTACTTTCCTCACAAAGCGCATAATATCTCTCAAGAGAGTTAAACAATTTCCATGTGATTAGGTACACTTATTACTTTCCTTATATACATAATGTGTAAGGAAAGTATTGTGACGGGGTCGAAAATTCGAATTCGAGTTTTCGACGGGAGAGCACATTTCAAGCATCCCTGATCACGAATGAAACATTTTTGAGATGATATCTGTGTGTGTGTGTGTGTGTCAGTGGGTCTGTGGAGACGATAACTGACGAACGAATTGACCGATTTGAACCAAATTTGGTACAAAAATCACAATCCGTAAACACTGGAAGCCTATTGTTTTTATACGCAATCGAATGTTCAGAACCCCTCTAAATTTTCGAATGAAATTTTGAAAAAATCGTCAAAAAATCAAAACCACTAACAAAGTTACGCAAATAGACATTTCTTATGTAATTTTTCATTAGAAAGCGATTGACAAATTTTAGAACGCTAACATGAACCGTTCTCGAGATATTGTACATTTTTCAAAAAAATATCAAAAAGTCATAAAATTAAAAAAAATATATTTCCTATTGAAAAACATGTTCACTTTTCATATGTAATACCATGCGATAAATTGGGTGACCTCATTCTCATGGATCTAGCTAGTTCCATTCATGAAAAAAATATACTCTGAGTAATACTTTTGTATTTGAACGCCAATAGTCATTTATCTGCTGTAAGAATAACTTATTTCTTAGTGCATAACGCTTGGCGAGATTTTGGCGACAAATTTGGCGGAATGTCGCCAACTTGGCGACTTTTTGAAATGTTGCCAAATTAACGAAAATCTCACTAAATGGATAAAAATGACGCTAAATCAATGAAAATGACGACTAATTGTCGAAAATTCAATGTCTTGGAAAGAATATTAGTATCTACTATAAGAAAAACCTATTTTTTTACTGTAAAAGTAGTAAATTCATTACATTATATAAGGAAAGTCATGTGTTGCCCACATCAGATTTTTTTAATTGGTAATCACTCCATTAATTTACATTGGGCCCATGGCTTTTCCTGGTACTCTGTCTCACAATTTGATGTGAGGGGCCTGATACAACTTGAGCTCAGACTTCAAAACTTACTCTCTCGTTGACTTACCAGATTCCATATCGTCTATGCATTGTATTTTTCTTCCTTGAAGGAGTAATTGGGGCTTGAAAGTGGGGGGGAGGGGGCTACAAAGCACTAGAAGAGTACATTACGTAATTCTCTCCAGCATATTGTTTATTAACCACACTATACCCGGATGTGGCTGGTAGGATCCCTGTAGATTTCCTGGTAGACCAGGTAGATTGCATTTAATTTTTTTGTTGTCAATGGTGCGCATGATGAACTGAAGTTGAAAAGGGCAATTATGGCCCATTTCTCGTGGGATAATCTCGGAGCTAGTATCCGAACCTGACCCACACTTATTGAAGGTAAAATATAATAAGTTAAAAAACAATAAAATTAAAGTTGCAGTTAGGATATGTGACGAATCCTTAAGATTTTGTTGCATATAAATTTATATAAATCTGGATGTCCATCCCATCAACTGTGTAAGATATGTAAAAAGTTTCATTAAGAAATCATAAATGTATAAATGAAGGGCTTGGAGCAATAACATGACTAGTGACAATTTTTACCAAATTGGGATTTTCCATCAAATGATGCTTAGTTGTATGCAGTTATTTCTGGAAAAATCCCATTTTTGGTAAAATTGTAGCATTGCCATGTTTCACCAAGCTTTTTAAATGAAAGTTCTAATATAGATAGATTATTTAATTCAAAAGGTACTTCCTTATTCCTTATTATAGCGGCTCCTGCAGTTAGGACCGAGAATGTATCATCAAGGTAGGTTGTAAAATCTTGCTAAACGTTTGCAGTCCTAAAGAAACAGTATTATTTATTGTTATTTTTACAACCTACTTTGGCGATAGATCTTGGTCGCTTGGCTATTCATTTTCGGTCATAACCGCTATAATAAGAAAGTACTATTTAAAAAACCTATCCATACAATTTTGCAGAATACGATTCAAATTTGCAGAGCTTTTATAACATATATACTTACCAGATAGTGTTATGCTTAGGTCAAAATCTGTATGATTTTTAGTATCATATGCAGGTCTTTCAGCAGTTTGTGGATTTGTGTGTTTGTGGATTGCAGTGTGGTCTTTCAAGGTGATAGAGTGTATAATAGTATATCTGTTTGAAGCTGCGAACCCTGCTGATAGCTTTGCCCCTGTGAGCACCGGGAGTTTGCCAGTCATCAGCACCAAGTCATTTGAGACCAGAGAGCTAGAGCTATAAATCATGCAACAAAAATTTTTTGCTGTTCTAATTTAAATTTATTCTTGAGAAATAAGTATGTTTTCTTAATTACAAACTGAAATGCAACTTTTACAAATAGCACAAACATATTGCATTCTTTTTTCATCACAAAATATAATGAAACCTTTATGAACAGAACCCAAACATCACACTGCCTTCAACACTACAAATGTCACTCATCTGAGACCATACCATTTGAAGATATGCCAAGTCCTCCAACAAAAAGCAACCATTTTCTCACGAAGTTCTATGAAATGAGTATTTTCTATTTTCTCATGATTTATAGCTCTAGCTCTCTGGTCTCAAATGACTTGGTGCTGATGACTGGCAAACTCCCGGTGCTCACAGGGGCAAAGCTATCAGCAGGGTTCGTAGCTTCAAACAGATATACTATTATACACTCTATCACCTTGAAAGATGGTACTGGTCTGGCATATAGAATCAAGGAGCAATTACAAATGAGAGATCTTTGGTACACAGTAGAACAAATACGTCATTCCTACTTCGTGGTTCTCATTTATAGATATTATTGGAGACAGCTACTTTTTGGAAATGCCGATCTCATGGCTGTCAATATTCCTTTTCCTCTTTGAACTAAGTGGTCAATCAAAAAGGCTCTGGTAGCCACGTTGTTTTTGTCATTAGCGTAAACATGTTTCCTGGGGTAAAAAGGAACTTGGTTTGTATGCAAGATAGTTTATGGCCCTGTGGTAAGGAAGATGTGAACAAGACTAATTTGAAATGTGACATTTATGTTTATAGGATTTTTTTTCAATGTTTTTTTCTGTTTTAATAATTGAAAATTGTATTTTCTAGTTTTTAGTAAAAAATGAAGTTAGAAAAAATATCTTAAAATTTCGGGAAATTTCAGTGGAGGCTAGTGCCCCCCTGTGTGTCCCCACCCCGTTCTGATGTGGAGTTATAACCCCACACCGGAGGTGTACGTGTCCTTCCGGACTATATTACTAGAATTCAGAATGTTTTAACATACTTTTATAGATCTGTAATGAATTTATTGTATATAACTTATTTTTTCTCTTGAACTTTGCCAATCCCTATTTTATCTCTAATACAAATGAATATATTATTACATCAGATTTTGTTCTATAACACTTTTTATGCATTTTTATGTTAATTTTTCAAGGCTCATGTTGTATTAAAAATATATATTACAGACTTTCTGAGAGGAACTGCATTGAAATAGTTAAGAAACTAATTGAGTTAAAGCTAATTGATGTTATTTTTACAAATGATGGGAAGGACTATTTGACTCCTCCACGACTTCTGAAAGAAATTAAAGATGAACTTTTTGTGCATGGAGGTTAGTTTTATATTTTTATGATTCTAATTTCAATGAAGAATTCCAGGAGAAAATGTTTTAAAAGAATCTAGGCATTTGTTAAATTATTATGTTTTGTATTGACACTTCATATTAAATTATAAGGCATTTTTCTGTTATTGAAAGAGCTACAGTAGCATATTTATTACATTACTAAAATTCACTCCTACATATTTATTATTATAATCCATAAATAAAGAGTTAATATAACTCAGGGATGCCCATGGCTGCCGAGAGCAGCCATAAACTCTGGGAAAACAATAACTCTGGGTCTGATGGCAGAAAAAAAAACTGGTCTGGATGATGATAGAAATTGTTCTTCATTCATTCAGACCCGGGCCCTGCAAGCTGCAGGAGTACCAAGAATTTGTCATGGCTTCTTCCCTTCTCTACAGGCCTGGGGATGTATGTCATTTGAGAGGGGCTGCTTTTCTAAGGATGTCTAAGTTATTGTTTTCTATGTAATTTTCCTTAATGAGTCATATTTCCATCATTGGAACATTAGTCCATCAACTTTTGCCTCACCCCTGAGAAATTCTTAACTACATTTTTTTAATTAACTTGCTTTCATTCTATCTTGGTTAAAATTACTGTGTTTGACTGAATTGGCTAGTAAATATTCATTTTGGCATAAAGCACCATTTGTATCCAGGTAATGTATAAATACCAATTTCTTGTTACAGATCTCGTAAATTTAATCAAATTAATGTAGCAAACAAAATAAAATATGGAATCTTTGTGTAGCCATTCCAAAACAGATGTTAACTTTTTAACTGCAGCTTCCCAAAAATTACAGTATGTAAGTTTACTGAATTTTCTGGCTGCTAAATAGTGCTAAAACGTGCAAGTTTTAAACATTTCTGAACTCGAACATTTTTGAGGTGATGTCTGTGTGTATATGATAATGCATTAGTACATGTATGTGTTAGTGTGTGTGTATGTTAGTATGTTAGTCTGTGTGTATGTTTGTCTGTGGACTTAATATCGAATGTTACCAAAATAATTTAGTACAATTATTACAGTAGGAAAATGCTGCATCCCTATTGATTATAAATGCAATTCAATGTTCTAACTCAATTTCTTAATGCATTTTTCAAAAATTAGGACCGTTGCTGATGATACATAATTGTTTCAGATGTAATTTTTTATTAAGAAAGGAATTATACAATCTCTAAAACATTAGCATAAACAGTTCAAGATATTGCATGATTTATAAATGACTTTTTTAAAATTAAAAAATCCAGACTTCAATAATGTTAAATAACCAGTCATATCATAATTAATTTTTTATTAGAAAATGGATAATACAAACTTTGGAATGCTAGCATAAACTATTCTCGAGATATTGCACATTTTCCAAATAAATTTATCAAAAAATTACATAAAATTAAAAAAGTGCTATCATCAAATATGTTCACTTTTCATATTCAAAATTATGCAACAAATATGTTAACACCATTCGTATGGATCTAATTTGTTCCATTGACAAAAGAAGATACTTCTGTAACAGTTTTTATTTTAATGCCAAAGAATTCATCAATAGTCACAGGAGATTAATTAAATGCCAGTTGTATTTTGATGAGAATTTTGCACATGAGTATGAAAAAGAGTTTGGACTAATTATTTGCTAAAAGAGCTAAATTTTAATTTATGGGGTGACAAATCGATGCCAAAAGCATTGTGCTATAGATTTTGTACATCATAATTTTATCTGTGAAAGAAGTAAAGTCATTGCATTATGTAGATAAAGTGCGTTGCCCATATATTTTTTTTTAATAAAACTTCTATTCTGCTGTTGATAGCATATTAAATATCACTAAACATAACAGTTTAAATGTAGAAATTTTAATGGATTTTTTAAATTATGCAATTAATTATCATAATAAATTTACAAATAATTTTAAGCTAACTTTGAATTTGCTTCTAGTTTTTTCAAATAAAAGAAACCCAAAAGTATTTATGCCTTTTATTTCAATTATCTTTGTCTGCTTGAAATAAAACAAACATGCCAAGATGCATAGTAATCCAAGATGCACTAATTTTCCTTAGAAGCTTTTAGTTGAACACACTGTCTGTCTAGTAAAATACAAAGTAAATAATCAACAAACTTTGTGATCACTAGTTACACTGCTAGGCACACTAACTAATGATGCAACTTAATTTTGATTATTATTTCTAAATGAAATGTTCGTCAATGTTCTAAAACTTTTTAATGTATAATTTTGTACTATTTTAGTTTTATGTCTATTGTTTACTTTCGCCTTTAATTTTCAGGAAGAATTAATTTAGTTGATCTTGCACAAATAATCGGAGTCGACTTTAATCATGTTGAGGTTAAAGCCAATGAATTGGTACAAAATGAATCTGATGTTCGGATGGTGTTGGGACAGCTTATTACCAAGTAAAAAACATATCTTTTATCATAAGTATTACTGAAAATCTCATATTACTGTTAATTACTAATGTTATTTCAATTAAGTGATTATTTGGATCATCTTGCTGAAGAGGTGAATGAAAAATTAAATCAAGCTGGAGAAATAACAATTGCTGAATTGACTAAAATATATGATCTACCTGGAGACTTCTTGGAAGATGTAAGTAGTCCTTCCTTCTCCCCTTAAATATTATATTTGTATATATTTATATATATGTATGTGTGCATGTGTGTATGTGTGAGCGAGAGAGAAAGAGATAAAATATCTTATCCAGTTTCTAAAACTAGATGCCCATCACATTTCTGTAGTATAGAAACCACAACGATGGCCTATTTCCCATGCCATCAGCGATATTCCTCTCTCCAAAATAAGAAATAAGTGTAATGTGTATATAAAGACAAACTACTCTGAGATTTCATACAAGATGGAGGCCAATGTATAAAATTCAGTTTTTACAGAGCTTGCATGTTACACTTCTAAGTCCACAATGATAACCATTACATATATGTATATATATATATGTGTGTGTGTGTATGATGATTATATATATATATATATATATATAAAACCTGCGACTGGCAACAGTAGTCTCACCATTTATTGCTCGTTGCAAGTTTTGATGGAACATGTGCAGTATTTTCTTAGGTATTTTTATATTTCTATTTATTTTTCAGTCTTTTAGCTTGTTGTCCAAGTAGACAGAGTTTATAGATATTATCTATCTCTGTCTTTAGAAACAAGCTTTTTTTTTCGTTCATTTTGAATAGATACTTAGACCTGAAGACAAATTTGTTCAAAATGAATAACTTTTAAAGCCTAATACTTATCCACATGCATGGCTTTAATGCTTGTTTATTTTTTGTTTTTCAATTTTCGAATTTTCACCATTGATATATGTTGATTATATTTAGCTTGATGACTAGATATATGCATTTTATTCTCCTCTTGATTGATGGAATCTCTATTTTTTACTTCTTTTTATGTTGTTAGCATTTTTTAAATTAAAGTTTTATGAGTTACAACTTCTCTCTATTCTATCATTGGAATTTCATATTATAATTGTATTATATATATATATATATGTGTGTGTGTGTAGTCTTTTTTTTTTTTCCTTTTTTTTTTAAATCTAAATTGGAACAATAAATCTATTAACTATTATCAATGAATGAATGCTTTGTAAGTATTTTTACTCTGAATTTCTGAATTTAATTAATACATTATTTAAGAGTACTTGTTCTCGAGATATTAGAAAGGTTTTTTTTTACACGGGGAAAGTGTGATATCCCTTGAAAGAATCAAATGATTGCCACAAAATTTGCTGTATTTGTTTTAATCAGTAGCAACAAATACCCTATTTCTTTATCATTAAGTTATAGTAAAGCTCTATATTATTCTTTCTCCACAATATATAAATTTATTAATATCTAAATAAAGTTGTATAAGATGTATCACAGATTATTTCCTATTCAGATTAACACAATCCAAGATATTTGAGTTTGTATTTTCAAAATATTTTAAAGCCTAAATGTTATGTTTTCAAATTAAATAGTTTTAAATTGAGTAAATTACTAATATTTATTTCAAACAGATTTTAGTATAGGAAATTTCCAATGCCAGTCACTAAAGCGAAAAATTGATTTACCTGTTATCACCTCTCTGAAATCAGTATGTCAGAGACCCCAATGCAACTCCAAGAGCTGACATAATTCATTTATATTAATTCGACCATGCTGAATCCAAATCTGAAATTTGTTTTTCAAATTAGCTATTGGTTCTGTAAAAATAGCCTCTCAAATTTAGACCTTTTTTGCTATTTTTGTGTTTATAATCTCAGGCCAAAGGCATTGCCACAACATAATGCAATTGCAGGGTCATGAGAGTTTAGTAACTGAAGAAAAAAAAAGGAAAATTGTATTCAGCTCATACAGTTAGAGATGAGATCACTTCTGTGATTCAGCTGAATAGGAAAATTAATATTAAGAAGTCATCCCAATTTAAAAATTCAGAATATGCATATTTAAACCATGGAGTTCGAGAGACTTGCTTCCTGCTTTATCTTCAAATTCGCATTTTAAACAATGCAATTAATATAAACTTTGTTTATAGATAAATTGGTTGGAGCTGAATTGTATGACCCATAAAATTAGAGAGAGTTAGTCCCTTTTTTTCGATGGTATGACCAGAAATTGAAAACTTGAGATAAAAAGTTTGAGGTATTAAACTTGATAAATTAGTTTGTTAGAGGGTGTAGAGGAGTGTAAATTCATAGTATTATGTTAGGCGATAGTATGTATGTTTTGATAGGGAGTTGTAAAGGGGGGGGGGGGTGTATGGCTCACATGTGTCTGTTAATATTAGGAATGGATAGGATGGTCGACAGGAGTTGATGTCTGCTGGTTTCTGTTTCCCATGTATGGCCATGGTGTACTTGGTCGGGCGTATTACATGAAGTACACTGACTTTGCTAGTTGAAATTTATTTTTCTTTAGAATTAACAGTTTTCTGGTTACAGAACTAAATTATAATTTGTTTAAATACAGGTTATTCATGATAGACTTGGGACAATAATTCAAGGACAAGCTGATAGCAATGACTCCAGAACATTCTTTACCGAATCGTACCTTGCTCAGAACACTGCTCGAATACGAGGAGCCCTTTCTGCCTTAACTAGGTAATATATCTTGTGGATAAAACTGTGGAGAAAATGATAAATTTCAAAATTTTATTTAAGTTATTATTATTTTTTTTAATTAAGATGTCTGAAAATATGACATGTATGTTAAGGATTCTGTATTAAAAATGTGTGATAAGAATACAACTATTTATTCAGAATTATTTTACAGGCATTCTTTAACTCTTGGGTCTATTCAATTTCAGTGTTAGGAAAAACTTTTGTATATGATATGATAAATTTCTATAAGAAAATATGTTTTGTTTTCTCTGCAGCATATAATATATGACTAAATACCTGATAATTGTCAACTTTCCGATTCCAAACAACAATTTTTTAGCTTTATAATTTCTTGCAACTTTTGCTTGGAATAAGTTCTGAAAATGTCTTTTAAGATTTCTAGTGGATGACAGCTCTGTCATCCAGTAGAGCTACATGATTAATGGAATTTTATTGCATATTCATGTGTTCATGTCAGAAATGACTGTGATAAGAACGACAGTTGGGCTTGTTTTAGTTCGGCACAAAAATTGAAATTAGCATTGGGAAAGAAAGTATGCACTATGTATAACTCTCTTTTATGCATTAACAAGAGACACAGTATTTTTAAATTTTCATTCATATTAATGATAAATATATGTATGTCTGAAATGACAGGTAATAAATATATTCACCAAAAATAAGTAATAATATTGCCTCTCTTACTTGTCTGTTAATACCAAAGTTCCAAAACTTCAAACAGATGTGAACAAAAGCTCTAAATAATGTTCAACTGACTTAAAATTGCTGCTGTTGCCATCTAATGGATAAAAAGATAATTGTTTGGACAACATCATGTCACCAATTCTCAGTGATAAATGTGTATCAGCAATTTTGAAAAAATATATATATATCATTAAAATATTTATGAATAAGAGTTTTTTGCAAGTTAAAATCGTATTTTCTTAAATAATGAAAAAAAAAATTGGTAAGACTTTAGTTTTTTACTGATATATTTCAGAGATAAAAATTGAACTCATCATTGGAGAACAGTGACAAAAATGACAATAAGCTCAACAAACACGGAATTGACAATTATCAAATATTCAGCCATACGTAAAAGAAGAAAAAGTTCTGATGGGGTCAAAAATCCAACTTTTAAATTTTGATGGGTTTATATGTTTAACATCCTTGAATACAAATCAATATATATATTTTTAATTATGTCTATCTGTCTGCCCAGCAAGCTAAATTTGTTTTGGTATACAGCAGTGTTGCAGTTGGTGCCTATTTTTATTTGAATTTGTTTGTTTCGAACAACTCTGGTACCATTTGATCCAGGTAAATGTAATGCTCAGGGCCTGATCAAGCCAAAATGAAGCCCGGGTCCTAGTGTTAACATGTAAAATATTTGGGAGCTTAGGATCGTAGCTCCGAAGGCCCCTTTGTGTATATAGAAAACTGTCAAATATTTTACTGCAAATTAATATACAAGGTAGGATCAAAAAGTTCTGAGACTGTGTTGATATCTCCAACCCTTATTGAAGGAGAGGGGAACTATTTTATCGTAGCGTAGAGGCACATATGACGCGAGATGTGAAAAGAAAGAAGCAGGTCTGCAGTGCTGGGGTTTTCCAGACAATGTGTGTCAGTGAACTGTAGTCATTCGCGTTTGGCAAAAATGGAAATGACGTTTGAAGAACAATGTGCGAATATTAAATTCTGCCAGGATTTGGGGAAATTACCGACAGAAACATTGCACCTTTTCACATCTCGCTTTACATGTGCCTCTACGCCATGGTAAAATAGTTTTTTGATCCTATTACTTTTTGATCCTATCTTGTATGTATAATATTTAAAACTATTAATATATTTTTTAATTTAAAATAATAACTAATATTATCAGTTTTAAATTAATTAAAAAATTGTTTCTACTTAATTTTATTTATTGCATACAAATTTAGGGACCCATGCTTTTATCAGGCCTTTGTCATGCTACTATATAATCACTTAAGTATATAATGACATTTTTTAAAAACCATTTTCCTCTACTGTTTTATTCTAAAAATACTCTTTCAAATTCCTGAAAATTAACATTTCTGTTATTTAGACCAGTTCCTGCATCTATACTCATTCATCATTTCAAGTTTCCTGATAAGCTTTTTTATAGTAAGTCTGATTAAATAGAGTTTTTAGTCAACTGAAATTTAAACATCTGTTCTGATTCTACTTTCTACCCCCAGATGTTGCTGAAGATCTCGTTAAAGAAGGAAGACTTTCTGGAACTCTGTCTGGTGGTCGATCTGAAAGAGCAATATTTCTTCCTGATATCTATGCTAAAAGTCAAAATGAATGGGTTGATTCATTCTACCGGCAAAATGGATATTTAGGTAGTGTACTACATAGGAATATTTGTTTTCTTTTAGTTTTGAACTGTCTAGGTTTTTTAAGGTCTTTTAAAAACTTTTTAAATTCTCTTTAGCCTAAGCAGCTCAAAAATGTACTTTACATATTTACAATTGTAATAAATACTAGCTTTAGTGCCTAGCTAGTAGTAATTTATTTAGCAGTTACTCTTTCTTGTTGCCTGTTACTGAATGTGTTACCATAGCACTCTTTTAGCCTGCTGCACCCCAATAGCTTGCAATTAAAATTTAGTTTGCTACACCTGCTACATGAGCTGAGCTGAGTTGTGCCTGGATGTCTAAAAGAATAATAAGTCAATGCCAACAAATTATTGCAATAATTCCACATAAGATTTAACTTTGTATTTCTTAAAAAATTCTTAAAAATTGGCAGATCATACCAGATTAATTCAAGAGATTTTTTTTTTATGACAACCAAATCTTGAAGGTTAAGAGTAGTAAAATTTCGTGATTGCAGGATGTTCATTTTGAACAATGTTAGGATTTTTTGTTTGTTACTTTCAAACATGTTCTTTCTCTCTCCAACATGCTTTGTTTTCTTCTTTTTTTATTTATTTATAATAACCAAAAATTAGGAAAATGTGTTATGGATACTGTTTGAAGTTCATTAAAAAGAGTATTCTTTTTACTTTAGGATGGTATTGGTTAGGATGGTTTACTTTAGGATGATTAGGAAGATTGAAATTCTATAATAATTTTTTTCAATTTCTACAAATGCATTGATATAAACATTGCTACAAATGTTCAAAGCAGTACTTTCATGTTAAATAAATAAAACTATTAATGTAAAATAATTTCGAAAATTGTATGCATCTCAAGATTTTAAAGTAAACTGGGACAAGCCATTTAAGACAAACTTCAACTTTCTACACCAGAAATTTTCATTTTAAATCATTAGAATGACAAAAATACTAACATATATACTCAGACCTTGCACTACCAATTACCAAATTTTCTATTTGTAATAGAAAAAATTTTGAGTTGATGCTTTTTTTTAAAGTGTCAAAACTGTGGGGGGCTAAAAAACCTGATTTTTTTTACATCTTATGTATGGCTTTTTTTATTTATAAATATTTTAGTAATTGCATAAAACAAATTTACATAGTGTTAAAATAGCTTCAGAATATTTCATTTTATTTTTCAAGTTATTGAAAGAAAAGTATCAGTTTTCTTATAAAGAAAAATAAACATTAGATATAGTGAAAATTAAAAAATTAAATCTGTGGCTATAACTTTTAAAAAGTGGCTAATTTGTGGATAAATAAAAGAAAAATCTCAAAGCAAGGCCTACATTCTAACATTATTGGACACATTTTGATAGTGTATGAAGACTATTCCATAATTGTACAGTAGTTTATTTTTATTTATTTATTTATTTTTATTCTTAACTTGAACATTTACATTCCTAACAAAAACAAAATAAAAAGAATATGTATATTAAATATATTTAAATCTTCTTCTTGTCCTCAATTATAATACATGCATATGTTTTTGACTTATTATGCCTGTACTCCACAAGAGATATAAAGTAAGAGGATTGGGAAGTTTGCCCCCTCCCCCCTCAAACTGAAAAATTTCAAGCAGATCTCCCTAAAACTACTATGTAAATCTGTAATTTTAATTCATTTTAAATGTATGTCACTCTCCAAACTCAAGAGATTTTTTTGAGTTTGGAGAGTCAAATATTCTCCCTCAGAATAAACCCACAAATGTATGCTCTGATCAAATATGCCTTTTATACTTTACAGATTTCTGCATAGATGTAAATCACTTGACATATCCCTAACAGCAATTTTTTTTACAGTGACGTAAGATTTACGTCACACTGTGACTTTAGGACGTGACAGTATGTCTCAGCAATATCATCTTGAGGTCACAGTGAAGTCATTTTGGTCAATTTCATGGTCGTTTGTGACGTCGCATATTAACTTGTTTGGGACGTCACATTGTAATTGCCATTGTAATGTCATCACATTGTTACATGTTAATTAAATTGTGGAAACATCACAGAATATAGTCACAATGAAGTTATAAAGTTACTAATACATAACGTCGCATAGAAGTCACAAATATAATGTCACATTGTGACCCAGGTGCCACGTGACTACAACGTCACTGTCACACACGTGACGATCTTTGCTGTGAGGGCTAAGGTAGATCTTTTAAACTTTCAAGTTTAAAAATTATGACTGCAATGCTTTTTCTGTAGTAGGAGAATGTGACCAATAATAATGAAATTATGCAAATAATTTACTTGAATGGAGATGATCGAGTAACCAGGATAAATTTAAAACATGTCTCTTCTGTTTTTAAGTGAAGTGTATCTGAAAACGTCAGAGCAAACTCTTAGAAAAGATTCTCTACTGAAGCAATCAAAATGAAAAATGTTTGCAAATTCTGCATAACAAGTTTTTGTACTGCCATTCCAATTAGCTCTTAATTAAAATTTAAAACACATAAAACCAGTCCATGAATGCTAGTATCCGTACTGGAAGTGCAATCCTAACTGTGGGAGTGACCCTTTTAGGCAGGTTTCATGAGTATGAACTTAACCTTTTTAGCCTGATGAAATCTTAGCTCAATCTTTATGAAATGTGAAGAGCAACTGAACTGAATTTGTTGTTTTCCATATAGGTCCTTAAAATTATGGCACATATCAACTTATGTTGCTGCCATTGTATTCTGTGCTGAAGAGTGCCAAAAAGCACAAAACCGATCCATGGATGCTGACATCAGCAATGAGTGCATGATTGTAATTTTAGATGGATTGAAAAATTGAGCAATGTATTTTAAGTGCAAATAGAATAAAAATGCAGCATACAACTGTTTTGAAGATATGCTGGATTCCCTTTGTTTGTGTCAGACAACCAACAAGCTCAAAGATTAAAAGGGCGCAAATATATATATATATATACAAGGTGTACCAAAAATGTTGACCTCAGCTTTTATTCCTTAAATATTGGTCTTAGACATACATAATAAATTACAAAGTTGCAGGTACGAAATTTTATGAAATCGATAAAAATTTTCATGTGATTAAATTTGAAGAAATACAATATTAAAATTTTTATGCGGCCCCCGTACAAAAACATTTTCAGTGAGCAAAATGTGCTCCATAAACTAATAAAGTGATGTACAAAATTTCAGCATTATTATCATAAAAAGTCCAAGAGATATGTTTAAACAAATTTGGTGAGGGATTAATCACAAATTAAAATGTAAATGTTTACAGCAAGAGTGCAAATGACGCAATGCAAAAATGCATCATAGGCAAATAAATCTGCCTCTTATCTTTAATGGATCTTTGGCATGGATGGAAAACATTTTGAACAACTCTGTAATCTTTGTGTAAAGTTATTATTTCTACACAGTGTAGATACTTTTGTACCAATAAATAGCAAAATTATTATTTATTTATGTAATCATTGTTTTCTTTTGCAATTTGTGTATGACCCCTGAAACGCGATCTGCCCACATGATTTTTCCCCTCTGAGAACCCATGTCGATGCATCGAAAAGTGGTTTAAGTCAGCATTTTTGTCTTTTCATATTTCTGGGACTTTTTATGATAAAATGCTGAAATTTTGTACATCACCTTATTAGTGTAATTACCTTATTAATGTTTTTGTACAGGGGCCGTATAAAAATTTAAATTTTGTATTTCTTAAAATTTAATTCCCTTGAAAATTTTAATCGATTTCATAAAATTCTCTACCCTTTTTTACACAACTTTGTAATTTATTATATCTGTCTAAGATTAATATTTAAGGAATAAAAACCGAGGTCAATGTTTTTGGGACATCCTGTATATAGGGATATATACGTATATCCAGATGGCCAAGTTGTGGATTAAGAGTTCACCTGAGAGAGCTTATCAGAAAGCAGAATGCTAATCATCCCAGCATTTTGCCAGCCTATCTTAAACAGCTCAGCCAATTTTAAACATAGATTCTATGTTTTGGATTGGCTGAGTTTTTTTTCATTCTGCTTTCTGATTGGCTTTCTTGGTTAGACTTTTAATCTATGATTTGGGTAAATATATCCTTCATTTTGACTTTGGGTTTGTTGGTTGTCTAACATTGATGAATAAGGTGACCAACCCTCCCGTATTTCCCGAGAACTCCCGTATTTGAGATTTTTTTTTTGGATCCTCCTGCTTCCCTTATTGACCTTCTATTTCTCCCGTATATTTTTTTAAAAATAAAGAACGTAAAATTTGAATTATATATTATTCCCACGAAATACATTCCTGTATTATAAATTGTAGCATTGGGATTTATTTTCACTTTGTTTGGATGCGACTACGTGTAAATAATTTAACCACTGAACTTTCTTTCGGACATTTGCAAACCATTGTAAAAGAATTCAATCTTGATTTTGTAAATGAGGATTACCTGTATAAAGAGTTTTCTACTGCAAAATGTGCCATGAGTTTGTCAAAAGCAGGAACCATAGAACAAAGTTGGGTCAACATTTTCACTGATTTAAAGAACAAACAAATAAATGTGCCAAACTTTAATAAGATTTTAGGCTTTGTTTTAAGCATCCCAGGCTCAAATGCCCCTACTGAAAGAGTTTTTTCGCTCATGAGCAACAAATGGACTGATCAGAGAAATCAAAGCAGCTTACAACTGATTAAGTCGGAGCTAATGATAACAATTAATTATGACTATAGTTGTAAAGAGTTTTTAAAATTCACACAGGAAAATAACAAAATGCTTTGTTCTGCAGCATCAGTGGACAAATACGTATAGGTTAGTACTAAGAAACATGCAAATTTGTACATTTGTATTCCATATTGTGTCCTGTATATAATATACAATATAAATTAATTGTTTTGCTTATTATTATCCATTCCATGAACATTTTCTAGAGCGACGGTTCGTTGCGCTGCACTGCTAAAAGTTTGTCGAGACTGAATCTCCCTTAAATTTGTGGCCGAAAGTTGGTCACCCTATTGATGAAGCAGATTGTATTTATTATTTAAACAGCTGTAGGCTGCATTATTATTCTGTTTGTGCTTTTATATGTTGAGCAAGTTTTCCTTACCCTTTGCATAAAGTGTTTTATACTCACTCATTAATTTATAATGTTATTACTTCTGATTCAACTCATGCTTATAAAATTTAAAGGCACATTAGTATTCATATGTTACTATAAATTGAAATATGCAATACTTTTCTTTATTCAGTAACATTATTGCTGACACTTTAAAGAAAGGTTTATGCTCATTTTATGCATTTATTTATAGAATATGATGCTCTTGTAAGACTTGGTATTCAAGATCCAAAGACGTATATTCGTAAAAAATTCAAAGATGAATCCATTACTTATCTAAGTTCCGTTTGTGTTGGAAAAAATATTTTGAATCAGATTGAAGCTACTATTGAAGAAGCGCTGAATTCGGGTGTCTGGGTTGATGTTATAGTAAGTTATATGAAATTTGCTTTTCTTTAAAATAAAAACATATATTTTTTTATGTCCAGGGCCAGATTTAACACCAGAAGTGCTGAAAATTTTGGCATCACAAATTTACTTCAGTGGAGTTATGGATAATATGCATATGACATCACAATCTGACAATGCTGAGTCAACAAAAATTTGATATGTATATGCTATCCATTCAAAAGTTCATTTACTTTGATAAAATTATATCTACACCTTATTGTTTTAATATTTAACAGTCATAATATGCCAAATACTGAAAAAATAATGTTAATTATTGATTTCATTAAGCTCTAAACAGCTTTGAAAATCACAAATTGCTAGTGTGCTGACAAATCTACTTAAGCCAGATTTTTATGAAAAAAAAGTGATATACATTAAATTACAATAAATCAAACTGCTGCTTGTAAGATAATAACTTACAAAATTTCCTTAAAGAAAGCTGGTTTATGCCAGTTAGGTGATGACAATTGTTTCGGGGGTGCTATTAGCCTCCTTCTTCAGGCCAGCACAAGTAGAATAGTATGTGCTCAACATTTGCTCTCTGAAATATTTATAATTTTCCTGCAAGATTAGTTCCAATTCTTCCACTAAAAACAATTGCTGTTGCAGTATATTCATTTTCTATTACATTAAATGAGTTTTAATATTCTCTTTCGTAAGTGAGAGTAAAATAATGGTGCACGCTATAAGTGCTGCCTGCAGGGTTGCATGCCACTTAAAATTTTATGAGTAAACGTGACTCTCTAAAAAAATTGAGTCAGTCACTTAAAAGAAGCACTAATAAGATTTATTTTGAAATATAATAAAACAGTGAAATATTACATAATTTTAATAGGACTGAGTTTGTTGATTCACATAGAACTTCACAAAATTGTGGCACATAATTATTTTTCTTGCTGCCATTGCAGATATTGGCTATTCTGTTACAATAAATTCACAATAAGTGCAAAACCAGTCTGTGATGTTATCATTTGCAATGGGAATGTGATCCAAACTTTGGGAATAACTCCACCTGTGAGTATGACTTCTAGGTGTTGTTTCACTTAGATCCTGAGCACTTAGAGCAGTAATTCTCAACCAGAATTCACAAGACTCGCTGGAGTTCTGTTAACCTGTGTTTGAGGTTCCATGTGAATTTGCAAAAATTCATGAAAAAAATATAAACTTCCTATTGTTTTAGTACTTGAGTAAAAGAAATTAAATTATTAAGGTTTTAACATGATAATTATATTGACACAACCATAACAAAATATATACACAATATTTCTTTGTATCCAATGAGGTAGATTTAATATGAAAATGTTTTTATTAACAGTATTTAATAATTGAAAATAGGCAATAAATATTTTGGTAATATTTCATTAAAAATTATGAGTTAATTAATATATTATTTATTAACTTTATTGCTTTATATGTCTACATTGTAATTTGCCATTCTTAAATCTAATATCTATTAGTTAGTTAAAGGTTCCCCAAGATTTTATGAGATATTTCACGAATTCCTCGAAACAAAAAAGGTTGTGAATCATTGACTTTTAGTTTTGTTGATGGTGGCAGGACTAAAAATCATGCTTTGCTATATGTAAATATTGTATCCAGCAATGCTGGTTGGATGTAAATATTTAGAAAACTTTAGAAAAACTGTGGAATATTTTTTGAGTTTTGTGCATATTTGTCATCTTATGCCTTACCCCTTTGCTGAAGAGCAGCAAATGCCACAAAATCGATTCAAGAGTGCTGTGGGGAAGATCAAGTAATCTCTCCATTGCTTAGTTGCATCGGCCAGTTATTGGGCAGAAATCACTTTATTCTCAATGAATTCTACATTTGCACAAAAGTTGCAGTAAATTTGTTTATTTAATACCTTAGAATCAAAGAAATAAGTATGTTTTAGACTTCAAGTATTTAGTTCCGTTATACATTTTGAATGACATTTTAAAAATGATCTTTGCATCTTTGAGAGAAAAATTGGGTGTGGTATTTTTGCTAGTATTTGGGAAAGTGATATTTGGAGAAGATGCAATTATGAACTGTACAGATTATATAAAGACTGATACAATCAAATCCTTTAAAATTAATAGAATGAAATAGGTTGGACATTTGCTAAGAATGGATAATAACAGAATCATAAAGAACATTTTTATATCCAAGACCTAGAGGAAGGCCGAAGTTGAGATAGATCGATTGTGTGGACAAGGACTTTGAGGTGTTAAGAATGAAAAATTGGAGAAGCATTATCCTAAGGGGGACCTCTTGTAAAAAACTTTTGAGGAAGACCAAGACCCACAGTGAGCTGTCAAACCATTGATAATGATACACTTTGAATAACTTAATAAATGTAAATTTTTATATGTATAATTTGTGTGTTTATAGAACATGTACAGGTAAAAGATTTTGTTGCTTTGTCAACTATCTTAACAAGATAATTCGGCATTCTGACATATTATTTTGTGAATGCTGTTTTTTCAACAACTCTCATTGTTTACCATAAATTTTATATTTATATTTACACTGCAAAATTTTATATTTAAACTTCATAATTTAATTAAAATTAGAATTGGTGGCCATAAATATGTTAACCGATTATCAATAATTAATCATATAAATGTTTCTTTTGGGGGATCATTTTTTAGTTATGGAACATAATTCTTTAACTGTATTTTCTTTTAGTTAATTTTGATGAAATTTCTTTTTTTAGCCTGTGCTTCCATCAAGTTTTAATACCCAGGATTGTCAAGGAGTTATAAATACTGTTTCAAAATTAATGTCAAAACAGGGGTCTCTTCTGCATATTTACTGTGATACAATCATTGTGAGCGATGAGTTGATTAAGACATGTCACAATTCTTTTGATCCTCTCATGACCAAGAAGGCACAAGAAGTAAGCAATTTAATATCTGTATTTCTTAGGTTCTCCATATTTAAATACAATGTTAAAAAATATGAGATTATTTTTTGTGGAAAACATTTAATAGTGTTTTTAAAAGTCCAACTTTCAGAAATAAGATATAATTTTTTCCTCTTTTGATAATATAGTTTTGACATGTCTGTTTCGGGCGTTTTCAAAAGGAAAATATTTACTTAACTAGTTTGCATTTTGCGCCTATATTTATTGTATACAAGAACAAATTACCCAGTGTTGCCTGGATCCTAAATAAGCACAAGGTACTTAAATAATGTATTTATAGAATCACTTCTTCAAACTGTCTCAATTTCCAAATCATTTCCTCCTTTCATTTCAAACCAAATCCCTATGCATTTGCTCCTCCTTTCCCTAGAAGAGAAGGCATGACACACACACAGACATCATCCCTGGCCGTCCAAATAGATGCTCATATCCTTGCTGACGAGTCGGACGGTCTGGGTCTTCAACACACAGACATCATTTATTATGTTAGAATTATGCCATGATCTTTGTTTGTTTATGTATTAATTTGGATATATTTTTTTTTACTGTGGCAGACTGAGATTGAATGGTGTGTAGGCACATGTGCCATGTACATCAGTACAGAAACATCTGCAATTCAGTTGCTTAAATTTTAACGTTGATTGGGGAGGGGGGGGGTCTCCCTTTATCAATGTCAACATTATTATATCCCTTTCAATATTAACATTTAAAATTTCAACAAGAAATTTATGAAAGAGCCTTTATATGGTCGTACAACAAGCAGAACTCCGTTGATGCTCCCCCTCAAATAGGATGGGAAAATGCAGAGTATGTAAGGAAAAGGAGGTGCTTAATCAGAATTTTCAGCTACAGGAAACAAAGCATATTTTTATAAATAAATGTCTTTTATTGGATGATGAAGTTATTTATTTTTTTCCCATTGTTTAGGGGCAAGGCTATTGCACGGAATTTTTCATAGTTTCACATTGACAAAAAGAGGATGAAGCACTTACTTGGGGTGGGCGGGTTGATGGAATTCTACAAATTTCAAATACCTATTGTAGAATTTGTAAAAATATCAGAAAATAATTTTTTATTATCTCTTAAATTTTAAAAAATCTTCCCAATCTTAGAAAATTTCTCCAAATTTCATAGGAGTAAAAATGCCCCTCAAAATATTCTTTGTGGTGACCTCTGATTCCACCTGAAGTTCTATGGCCCTATCTCTGGACCCTTTGAATTTTTGATAAAGGTAGTCTGCATCCATATGAAGCTTTCAATATGCATATTTGCAGAATTGTAAATTGACAATTTTAGGGTCAGTATTTTGTACATGGAGCTATGCATACTTTGGCTTTAAAAATATGTCTAATATTTTGTCACACTTTGTAATAATTTGCTACTATATGTGATCGATGCAAATCCTTATTTTGCATTGAGACAAATGTTCCAAACAACATGCACATCTGCGTATTTAAAAAACAAATAAAGTATCCACATGCTAAATAAAATTTATGAACTATTTCATTCTGGGTAGTCTTTGTTCAACGCAATGCATATATTTATTTGCAAGTGATAAAATGGGGAGCTGTCAAATTTGGTGTGTTTACACTAGTATCCTTTTAAAGAAGTGAAAAGTGTTGAATTCAACACACAGTATAAGAACACTTACATAAGAATAATGAGATCAAGGTTTTATCCCTTCCTTGGCTTCTTGATGTACATTACATGGATAATATGTTAGGAAACCAATTTTATTTTTCTTTAGACATCAATAAATGATGCTACCAATGCCTTATTGCTTGTAATGTATTTTTTTAATACAGTATACTTTGATAATCCAGTACATTCGGGACTTCAGTGGGGCCAGATTATCAAATTTGATAGATTATCAGATATCAAACTAATGTAGGGTATAAAATAGGATACAAATAATTAAAAAAAATAGTGGATACTAAATGTAATATTTATTTGCTTAAAATGTAAAACTGGATTCTACTGAACTATGGTGACCACAGACCTGGAAAATTGGGTTAACCTGGAATTATCAGGGAATTTTATGCTTCTGGAAAAATCAGGGAATTCTGTTGAAAGTCGGGGAAAACTGTGAATTTCTGCAATTTTTTGTCTTCATTTTCCAACTTTATAGTTCTTTTTAGCTGAATGAACAATGCTTTACAAGACCTCCACTCATCTCCTTTAAATATGAGGGTCACACTGAAATTTTTGAGATACGGCTAAGTGGTACAAGTTAAACTTACTAACTCTTAGGAGTGTTCAAAGTACTCCCCTCCAACATTAATGTACTTTTGTAGGTGAATTTTCCTAAGATAGCCATCCATTTCTTGGAATCGATGAAAAATATTCTTTTATAGCCTCATCAATCTCATCTTCGTAATGAAAACGATGCCCACATAATTTTTTCTTTTAGATTAAAAAATAGCTAAAAGTCGCACATAGCAAGATCAGAAGAATAGGGTAGATGTTCTATCACTTTGATGTTTTTTTGTTTAAGAAATTCGACCATCATTCTTGCTGAATGAGAAGATGCATTGTCATGGTGAAGCATGAGTTCCCTGACATTCACTTTCTGAAGAATTTCTGGAAGATACTTACCAGTGTACCAGTTAGCTGAACTGTCTTCTGTCTCTCTAGCTTTATGGCTTTGACCAGACCTGTACTTCTGAAGAACACGGCATACATTACTTTTTTCATTGCTCGTTGTCTTTCACCATTGTTGGTTTGGGGTCATCTTCAAAGACCCATACTTTACTTTTTTGGTGTGTTGGAACATCAAAAAACGATATGTATGTTTCATCACCAGTTATGATTTTATAAATAATGCGGTGTCTACCATCATTAAGTAATTTTAGGGTTTCGTCACTGATTCTGACACGCTCCACTTTTTGGTGTTCTGTTAAATTATGGGGGACCCAACGACAGACTAATTTTTTCATATGCAGTTCTTCATGAATAATTTTATGTATATCTGCTTATCCAATGTTAAGTTCCTTCTGTATCATTTGGTAGGTATGCGATTATCATCGATTAACATTTTTGGATTGGCTGACACATTTTTTGGGACTATGGCTGACAAAGATCTTTCTGTGTGTTCTTCATCCTGGAGAGAATTTCGACCTCTTCTAAAGTCTGTAAACCATCTGAATACAGTGGCACAAGATGGAGCACCTTTTCCATATGCTAATTGTAGACATTGAAGACATTCTTCTTGATTTAGCTCCACTTTAAAATCATAGAAAATCGTAGCTTGATAATGCTCTCACATCAACTCCATTTTCTTTCCTTTCAAAATTTATTCTGCGATAGCTAAATTGTAATTGTTGCCACAAATTATCGTCTGTGGACATAAAAGAGTTCAAATTTAAATATCCGACCAATAATTTTTTTTCTAGCGCATATCATCTGCCCCTGTCTCAAAAATTTCAGTGTGACCCTTGTATACTTCTGAATAAGTGGCTGGAGGGAGAGTTTTCATTAACAGGTGATGTGACCTCGATAAACATCTTTCAAGGGGGAATGTTTCAGGGAATTATCAGGGTAAAATCGGGAAAATATTAGGGAATTTCAAAATGAATTTCTTGTGACCAACCACCCTGTGAACAAACAGTATGTAAAAAAACATTTAAATGATTTTTAACACTTTACAACATAGTTGAAAAGTGTTTATGACTTTGTTCATTCTGTCTATCCATTCGCACGATAACTGCCGTAAAAATGACTTTATCAAAATGAAATTTTAGTATGCTGTTGAGATGGTCTGTGGGGCATATGTGAATGTAAATGAATAATATTACCCAAATAGTTTTGGATTGAACCTGGGTCGAAAAAATGAAATACATTGAACCCTATGGGACCTAATTTTTCAAACATTTTTTAAACGAATTTAAAATTCACAAATTGCTTTGAAAATTTTAGCAACTATTCAAATTATCCCATAAGTTAGCAAAATAAGTTTGGTAGTTTTTTAAATAAAAATTAAAATAATAATTACACCCATATAATATGAAGAGATCACTTGACCCACTTCAAGATAAAATATGGCATCTATCTTTTGTCCTATGGTAAAAAACGTGATTTTTAAAGTTCTTTTAAATTGATATTTAGTGTTGCATCCGTCCTAAAACTGCTTTACTTTTGCGTATTTTCTGTGCATCTATATTCTGCACCAATGCAATTACAATATTTTGTAGGTTAAATGATCATCAGACTTTGATTATTTCTACAATGAAACCTAATTTTAATGTATGCAGAAGGTAAACAAGTGATTGTAAGATGAATTGTATAAGAATTGATGAATGTTTTTCATGCAAAATTGTTTAACTGTGGAGTCTGGAAAAAAGTGTATAAATGAAATATTCACCAGTTTTACATAGAGAGCCAGATGATTTATATTTTGATGACGTCATTTAAGTAAAGTTTTTTTTTGGAAGTAGTTTTAAGTTTTCAAGTAAAATAAATTATTGTAGTTCTGTGATAATTTAAAAAATATCACTGCTGAATGCAACACATTTTAGAGATGGTTAAATACATTTGCATTCCAGTTGCAAAGTGTTTCATAATCAATGATTTATGCATGATCGATCTTTCTTGTTTAATTTTAATTATAAGGTGAACTTCAATGAATAATGGTGCAAGTATAACATTCTGGATAATGGTGCAAGCCTTCTGAAAATACAGCCAAATGGATCCAAATATCATTAAAGAGGCATGCCGGACCATGGAGCATGCTGAACAATCAGATACCGTGTTAATGGAAGTTTATTGTGTTTTGCATATGGCAACGCTTGTAGAAATGATGTTTAGTTAAAATTTCATCAAAATGTGGCCAGAGCTAAAATGTTGTAAAATTTTATAAAGACTGTGATTCAAATAAAAAATAAATAAATGTTTCAAAAACGTTTACATTCCACTCTTTAATTTGATGTATTTTTGCATCTAATATTAATGGAGCTTGGATGCAAGTTTAAAAGCATTTCGAAAAAAATATATATATTTTTTTATTTCCAATGGCAAGGCAATACAAGAAGAAAAGTATAAAAATACAAGTGACAGAAAAATACAACAAATAACAGAAAAAGACTAAAAGTTCAACAAATGTTGACCGAAATCATTGCCTTAAAAGTTCTCTAGCATGCCAATACAATGCCGTCTCAGAGTCGCCATGAAGTGCCGAGCAACGATGGAAGTGGGCATGGTTCATTGGTTCTGCCATATTACAAAGAAGGCAGTTTGGATGGTCAAATATCCCGATGCGATGGATATGTTCTCCCAAACAGTCGTGACCCGTCAAAAGACGGAACTGGGTCACAGCTTCACGGCGTGAGCCGTTGGGATTGGTGAGGAGATCCTCAACTTTCCACCGCTTTGTCTGTAAATGGTGAACAGACAAAGCGGTGGAAAGTTGAGGATCTCCTCACCATTCCCAATGGCCGAAAGTGGTGCAAAGTAGACCTACCTCCACGTGGTGCACCTTGGGCAACGTTTTTAAACGGCAAAATGGTCTGCAGCTCCGGTAAGTTCTTTTCTCGTCCAGAAAAAATATATAAAATAATTAATTTATTCTATGAAGTCTTTTTAAAATAGAAATTTTGGTTACTGTTGTGTATGGTTTATAAAATTTTACTGTTGAATTATTGCCTTGTAATATTTTCATTGGTTCTTTTCTGTCCTAGGACATAATTAAGTATCCCCAATACTTCACTGCACCTCAGTCCAGCAAAGCAAATGTGAGTAAAAAAGAAATGGGTGCAAAAGGAAAACAAGACCGCAAAGATGAAAAGAAAGGAAAGAAGCAAATGGGTAAATTGTTACCAGTATTATAAATACATTATATAGTTCAAACAGATCTGAAGTTATTTCACATGCCAGAATGTCTTTGTATATTTTCTAGCAACCAGTAGGCTCTTCTGCTATAAATTAGTCCAATCCATATGCGTTACTTGTCTATGTCATTTGTAAGTCTGTAAATAAAATATTGGGTAATATATTTTTTATTGTTATCAGTTCTTCCATGTTAAGGGGACCAAGATGTAATAAGCATTTAAAAAATAGATTTTTCGTTTTGTAGCTCAAAGAATTAAATGACCTCTGTTGATTGCAAAAATATATAATGTATATACTTTTTATATCTCATGGAAAGTAAACATGTTAAGTGTTGGAAATAATCAATACATCGCGATTCACGTTCCTGTGAACGGGCGTTTATGCAAATTTAATATGAACGACTCTTCCCGTTCACCGGCGTGAACCGTGACGTTTTTCAACATGAGGTTTCATGCAAATCAGTTCTCAATGCGTACGCATCTGATTTGCATATCCGGGGGCGTTTCCGGAACTGTCCATTCTCGGATATATAGGGCAGAGGTTTCTTGAAGCAAATGAGAAGGTCGGAGTCGATCGAGATCAGACGTCTGAAGAAGTCAGACGAGATAGACACTGATGGTCTGATGCAGGCAGACAGAAATGTTTTTCTGACAGAAGCACTGCGGAATATCGTTTGACGACGGTGAATAGTCGAAACGGATGCAGATGTGGTCAGTTTGGACCAGCATGTATTGAACGTTAAATTTACTGACAAACGTTCGGAAGCCGCTTTAAAGATTTTCCTGATGTTCTATCCTTTGGTTTCCCTTTGCCAAGTGATGGTGGCTGAAATACACGCAAGTGATAGAGGTAGTATAGTAACTTACTACCAAATGCTTCAAGGAATATCTGTCTAGTCATTGTCAACTGAAAATCTTTTGTACATAGTATATTTTGATGTTTTACGGCATGGAAAATTACCAGGTACGTGTAATATGCCGAGTTGTGTTTTTCACCAAATAAAGTGAACGAAGTTTTTCTTTAAAACTGAACTTGTGTACTTTCATGACCCAGCCAACACTTATTGACTCTGACAGTGCGTGCTTTGCTATCTTCAAATTTTGAATTTTCCAAGATTAAGCTTAACCCTTTCGCGACAGCGGCATTCCGGAACTGCCTCGGCCCAAAGGACGTAGTGCTTCGCTTCCGAACTGTTCCCAGGGGACGGCAATTTTTGTGCGCTAAGCCTAACTCTCGAAAAAAATTCACTAAAAATCACCTATTCAACACAGAAGTCTACTTTTTTCAGGAATAAAAATATTTATTTTTTATTTGATGTATATTTTTCATACAAATCTGAATACAAAATACTCTTCAGTTGCACCCATTCTTTTATCCGAAATAAACGAATAATTTCACTGCCTCTAAAACCCAAACAAAAAAAAATACTCTCTTATATTCCTATGATTCACCAACGAAATCGTAAAGCTCAAATCAAAACAAGACCCGAAACTCAATTATAAAATTGTTGATGCTGCGAGAAGTGTTCTATTTGTTTATATTACAAAACCATGTTTCACCTCTCCAAATGGAGAAATAATTCATTGGATCCTCCCTATGCTAAGGTCATGTATCTGCAAAATACATCGAAGTTGTTTCCACGGACATTTAACGCCATCTAGTAGACAAATAAATTCAAATAAAAATGTTTCACATAGAAACACGCGTACGTGTCACTTGCCGTTTAGGGTAAAGTTTTCTCCTGTCACGAGTGCATGCCTTCCGTCCTTGAATGCAAGTTCGCAGCCGCTAAGCGGGCGTGACAACCATCACGAAAGGGTTAAAGATGTAAACAGCAAGTGTTCTAAACAGCAGTCTCTTCTGAAGGCCATTCAAACAGAGTTTTCTCAAAATGTGTGTTTTTCTGCTTTGTTACATTTTATGTAAATTCTATAGCATCTACATTCATGAATTTTGCAAGATCATAAAATAATACATGATTGTGTATCTAGTGAACCTAAACTTTTCCACTTAAACTGCTTGGTATTTTTAAAGAGTGTATATAAGTTTGGAGATAATTATGTATCAATAATAATAGGCATATTTTTTAAATAAAAAAAGAAAAAAAAAAATACCAAGCAATTTGAGTAGAAAGTTTAGGTTCACAAAATGCACAGTCATAAATTTTATGGTTTTGCAAAAGTTCATAATCTAGATGCTATGGAATGTACCATTAGTCACTTTCATGCCCACTCCCCCACTCCCTTTTTTTTTTTTTGCCATATTTGGCACCTGTAAATATATGATTATTTTTTTTAATTGCTTTATTTTATTATCATACACTTTAAAGATCTGCAGCAATTTTTTTTCTACTGTGATGCACACAAATGCATTTTTATTTTCATGAAAATCAGTTTATAATTATCTGTTCAGTTCAAACTATTTTCTACACATTACTTTTACAATTGAGATAGATCTCTTCTTTTAATCGTATGCTATTTTGATTATAGTTGGAAAATCAGGTGGTGGAACCCAAGGAAGGGAAACAAAGGTAAAAGCGGTCAAGAAGAAATATCACACAACCAAAGATTTTGAAGAATCGGGGTCTGAGGAAGAATCACTCAGTCCGCCAAAAGACTCTGAGCTAGAGTTTCTGAATGTTGAGGCCATCGAGAATCATTTGAAAATGCTGGAAGCATTTAAGGATTGTCCTGAGGATTTGATTCCTGAGTTAGCATTAGAAATATATAGGTAAGATTTTAATTTAAGTTTACTGTAAGATGTAGCATTCTTGAAGATGGTTTCATTTTATACTTTGAATTTAACTACAAGAGGTATTTCCAAACTTAGTATCCTGGAACTCATCCTTGCAAGGATCTTGACATTCCCAAAGTTAGAATCTTTGCAATCCAATCCTTGAGGTTGTACCCCTATAAGAAGATTCTAGGAATATGGACTTGGCTGTTGTAACGTTTTGAAGCCTGGGTTCAATGAAAAAATTCGGTGCCAGCTGTGTTTAGATATAATTTGCTGATCTCATTAGACCATGCTTTTTCTAACACTCTTTGAACAGAAACTGTAGGACAGTTCCTTCGTATCTAAAATTTATTTTTAAAATACACCGAAATATGCATAGTGTTTAGCTATTTTAGGTTTATTTCCTTGCATTGGAAAAATGAAAATTCACATGATTCTAATTTTTGGTATGAATATGAAGGGATACTTTTGCATTTTTATTATTTTTTTTAATTACTATATTTTTTAATTTTCTATGATTTTTAATTTAGTTTATGAAAGTTGACTTTTGCAATATCAACAATAAAAAAGCACTTCTTTTACATGCAAGACTGTGCTTTGCTATTGTAATAATGCAGATTTTTATGTAAGATGTGATAAGATTTTATGTTGTTACTAGCTGCCTTTGATAATGATCCTAGTCACTATTTAAATAAGTTCAAAGATACATTTTAAAATGTCTCCCCCCCCCCCCCTCCATTTTCTCCCTTTTAAAGACAGAAGTAGGGGAAATTTTTTGTGCAATTTTTTTCTCTTTTGAAAGATTTTTTTTTCACAGAGAGGTTTCTGATTTCTAACAAATTCCCCTGCCTCTAGCTTCCTAATGAAAATGTAGTAGATACAATAAGCAATCAAAAGACAAATTGAATCTCATTTCCTACAACGTTCAGATTTTTATTAGGGATTTTAACCTTGCTTTATAGTAAAGTTTAGTAAGAAGAAATAAAGCTGATGCAAGAGATTCTTTAAGCACTTCAACACTTGAATCACTGCTAATTGCAAAATTCAGTATCTCTAGATCATGTTTCCAGCAAAAATATTATGTTAAATTTTTAATAAAGCATAGTTAGCCACACAGGTTGGCTAACTTTTTTTTTTCAAACAACCAGTAATGAAAGTTAGATTTATTTATAGTTACCATGTGTGAAAATTCTATTTTTATTTGTTAATGTTTTAATATATAAGAAATCAACCTAATGTTCATTTTTCCTTACTCTTTAAATAGAAAGCAAAAATCCATGGGCTACATTATAGTTTTCTAATAGCTTCATATTAATAAATTTTCCTAAAAAATTAATACGTTTGTTTGCATTTAATAATGCTAAATTACTGTTAAATTAACAATATAAATGCTAATTAGATTTAATCAGTTTCTCAATAAAACTTTGATGTTGGAAAAAAATCTCTACACTCTGATCATCAAAAATTTATATAGCTGAAAAAGACTTAGAGAAAAAATATCACCATACGCCATATTATATTTTTTTTTGTTCTGAGAGGTTGGCAGATCTGTAATATTAAATCTTTTGAACACACAAGTAATGCTTTTAAGATGATTTATTCTTTATCTTTGTTAAACTGTTCTCCATTGCTCAGAATATGTATCACCTTTTTAATTTTTAGGCCATTGACTAAAAAATATCAGGATGTGGCCAAAACCCTATATATGTCATCTATTGCTTCATCTGGTATGAATCGGCGCAAGCAACATGCAGATTGCCAGGAAAAATTTTCCTCTCTTCTTAATCATATTGTTATGTTTGAGAAAGGCGCCAAACTTTTCTCAGGTGAATTAAATGATTCTCAATAAGTTCTATAATTATCTTAAAACTGTGATATTTTTCATTTGATTTCAGGTGTGAGTATTCGTTGAATAATGTAAAATTCATAAAATGATATTCTTAAAAACTTTATATCTTGCAAGATCACCAGTGATCTTCAGTGTCATTTATGAACTAAAACCTTCCACATATTTAACATTGTTATCTATAAAAGCTTTTAACCCTCTCTTTCAATTTTCGAAATTAAACTTCTTTGCCAGCACATGCATAAAATGCTCACATGACTAAAACTCATTAATGGAAATGAAAATGTGTCACAGAAGTTATTGCATCTTTCACATCTGCTGCTGGGCCCATTTCTATGCACATATTAATCTGCAAGCTTTCATCCCGAACATTAGTGACTGGAACTCATGACATGTTATCTCCAGTGCTGTATCTTGAATTTTAGTGAACTTATTTTAAAAATTAAAATATTGCACTTTTATGCATCAAACTGAACAAGAAAAATTAAACATAACTATGTCATTAATGATGAATAATTGTTTTATCATTAATAACGATGTAGATAAATGCAGAGAGCCCCAATCAAGCTGCAAGTAAAGCAACCAATATGTATAAATTATCCATTTCCTCCCACACTTCACACGGGCAAAATGGCTGGAGGTTAATGCTTGCCTAAATGGCTAGAGGTTACCTACACACTTAATAAAAGTCCCGGCTATTAAAAACCATTTCAAATTTAAGCATACAAATGTCTCCCATTTTATTGTTCTGTTAACGCGGACATGCAAAACAATATTTCATCAGCCATCACTGTATGTTGTCTCTTTTTCAATATTTTCAGATATTTTAAGCTAAAAATAAATTCATTATAGCATTTATTTTTCAATAGTGTGATTTGAAGAATAGTTTACAATTTCTGTATTTGAAACATAACTCAGATACCATAGTTACCACAATGGAATTAAAAACCAAATAAATTCATTGATAAAATATAAATGTGTTGCAACTATAAATTAAAATAGCCCATGAATGGTTTAATTATACACCCACAGAGTTAAGAAAATCTAGGATATTTTTTTTCTTATGCATGATGGTATGAAAATTAATTTCACGTGTCTAGCTGTTCTTGAGTTATAGCTGAAAGAATATTAGAACAAGAAGTTCTGCTATTTATAAATTTTTTTGAACAAAATTCTACGATTTGACATTTTTCTTTTTACTGGAGGTTAAGTCTCACATGAATGTAAAGTTTCAAGTTTTTACCTTCAGCAGTTTGGACTGTATCATTCATCCCTTAGGCAGTCAGTCTTACTCAGTTGTATAAGATAGAAAAAAATACCGAAATTTATAAATTTTTCGAATAAAATTCTAAGATTTTTGATTATTTTCATTACTTATAGATCAAGTTCCATGTGTATACAAAGTTTAAATTTCTATTGGGTTGGAGGGAAAGTTATGTCGTATTTTAAATAGGCAGGTGATTTTTCTTGTAAATAAAAAGAACATCTGTAACAAGTCGAGAAATTGCAAAAGAGTTTGGCATTCATCATACAACTGTTGGAGATCACATTAAATCTCTTGGGTTTGTGTTAAAGCAAAGTTTTTGGGTTCCACATGAATTAACGGGAAAGAATTTGTCTGATCGTGTAAGAATGTGTTCATCACATCTGATTAGACACAATGTGGAGCCGTCTTTGGACAGGCTGGTTACTGGAGATGAAAAGTGGATTCTTTACGAGAATATTAAGAGAAAAAAATCTTACTGCAAACCAGGAACATCATCAGCAACAGTTCCAAAACCAAGTATCCATCAACGAAAAGTACTGTTTTGTTTGTGGTGGGACAGGAAAGGTCCAGTGTACTACGAGTTGCTGAAACAGGGGAAAACCATCAACGCGGATCTGTACTGCAATCAGCTGGATAAATTGAATGCAGCTATCAAAGAAAAAAGGCAGCATTAGCGTCCAGATAATGCTCGCCCGCATACTGCAATGGTGACACAACAAAAACTGAATGCGTTGGGATGGGAAGTCCTTAGTCACCCACCGTATTCACCTGACATTGCACCACCTGATTATTACCTGTTCAGATCTCTGCAAAATTATCTAACGGGAAAAAAATTCAAGTCTCTTGAAAGTGTTTCTAAGGCAGTTGCTGACTATTTTAACTCTAAGGATGAGAACTTCTACAAAACAGGAATTCACAGGTTACCTGAAAGATGGCAACAGGTTGTAACAAATAACAGAGCATATATAATTGATTAATATTAAACACATATTTTTATAAATGAATTCAAATATTTTCTTTAAAATACGACAGAACTTTCCCTCCAACCCAATACCTTCATCAGTTTGGTCTGTGTAATCATTCCTTAGTCAGTCAGTCTAACTCAACTGTATGATGTAGATTTGTGTAATAATGTGTAAGGTAATGAATATAAATTTTGTTATCTATGTTTTAAATAAAGTCAAAATAAGTTTTGATTTAAAAATTTTTAAATTTAATTAATCAGTTCAATTCCTTTAATTTGTTTATTGAGAATTTCTTTTTCTTACCTTAGGTTTTAAAACTCTTTATTTACACAGAATCATATTGGAATTAAACTTTAAAAGGAATAGCAGTTCAGACGTGACACCACACTAAGGTGCCAAGGAATTTCTGAAAACATACCTCAAACAGCTAGGATTTTTTAAAAGGAATAGCAGTTTAAATGTGATACCACACTAAGGTGCCAAGGAATTTCTGAAAACTTACCTCAAACAGCTAGGATTTTTTAAAAGGAATAGCAGTTTAAATGTGATACCACATTAAGGTGCCAAGGAATTTTTAAAAGGAATAGCAATTCAAACGTGATCCCACACTAAGGTGCCAAGGAATTTCTGAAAACTTACCTCAAACAGCTAGGATTTTTTAAAAGGAATAGCAGTTTAAATGTGATACCACATTACCACATTAAGGTGCCAAGGAATTTTTAAAAGGAATAGCAGTTCAAACGTGATCCCACACTAAGGTGCCAAGGAATTTCTGAAAACTTACCTCAAACAGCTAGGATTTTTTAAAAGGAATAGCAGTTTAAATGTGATACCACATTACCACATTAAGGTGCCAAGGAATTTTTAAAAGGAATAGCAGTTCAAACGTGATCCCACACTAAGGTGCCAAGGAATTTCTGAAAACTTACCTCAAACAGCTAGGATTTTTTAAAAGGAATAGCAGTTTAAATGTGATACCACATTAAGGTGCCAAGGAATTTTTAAAAGGAATAGCAGTTCAAACGTGATCCCACACTAAGGTGCCAAGGAATTTCTGAAAACTTACCTCAAACAGCTAGGATTTTTTAAAAGGAATAGCAGTTTAAATGTGATACCACATTAAGGTGCCAAGGAATTTCTGAAAACTTACCTCAAACAGCTAGGATTTTTTAAAAGGAATAGCAGTTTAAATGTGATACCACACTAAGGTGCCAAGGAATTTCTGAAAACTTACCTCAAACAGCTAGGAATTTTTAAAAGGAATAGCAGTTTAAATGTGATACCACATTACCACATTAAGGTGCCAAGGAATTTTTAAAAGGAATAGCAGTTCAAACGTGATCCCACACTAAGGTGCCAAGGAATTTCTGAAAACTTACCTCAAACAGCTAGGATTTTTTAAAAGGAATAGCAGTTTAAATGTGATACCACATTAAGGTGCCAAGGAATTTTTAAAAGGAATAGCAGTTCAAACGTGATCCCACACTAAGGTGCAAAGGAATTTCTGAAAACTTACCTCAAACAGCTAGGATTTTTTAAAAGGAATAGCAGTTTAAATGTGATACCACATTACCACATTAAGGTGCCAAGGAATTTTTAAAAGGAATAGCAGTTCAAACGTGATCCCACACTAAGGTGCCAAGGAATTTCTGAAAACTTACCTCAAACAGCTAGGATTTTTTAAAAGGAATAGCAGTTTAAATGTGATACCACATTAAAGTGCCAAGGAATTTCTGAAAACTTACCTCAAACAGCTAGGATTTTTTAAAAGGAATAGCAGTTTAAATGTGATACCACACTAAGGTCCAAGGAATTTCTGAAAACTTACCTCAAACAGCTAGGATTTTTTAAAAGGAATAGCAGTTTAAATGTGATACCACATTACCACATTAAGGTGCCAAGGAATTTTTAAAAGGAATAGCAGTTCAAACGTGATCCCACACTAAGGTGCCAAGGAATTTCTGAAAACTTACCTCAAACAGCTAGGATTTTTTAAAAGGAATAGCAGTTTAAATGTGATACCACATTAAGGTGCCAAGGAATTTCTGAAAACTTACCTCAAACAGCTAGGATTTTTTAAAAGGAATAGCAGTTTAAATGTGATACCACACTAAGGTGCCAAGGAATTTCTGAAAACTTACCTCAAACAGCTAGGAATTTTTAATAGGAATAGCAGTTTAAATGTGATACCACATTACCACATTAAGGTGCCAAGGAATTTTTAAAAGGAATAGCAGTTCAAACGTGATACCACACTAAGGTGCCAAGGAATTTCTGAAAACTTACCTCAAACAGCTAGGAATTTTGAAAAGGAATAGCAGTTCAAATGTGATACCACACTAAGGTGCCAAGGAATTTCTGAAAACCTACCTCAAACAGCCAGGAATTTTTAAAAGGAATAGCAGTTCAAACGTGATACCACACTAAGGTGCCAAGGAATTTCTGAAAACTTACCTCAAACAGCTAGGAATTTTGAAAAGGAATAGCAGTTCAAATGTGATACCACACTAAGGTGCCAAGGAATTTCTGAAAACCTACCTCAAACAGCCAGGAATTTTTAAAAGGAATAGCAGTTCAAACGTGATCCCACACTAAGGTGCCAAGGAATTTCTGAAAACTTGCCTCAAACAGCCAGGAATTTTTAAAAGGAATAGCAGTTCAAACGTGATACCACACTAAGGTTCCAAGGAATTTCTGTAAACTTACCTCAAACAGCTAGGATTTTTTAAAAGGAATAGCAGTTCAAACGTGATCCCACACTAAGGTGCCAAGGAATTTCTGTAAACTTACCTCAAACAGCTAGGATTTGTTAAAAGAAATAGCAGTTCAAATGTGATACCACACTAAGGTGCCAAGGAATTTCTGAAAACTTACCTCAAACAGCTAGGAATTTTTAAAAGGAATAGCAGTTCAAACGTGATCCCACACTAAGGTGCCAAGGAATTTCTGAAAACTTACCTCAAACAGCTAGAAATTTTTAAAAGGAATAGCAGTTCAAACGTGATACCACACTAAGGTGCCAAGGAATTTCTGAAAACTTACCTCAAACAGCTAGGAATTTTGAAAAGGAATAGCAGTTCAAATGTGATACCACACTAAGGTGCCAAGGAATTTCTGAAAACCTACCTCAAACAGCCAGGAATTTTTAAAAGGAATAGCAGTTCAAACGTGATACCACACTAAGGTGCCAAGGAATTTCTGTAAACTTACCTCAAACAGCTAGGATTTTTTAAAAGGAATAACAGTTCAAATGTGATACCACACTAAGGTGCCAAGGAATTTCTGTAAACTTACCTCAAACAGCTAGGATTTTTTAAAAGGAATAGCAGTTCAAACGTGATCCCACACTAAGGTGCCAAGGAATTTCTGTAAACTTACCTCAAACAGCTAGGATTTGTTAAAAGAAATAGCAGTTCAAATGTGATACCACACTAAGGTGCCAAGGAATTTCTGAAAACTTACCTCAAACAGCTAGGAATTTTTAAAAGGAATAGCAGTTCAAACGTGATCCCACACTAAGGTGCCAAGGAATTTCTGAAAACTTACCTCAAACAGCTAGGAATTTTTAAAAGGAATAGCAGTTCAAACGTGATACCACACTAAGGTGCCAAGGAATTTCTGAAAACTTACCTCAAACAGCTAGGAATTTTGAAAAGGAATAGCAGTTCAAATGTGATACCACACTAAGGTGCCAAGGAATTTCTGAAAACCTACCTCAAACAGCCAGGAATTTTTAAAAGGAATAGCAGTTCAAACGTGATACCACACTAAGGTGCCAAGGAATTTCTGTAAACTTACCTCAAACAGCTAGGATTTTTTAAAAGGAATAACAGTTCAAATGTGATACCACACTAAGGTGCCAAGGAATTTCTGAAGACTTACCTCAAACAGCCAGGAATTTTATTTTATTACACTGTTTGGGTGGCAACTCTCTTACCCTAAAATCTGTATAGAAGTCCACATCTATTATTTAGTATGATGTAATTTTCATCCCACATAAAATTTCTTTAAAAATCAAATTCACTTGGTGCTGTGGAGAATCAGCCCTCCCAGATTTTTTTTTTTTACTTTTTGGTATAAAGTAAATAATTTATTTCCATTGCTAAGTATTATAATATAATTTTCTTTAAATAAAGTTTAATAAAAATCATCTGCTCCATGCTGTTTCTATGAAAGAGTTAATTTTGTGTGTGTTTTTAACACTTTACACCATAGCTGAAAAGTGTTTTACTTTTAAATTCTGTCTGTCTATCTGTCCGTTTGCACTATAACTGCCATCAAAATGACTTTATCAAAATGGAATTGTAGTATGTTGTTCAGACGGTCTGTGGGATCTTTGGAAATATAAATGAATATCACCACCCAATTAGTTTTGAACTGAATCTGGGTTGAAAAAATGAAATACATTGAACCCTGTGGGGCCTAATTTTTCAAACATTTTTTAAGCGAATTTAAAATTCATAAATTGCTTAGAAAGTTTCAGGAAATATTCAAATTCCCCCATAAAAAATATAAAAAAAATTTCACACAAAATATATTTGGTAGTTTTTTAAATAAAAATTAAAATAATAATTACACCCATATTATATGAAGAGATCACATGACCCACTTCAGTATAAAATATGGCATCCATCTTGTGTCAAAATCGTGATTTTTAAAGTTCTTTTTCATTTATATTTAGTGTTGTATCCTTCTTAAAACCACCTTATTTTTGCTTAATTTTTTTGTATCTATATTTTGAAACAATGCAGTTACAATATGTTTCAGTTTAAATGATCCATACCATCCATCTTGTGTCAAAATCATGATTTTTAACGTTCTTTTTTATTTATATTTAGTGTTGTATCCATCCTAAAACCACTTTATTTTTGCTTAATTTCTGTGCATCTACATTCTGAAACAACGCAATTACAATATATTTGAGTTTAAATGATCATCAAACTTTGATTATTTCTACAACAATGTCTAATTTTCCCTTATGGAGAATGTAAACACATAAAGATATAGGATGAGTTGTATAAGAATTGCTGCATTTCTTTAATGCAAAATTATTTAGCTCTTAAGTCTGCAATATAGCTGATATGAATGAAACATTGATTTTACATAGAGAAGCAGACGATTTTTTCGATGAAGTTTTAAGCATAGAGTTAAATTACTTGTATCTCCATAGTCATTCATCACAATACTATAATAACTTAATTTTAAATAAAATAAGTTATTATAGTATTGTGATGAATGAAATGATGGAAAAAAGTTTATGAATGAAATGCTGCTTTTATAGAGGGAACCAGGCGTGTTATATTTCGATGACGTCATTTGAATAAATTTCATTTGTTTTCGATGAAGTTTTCAAATATAATAAATTATTGTAGTATTATGATAATTTATAAAATATTACCGAGGAATGTATCGCATTTTAGAGATGTTTAAACCAGGCAATTACATAGAGAAGCAGACGATTTTTTCGATGAAATTTTAAGCATAGAGTTAAATTACTTGTATCTCCATAGTTTTAAGTTTTTAAATAAAATAAGTTATTATAGCATTGTGATGAATGAAATGAATGGAAAAAAGTTTATGAATGAAATGCTGCTTTTATAGAGAGAGCCAGGCGTGTTATATTTCGATGACGTCCTTTGAATAAATTTCATTTGTTTCCGATGAAGTTTTCAAATATAATAAATTATTATAGTATTATGATAATTTTAAAAATGTTACCGAGGAATGTATCGCATTTTAGAGATGTTTAAACCAGACAATTTATATTTGAATCGTCCTTTGAGTAAAGTTCATATTTTTCGATGAAGTTTTAAGTTTTCAAATATAATAAATTAATGTAGTATTGTGATAATTTAGGAAATATCACCGCTGAATGAATCTCATTTTAAAGGTGTTTAAATAAAATTGCATTGCAGTTGGAAAGTGTTTCATAATCAATGCTTTATGCATGGTTGATCTTTCTTGTTTGTTATTATATTAAAAACATTGATCTTAGAAACTCAAAATATAGCTACTTAGTTAGGCAGGCCGCAGAGGATTCAGGGCACACTGTATGTTGTGCACTGTTGCTCAAATATGCACAAAAAAATGTTTTCTTTCTAGACAGTGAGTGGCAATCATTGTTCAAAAGTAACTGAATTTTGCACGATTGAGCATGTATCCTCAATATGTGGCCTGCCTAACTCACAATACAATAAAGAAAAACTATATTAAATTTGAAAAAAATGAGTGAAAAATTGGATTTACATATACAATGAAGGGAGCCCTTTTCAATCATACATATTGAATAATTGTTATTTCTCTCAGGGGATGCTTCAACTCAACTCTTAAAGCACTTATTAAAGACACTGTGTACAGATCTTGTAAATATGATTGTCCATTATCTTGCTCAAGAGCATGGTTTGATATCTGGGCCTGAGGGTGACACTACTTTAACTTCTGAAGTAAGTATAAAGCTCTCAAATTTTGAGAAAATACATGAAACATGCTAATGATAGCCAATTATGCAAAATAAACAATTATTTTATAACTGTAAAGTAAAAACTTTATTAAAGATACTGCATATACAAATTGGTAATGGTATCAACTGATTTTGAGGAAAAGCAGCTTCCTTCTTCAGAATAAAAATATAACAACCACACCAGCAAAAGCAAGAAGGTGTCTGTTAATAAATAGTTGTGTCATGTGGCCCAGAAAGGAAATCATCAAACAAAAACTAGAAAAAGTATTTTTTGAATCCAATTGTTCTTTTTCTTTCCACCTGGGTTTTTTTTCATTTTATTTTGTTTTTAATTTTTGTTTGGTAACAATGGGGTATCCCCACCCCAGTGACTTTCTAGGTCACTGGGGTGGGGATATGAGATCATACGATATGACCATATCTGGGGTCACAGATATGAGCCAAATCTTTGATTCACCCTTTCCCTGAAGGCATATAAAACAAGGGAAGTTAAAGAGTGTTTCCAGACTCTTCAGAAGCATCCTGGTGATTTAAAAGGCTAAAACTTTGCACACATAGTATCAACCACAGGATAGTACCTAACTGAATTTTTTTTTTGTTATTAAGACAACTATTTTAGATGCTAAACACCATACATTATTAAATGAAATAAAAGTTATTAAAAAAGGGGTTGCAATTTAAATTTTTAAAAGTATTGGTTTCCCTGTCTTTGACAGGTTTAAATATGGCTTACATAGACAGGGAAATAGTTACAGGATTAATGGTTAGTAATTCTACTATAATTTTGTGTAAAAATGAAGAAATGACTTGCCTGTATGTTTAAAATTTTATGGGAAAATCTATGAAAGTGTAATAACCTGTGTGTTTTAATGTTTTTTTTTCTTATTGTCAAGAACCCCTCTCTGTCCATACCATAGATATAGTAATCAAAGAATGACTGGAAAAAATATTCTTTTCTGTCTGCCAAATATTATGAAAAGACAGATACAGCATCAGCTTGGACTCTGCAAGTCTCATCGTCTTTACTTTGCTCTGTCCAGAGGCAAGTTAACAGGCTGGAAAGAACCACTCTCTTTCTCTTTTCCAGTCCTTTTTTAATTAGAATATTTATGGCATGGATAAAGAGAAGTTCGTGACAATTACTATTTTAGTATTGCATTTAAATATGCTTAAAGTGTAATAAAGCATGTGTGTTAGCAGGGCCATCTTTATCAAAAGGCTTGTGAAGGTTTGAATTTTAAAAAGGTACTAAAGTGGCACTTTAAATTCTAATTATGTTAATGCTGATGTATAATAATGATCAAAGTATTGAATTAGGCCTCCGAAAAGTGCTGGGTGCTGTAAGAATTTTATTTTTGATCCTTAATTCTTTATTTTTGTTACTTGTAAAGCATAAGAAATCTGAGAGAAGGAACTCTGAATGTATATAGATTTTAATGCTACTAATCTGCTTTAATCAGGTCATTATCAGTTTCTTTTTAATTTATATGTACACGGAGCTGGTTATACAAAAAAACCAATTATGCTGGCACACAGATGAACACAATAAAGCACTGCCTTATGCATTTAGCACTGGCATACTTCAAACAATCTGAACCAACTTTTCAGTTCGACTATAAGTGCTGGCATTGATCTATATTATATTACTAGCTGCCTATGGCGACCAACCATCGTCTGGTACAGCTACCAGAAAATGTGCAAATATTGATTTTTTACCAAAGTTGTGGGCAGACTCTGGGTGCCTAACTGGATGCTGCTCATTTAAAAGCTATCTCTCGGCCTGATAATGGAAGTGGTTGGACCCTGCAGGTCAACCAAGTGGCTGTTAGGGTGAGAATAGATAGCCATACCAGACAATAGTTGGTCGGCGTAGTTAGGCAAAATGGGTGCAGTCAAATAAAAAAAACATCAAAATTTTTTTATGAACATAACATAATTGGGCAAGAAATAAAATATGAAAAGAAAAATGCAATTAAACATTTATATCATGTGTTTAAATCTTGTAATTGTGATCACATGTTTTGAAGTATAAAAATAAAGAAAATGCTACTCCTTTGTACTCATTTCCACATCCACCTTTTTTGAGGTAGAGTACATGGATGCGTTACCCCTTTTGTTACACACCACTAAATGAGGCGGATTCCCCTATAGACATATTTTCTCATTCAGTGGGGAGTTTCCCAAAAAATTACTACAGCCATAGATATGACAAATTTGACTCTCGTTGCCAATTACCAACAGCAAAATCAAACATTTCCTAAACTAATATCGTTTTGACTATTGAGTATTTTATTTTTGACAAAAATATTTAAATATACAAAAAAAAATTATATTTAAATATACAAAATAAATAAACATAAGTAAATCAATTTTGTTTGTCTTTATCTTAATATATAAGAATATCAAAAAACATTACCCTAAAGAATCTCCTATTAACATGATGAATGAATTACAGCAAAAGAATCATGTACAGGGTTTGTTTACAATCTTTCTCTTCTCTTGTAGGGCAATTATCTGAAAGGATGAACTTGGAAAAAAAAATGAAAATTACTTCAATTTGCTTCAAAGAGTATCACAAATCAAAAAGAAACTTTTTGAGAATATTATTGAGGCAGTTTCTAATCGATCAGGAGGCATTCATTTTTATTTTTACCACTTGTATTGCAAATGTGTCAAATTCAACTTGCGAGAACTTTAGTTATATTTTCGATCGACAGATGGCTAAAACATTACTGTAAAGATTCTCCCCTAGATTTACATCAGTGTTTGTTTACAATTCTACACTGCATTTTACGTTAGATTACATAAATTTATCAATTGGTTTCTTTTGGACAAACCCTAGGTTTGCCTTTTCCTTTGAGGAGTGGATTGTCCCGGAAGCGTTCCTCGTCAAACACACACTCCGTTTTATTATAAGTAGAGATGTAATTCAGATTCTGATTTGTTCAGAAATACATTTTATTTATAGTAGTTGAAACAAATTTTTTTGTTTTTAGTATTTATTTAACAACACATTTTAATATTTTAGTCCAGACTGAAGCTGATCCATAAGTTTCCTGAAGAACACAAAGAACCTCTCACTAAACTCCACAGTTCCTTAAATGAAAAAGTAAGTAAGTGTATACAATCATAAAAATTGTAAAAGGCTTATTATAAAAAATTATTGTGATTATTGTGTACTATAGTACGAAATATTAATTACTAATTTTGGGAGATTAATTTCTGATGAGGAGATTCCATTTCTTGCTCACTACATTTGCTAATAATTATTTTTTATCTATACACCTCAAGATACTAATCTCTTACTTTTCTAACAGATTTATCTGTTGGGTCAATTGGAATTCAGTAAACAATAGTTTAAAAAATTGTAATTTTTATCACTTAATGATTGTAACCTGGCTATATTGGTATTCAGGAACAGTATATTGATTATCTGATTTGACCATATTTTAGATATCCCAGGGCTGTGCGCCAGAAAGGGGTAAGCCCCCCCCCCCCCCCCAAGAGGTATACTCAGCCCTGATAAAAAATATTAAATTTTTAGTAGTGATATGAATTTTCATCCAGCATGCTATTCAAATTTTACATAAAAAAATTGCTTTGAGAATTTTATAAATTACTTGATTTCAAAGATTTTTTAATTTGGCTAAATTTGTGGTTATACAGATGATAAATTTATTTACATATTTAAATTAAAAGTATTTAAATTTAAAGAAATTAAGACAATAGTATTTAGGATACTTTTGTATTATTGCAGCTTTCACATTATCGAATCAAAATCAACTGATAAGTAGTTAAGAGTTAATATTAATGTTAATTTGTATTTACTTTCAGAAATTTTTCCAATTAATTAACAGCTTTGCTACAAGTTAATGCTTATATTAAAATCAATTGTAATTATTTATATATTAATGCATAGTAGCTATATGGATTTACCTAATCAACTCTTAGCTTACAAATATAAATATGCAATTACTTATTTGTTAATAATTTAATTGGATTGAAATACAAAGTAATAACTATTATGATTTATGAATACTAATAATTAACAGTGTTTTTAATGAGCCCCCTTTGAATTTCAATCTAGCCCCGCTTGAATTTTGTTTCTGGCTACAACCCTGAGCGATCCCAATTGACCAATTAGTTCATCTGTATAATTTACAGGCATTTGGTGACCTATCTTTATATTAAAAAATACTAGCTGATGCTGCTACTATTTGGCAAATTTCACATAGCTTGTCTCCCACTCCAAAAACTTTAGCATACAAAGACATGAAATTTGTAACATTTGTAGAGAAATATTAGGGGAACATGCTGAAATGAACTGTTTTAAATTTAACCTTAGTTTAAGAGATATTGAATGTCAAAGTCAAAGAATGTTTGAGCTGTGAATTCACATCTTAAATAGACTGACAATGCAGGACAATGAATTTTTGTAGGCATGTATGTATACATAGTAGATGTTTTGCATGATACTTTTTTTAAAATTTCGATGAAGTTTATAAGTTATTATATTTATGCAATTTTGAAGTGAAATATTTTATTTTATTAAAATTCTAACCTTATTGTTAAAAATGCTTTCATACTTTATTACTTATTTTAAAAGAAGTAATATTTAAATGATTAAAAAAATTAAAACTAAATTTATTTTTCAGAACTCTAACACCGAAGCTATCGTTGAGCATTTCATTATTATTGGCTTAAAAGTTTTTAAGTGATAGACTCTTAATCATTATATATTTTTTATTGCCATTGTGTACATATTTTCTGTGAATTAGTTAAATATAGTTTGTTTTTTATTTGATTATCTTAAATTAATTTGTTTTCTAAGTGAATTTATTATGAAACAAACTCCAATTAAATGCAATGTTACATTATATTTTTATTTTTAAACAAATATTATTCAACAAAAATTTATTTTAAACCATTATGTTTTATTTTCTTGTTATATTATTAGGTACAAAGATTCAGTTTTCAGAGCTTCTGTTTTTTTTTTGCTTATATTGGCCCCAATTTATGTTTTATATTGACATTTCTTTTTACCTAAAAAATAAAGGTGTGATTGAACAGTGTGATACAAACATTCACAAGAAATGCCCCCCCCCCTCTCTCATTAATTAATATATTAGATGAAAAAGAATCCATCTCAATACAAATTGCTAAACAAATACTCTCTAAAGATCCCATTCATTACAATTTAAATTGTACTCAACACTCTTTTCAAAGTGGCCTGATATTTTACTTCTTTCCAAAACAGGAATAAAATATTAGTGAATACCCTGAAGTTATTAAATGATGTAGTTAGTAAAATGAATCTGTTCCTAGAAGAAAGGTTTACAGTTCACATAAAACTTAAAATTCCCAGTCGCCACATGGCGATTAAACTTGAAAAACTGGAAATTAATGAAATCCTGACTACCAGCCAAACTGTGTGATGGCGTACGATGGCTATTCTCCCTAAACAATCCCACCTGTGGAGTGAGAAAAATCTGTCAACAACCACTATGATACTGCTATGGGTCTCCCGTAGTTTTTCTCCCACAAGCTGATCGTAATTTATTGCATTTGCTGCTGAGAATGAGTGCAATCCACATTCCTATCCAACCCCTCCCCGTAATCACCAATGTGTTTTACGACATGCCGGAGTGTAGAGTCTGTGCTGCACTCTCTACAATGAGCTAAAGTTCCACCATTTTTACACACTGTACTAATAGATATTTCATCATTTTTACATCTGACTCAAATTTAAAATGGTTCCTGAAAGCGGATACACAAACAAAATTAAAATCACTTTTTAAAATAAAAATGGTGTATGAAACTTGTCCCCCCTATTTCCAGCTTGTGAATTTATTTATTGGTTAAATATTCATTATAGCATATTTTTCATCATGAAAAATTAAAAGAATTAATCTATATGAAAGAGTTCCGGGAATATGTTGGGGCTTGGGACAGGCGAGAATGAACTGTTGGCAAATGAGGCTGTGGAAATTCATGAATCGAAAACTTAGTTGCCAAAGTAGCAGATATTGCGTAGTGGATGTTTCACGAGAAAAGTTTGCAGGTATTCACATCAAGACAAGGTTTGTTAAACGAAATAACGTCATTTTATTTATCACAAAATAAGGCATTTAACGAACAGGAGAAAGAACATGCATCTTTTACTTAGATGCAGTTCGTAGAAAAAGCTGATACAGATCAAGTTAACATTGTACAAACCGACAATACATTAACTATCTAACATTAGTCAAACATTCTTAGTAAAGTAACTTTAAAGACATAGGAACTTAGATATAAGGCCATAACTGGCCAAACAGTCCTTGAACTACATAATATACAAATTTCAGCAGAGATTCACTCTTGCTATCAGATGGTTCAACTACAATCCGAAGATCATCGAAAAACAAAAATGAACATGACTGAATAGTACAGAACACTGATATCCCCCTACACCAGGGTTTATATACTGGTCTAACTTTCAAGTTAATCTCGGAGTATGCAAATTTCCAGTTGAATGGAAATATGCATATCCTGGTTATATTATGTCACAATGTGCAGGAATTCAAGCTAAAAACAGATGAGACACAAAACAAACATTCCAAATTCTAGACAGTTAACTGTGATGAAATTTAACCTTTAAATTTTAACCGTATCTTTAAGCAGATACACGAGTTTGTTTACATAGTGTTTCCCAACAATCGGCTCCCTCCTGCAGATTGTGTCGAAAAAACACAGTAAAGCATTTCATATTTTATAAAAAAGTGAAGGTTAAAAATTTTTATGTATAAACAGGTTATAGACAATGTTAATTAATATGTATAATAGCATGGTAAAAAAAAAAATCTAAAAGATCTCGATGCTAGTAGCAGGAGAATCATTTAAATCCTTTATCAAAAACATCACCACACAGTTTAACCCAGGGCGCGGTAGCCCATTGGTTAGCGCGCTGGAGTTGCACTCGGTATGCCCGGGTTCGATTCCAGCCACTGCCAAAACTGCCGACGTGTTCACGCGGAGTACGATCACGTTAAACATGTGGGTCTGTAAGTCCTTCCGTGAGGTTGGTGGTAGGGGAAGGAGGGTACGGTCCCTGTGGATGCCTCCCCCACTGGGTTCCGGTCTAAATTGGGTGGCACTTCCCGGCCGTCCAAACAGTTACCTTACACCTTTCAGGTAGGTCGGACGGTCTGGGTCTCAACAACAACAACACAGTTTAACCCTTTCGTGATGGTTGGCATGCCCGCGTGCCGGCTGCAAACTTGCATTCAAGGACGGATGGCACACATTCGTTACAGAGAACTTTATCCTAAACGGCGAGTGGCACGTATCGGTATTTCTATGTAAAACATTTTCATTTGAATTTATTTGTCTACTAGATGGCGTTAAATACCCGTGGAAGCAACTTAAATGTATTTTGCAGATGCTTGACCTTGGCACAAGGAGAATCTAATGAATTATTTCTCCATTTGGAGCGGTGAAACATGGTTTTGTAAAGTAAACAGACAGAGCACTTCTCGCAGCATCAACAATTTTATAATTGAGTTCCGGGTCTCCTTTTGATTTTAGCTTTTAATGATTTCGTTGGTGAATTACAGGAATATAAGGGAGTATATTTGTGGCGGGTGGGGTAATGGAATTTGCGACAGTGAAATGATTACTGATTAGGTTATTTTGGATAAAAGTATGGCTGGTTTGAGACGTTTCCTTTCTGTGGAAGAATATACGCATATGGTAAACGAACCAGACAGTAATGAAAGCAATGCAGATAGTAAAGATTCGTGGAGCAGTGTTATTTCTGATGATGAATCTGAAAATGGAATTGATTCTTTAGATTCTGAGCGTACTATTATTACAACGCCACCAGCTTCAGTTGCTGTTTTTTCGAATGATGTTTGGACATGTGATTTGAAAGATCTGAATTCTTTGGAGTTTTTGAACATACCTGGAATAAATCAGAATATCATGCCGCCTAATTTAGATAAGGAACTTGATTTTTTAGCATATTTTTTGATGAAGAACTAGTAGAATTTATCGTAAAAGCAACTAATGAGTTTGCAAAGAAAAAATGGGAGGAAAATCTCCTCTCTCCTTCCACTTCGAAGACGCTACCTGTTTCAAATGTATTTACACCTGTGACAGGAAACGGATTTCGTATGTTTCTCGCACTAGTAGTTTTGACGAGCACTGTCAGAAAACCAAATCTTAAAATGTATTTTTCTAAGAATCCAATTATCAGTACTCCTTTTTTCAATTCAGTTATGAGTCGCAATTGATTTATAGGAATATTACGTTACCTTCATTTTACTCTTGATAGTAATGCCCAAAAACTAGATAAATTGAAACCTGTGTTAGATGCATTAGTTTCAAAATTTAAATCTATACACTCCTAGAAGAAATGTGTTCATTGATGAATCATTGTTCTCATGGAAAGGAAGGCTGGGATTTCGTCAATATATCCCCTCGAAAAGGTCCAGATATGGAATAAAAATATATAAATTGTCAAAATCGGAATCAGGCTATATATGTAATTTCCGTGTGTATACTGGAAAGGACACGGAATTATAAAGCTCTGATGGTGGATATGGAGAACCTGTTGTGAAAACACTTCTAAGTGAACTTTTAGGAAAAGGATATACTTTGCATTTGGATAAATTTTTTACCTCTCCTGTACTCTCAAAGTATTTGTTGTCTAAGAATACGCATATATGTGGTACAGTTTTAAAAAATCAGAAGGACATACCAAAGAATTATCCATCTGTACCTAAAACATATATACACCAAAATTTTTAATATTTTGATAAAAGAAAATTTGTATGAAAAATATACATCAAATAGAAAATAAGTATTTCCTTTCTTCCTGAAAAAAGTAGAATGCTGTGTTGAACGGGTGATTTTTTAGGAATTTTTTTCGAGAGTTAGGCTTACCTCAAAAAATTAGCCGTCTTTTGGGAACAGTTCGGAAATGAAGCGCTCCGTCCTTCGGGCCACGACAGTTTCGGAATGCCGTCGTCCCGAAAGGGTTAAACTCAATAGTGTCTAATCTACTGTTTGAGTGATTTTTCAAAAGTTTGTAAATTGTATAAAAACTTTAAACATCACCACGTAGTTGAAACTCAATAGTAACTAATCTACTATTTGAGAGATTTTTAAAAAATTTATATATTTGAAAAAATTTCTCATTTTATTTTAGTTTACTTTTAAGTAATTTTTCTTTTCTTCTAAATATGTCACAGAATTTAAAAATAATTTCCTTAGTTAATGGTTTAGTAAAACCGTCAACTTTACTATTTTTACTGTTAATAAATTTAATTTCAAAAAGTCTCTTTTCTTCTAAATTTCTTATAAAATGGCATTTTACATCTATATGTTTTGTATGGTGATTCTCTATGGGTGAATTTGAAAAGTTAATGGCTGCTTGATTGTTGCAGTATATTACACTGTTGCCTAATTCAATTCCAAGCTTTTGACATTCCATTAAAATATTTTGTACCCTCACTATTTGTTTTGCAGATTCTGTTACTGAAATATATTCTGCCTCCATGGTAGACAGACTAACACATTTGTGCTTAAAAGTCCTCCATGATATTGGAACATTGTCAATTAAAAATTAATATCATGCTCCCTAATGACACTCTGTCATCTCGATTAGCTGCAAAATCAGAATCAGAAAAACATTTAAGATTTATAATTTGGATATTAGATAAATTTAATTTAAAATCTTTAGTTTGATCTACATATCCTAACAATTTAAGCAAACAATCCCAGTGTTTAATACCTGGGTTTTCTTGAAATTGTGAAAGTATGTTAACTGCATAGCAAATGTCAGGTCTAGTTCTACTAGCAAGAAATGAAAGACATTGTAATAAATTTCTATAGGGTAGTTTTTTCATTTGTTCATTTCAAACTGATTAGCAGGACAATCTGCTTCACTTAGTATAATACCTTTTGGTATTGGCAAACTTGAGATTGGGTATTTAAATTTTGAAAATTTTTCACAAATTTTTCTTATGTATTGATTTTGATGGATGAAATAGTTTTTCTGGTTTTCCTCAAACTCAATACCTAGTAGTAATTTTATTTTTCCTAAAACCTTAATATCAAATTTAGAATTTAAAAGTGAAACTATGTTTTGTAATTATTTTTGATTTTTAGCAAATACATCAACATATACAATCAACAAGACATTGTTGTTATAAATATATGCAGAATTACACCATTCAATTTAACAAAATTCAGCATTCTGAGAACATGGTCAAGTTCTAAGTACCACTCTCAACCACTTTGATGTAAACCATATATGGCTTTATTTAATAGACGGACATAATTATTTTTGCTTTTATAAAAAAGACCAGGCGGTTTTAACATAAATATTTTCTCATTTAACTTTGCATATAAATATGCACATTTTACATGAAGTTGAATGTGTAACCATCCTAACATACAGACAAAAATAATGAAAAACATCCTTACTATGGTAAAATTTATAACTGGACTGAAAACTTCCTCATAAGTTTGCCCTTTTCCTTGATTTAATCCCTGGGCAACTAGCCTAGCTTTGAATCTGCTAATTTCCCCCCTTTTGTTCCTTTTGAGTGTATACATCCAACTGTAGCCAATTACTTTGTCAGAAACAGGTGCAGGCACTAAGTCCCAGATACTTCTTTCCTTCATGACACCTAATTCGTCTGCCATGGCTGTATTCCACTCTTTGGATTGGCGTGAATTGATAGCTTCTTTGAAGTTTTTAGGAATTATTATTTCTACACTGTTGGCCTCTGGTTGGTTACCTGATGAATTTATTCTGATCCCCCTTGAAGCTAAATAATTTTTCATCAAATTTAATATTATTTTCCTCACAATATTTTTTAATATCTCTCATGGATCTGAGTCTTGGACCTTTCCCTTGATAGTAATAATAAACATCAACTCTAGATCCAGTTTTCCTAGGAATTTCCTTTCTGATCCAAGTAGTATCTGGAGATGGAACTAGACGATTCTTGACAGCGGATCCCGTTTCCTGAGTTTTTCAGTGTCGTCTTGTTCCTCTGAGCTTTTGTCTATATCTCTATCTGTACACTCCTCGTCAGATGAGTTTAAATATCTCGATTTATGAGGTGTAAATTTAACATTATTAAAATTAATTTTATTTCTATTTTCATTGGGTCCCAGACCGCCTTCCTCTATTCTGCTATTCTCTTTAAATTTTACATTACTAATTTCAATTATTTTCAATTGTCTAAAAGCCAAATTCTATACCCTCTTGTCTTAAGTGCATATCGTACCATTATCCCTTTCTGAGCCCTCATATCTAGCTTGCCCTTAAGCTGTTTTGGTTTCCCAATAAAAGGTTGGCTTCCAGAGCTTTTAAGATGAGCTACAGATGGTTTTCTGCCACTATATAATTCCAGAGGTGTTTTATTTTTGAATTTATGGCAAATGTGATTCTTGACATATGTAAAACAGAAAAGTGCTTCTGCCCAAAAATCTGTCCTTCCTATTTCTAAGCTGAGAAATTCTTATCACTTTGAAGCCATATCTTACGAGGGTGGTTTTTATCCTATCACTATCCGTATTAGCAGGTAGACTTTTTATTACAATCTTTTTAGGTCGCTCGTTCTTTAAGTTGATAGCATTGAATGGGATCTTCTTAAGGGTCAGGTGAACCTGAATACTCCTGTTGTCCAAAACGGACACAGGAGTGATCCTGATCACCCTTCCCATAAAAAGGTCCTGGACTTTACACTCAAGCATTTTATTTAAGTCCTCTATGAGGGCTCCCCAATCACTTGAGTCCACATAGAAGGAGGAGACTGTATCCTTAGGGAGGGGGGGGGGGCTCATCTGCCATAGTGGTTTCCTCAACCGGTAAATCCTGAAATTTATTTTGAACTTCAAGTTCCTCAAAGTGCTCAACCTGATCCGAAAGTTTGGGTTTTTTTACAGTACTTGGGGTTATAAACCCCCTCTAGTTTTTTAAACATCTCGTCTTTATAAATTAAATACAATTTGTCGTCAGATTTAAGTTTCCAAAGCTTAGTCAGGGGTTTCCAACAACAGAGAAGCATCTGAATTACTACCTGTAATTATCTTCTGTAGAACTCTGGCTTGATTATAGTCGATATTCTCATCCTCGAACTCATCCTCCAGCCTTGAGATGACGAAATCATAGGAGATGAAGTGCATCATGATTTTCCATGTAATGGAGTCTCTCGGTATATTATCCTTCGAGAGTCCCAGAATCTTGAGATACTCTGCTTCATAGATTCGTTCACAGCACTTTCATTCTGGCAGGCTTTGTTTGGTTTCGTTGAAGTCCCGGCAATAACAAGGTCCATTTCTCCGTGGGTCCGATGTGGGCTTGAAAGTATGCCCCTGGGACATAAGGTTTTTTCTTTACAACACTCTTAGTCTTCTTACTTTTCAATAGTCCTTTAGTCTTAAAAGAAGCATTCCTAACAACACATTTTCCTTCATCACCAGCAGTCTTCACATCCTCAGCCATGTTGCGTGCACGAAAAAGTCAACACGTGGCACATCAGGAGCGTCACTGAAGCACATCCATATACCAGCACAGGCACCATCCAAATGAGCGAGTGAGTGAGGGAGGAGTAATGTGAGTGAAGTGTTCCCCAATTTTTAAAATCCTCTTCCTCCTCAACATCCAAATAATAGATTGTATAAAAATAGATCCACTAAGGGGAGTTTCCTTGCCAACAGACATATAGTGATACCTTGATAAAGTACTCACTAGCTCAAGACATGGGGAGAAGGATTGATTGTTTGACTTATGTCTACTGTAAAATAAATCTATAAATAAGTACTAAATAATAAGAGGAAATGTCTGAATTATTATAAAACATACTTAAACACAATTTTGTATAACATTAAGCAACTTGAAAAACCATTACACATTTTGCAGCTGTCAACAACTGGCCATTAAACTTCATGAACATACCGGCCAGTGGCTACTAACTAAAAATGGAAATTTTAAGCTTTAGGTTCACATCTTGGAACGCATATCTTTCAGCAAATAATTAGTTGAAAAATATATAAATACTTGAAACTAATAATTCAGCTTTTATTAAAATGATTCTTATAAATGAAAGTTTTAAATACTTTCTTATTACCTTTGTGGAATTTGAAAAATCATTTTTAGATTCTAAAACACATTCTAAGTGACAGAAGCAATTATATGTAACCACAAAAATAAGTGATCTGATAACCAATTTTGTAACTTTATATAATTTAAATTTTTTAAGCACTGTGCACTTAATAAATGCTTACTTTGACATTTCATTTGCTTATTTGCCTGCCTATTTCAGTATTTTTTACTGTTTAAACTTCAGAGCTTTAGTAGGGAGTATCCCAGAGGTTGGCGAGTGATAGCGTGTAGGGAGCAGAGCCACCTAGTATTAAAAAAAATAATTTTTTTTAATTGAATTTTGATCAAACCTAATTGACCAGTATCTGCAGCAAGTGAATCACTGCATTGTTAATCTTTCATTTAGTGAACTGCATTTTGAAAAATTATAATTTTTATTTTGTACTGTTTTAGTTCTTCCAGGTATAGCCAATTTGGGATTCTTTTTTTTTTTTTTGGGGGGGGGGGATTAAAAAAGTTAGTTGATAATTCAGTAAGTAGATCACTATCTTTAATTGGGCCTTTGGTTTACTGGTTTTTGAAGACTTAGCAACTAGCTAATTCTTTAAAAAGCTCTTGTCAAAGAAAGATTCACTTCCCATCTTGTTTCTAAAAAAATTTCTCTTGATAAATTAAATATGAAGTCATTGGACAAGTTTACAAAATAGGTCGTTAGATGATCATATTTCTTTTTCTTTTCAATCAATTCGTTTATATTAAGTGTTATGTAATCATATGCTGAATGAAAGCACCATGTAACAGAATGAGTAAAACACAGACATTGTAAAATATTATATAAAAGTTCTCTAAAAGTGTTAAAACAATTTCTAATATTTTATTCTGTTCATTGAGAAATAAATATTTAGATTGGTTTATTCAATTTCTGTTACTGATTTCTATATTTTTCAATATTCAACAGACTTTGGAAGAGTTTCATCCTTCTATTCAAGTTGCATTAGGAGCTGGTGTATGTGATATGATAATCAAGAAACTTGACAGGAAAAAAGAAAGGTAAAATACAATATGGTATAAACCAGTGCTTCTCAATCTTTGTGAGACCATGGCCCGATAAAAGTCTAACTTTATAAGAGAAGGTCCCGATCCCATCAAATTTACTTGTACATACATTTCTAATTTTTTTGAAGTTCATACATTGAATAAGTATTAATAATTAATCATGGCATAATCATAAAACATATATGTACATTTATGTATACGATGTGGCATATTGACAAATATAAAATTACATTTAAATGAGTTATCAATCACTGGACTAATAAAATCATGTAGCATATTGTAATTTCCTCAGGCCAACATCATTCAATTAATTTGTGCTGATTTTCATTGACATATCCCATTCTTATGACCATAAATATATAATATTATTCATTATAAAATGGATTATTGCATTATTAAATTAATTTTACTGATGTTGGTTTGAAAAAAAAAAATGATATTGAGAGAAAAATATTTATATATTGTAATTCGTCATAGAAGTCAGTTGAGCAGCAGTCTCTTCATATTACAATTTAAATGTTACTTGGTCACTGACATTTGCTACACAGATGTTATTTAGGCATTCTGAACTTTTCAACACATTCATGAATATTATTCTACTTAGAATATTCCCACTATGAAATATTTATTCATAAAAAACACTTATAAAATTAAAAGACAAATTCCAGGAGAATCTCTCGCGGCCCAGCGGTTGAGAAATACACGTATAAACCATTGCAAGTTCTTAATTACTGATAATGCCAGATACATAATACATACTGATAAGTGCTGATACATGTTCAAACAATGTGACACAATGTTTCTGAAGACACACATACACTGATTTTATTCAAAATGCATAATTATACATTAATAAATTCTTTTTGTACACACTTATGTAACCTCAATTGGAGTAATTATATACACTAGCTGAATACCCAGTAATTATATACACTAGCTATTGCACACTCCTTCCTTTCAATCTATCTACCCATACACAAAATTAGTCTATATCATCCTGAAGTATGCTATTTTATCATTTCCAAATTCTAACGTCTTTCTAACGCTCTGGAGCACATTTAGGAAAAACTCTCGACTTTTGATTTTTATCAGATGATTAGTCCATATACCAAATATCAAGCCTCTATCACATTTAAAAGAAAGCATGTATAACTTATTTGAAAGATCGAACATTTTGGTGTACGGCATACCCTAAAGTAGTAAATATTGGAAATCTGAAATTGCACACTTTCTTCCTTTCAAACTATACCCATACACCAAATATGAAGTCTTTATCCTATCGCAAAGTATGCTTTTACTATCATTTCACCTTTTGGACATTTTTCTGTGTGGTATCCCCTCAAATGAACATTTTTGTAAAACTGTATTCATTAAATCTATTTATCAAATGGTTAGCCCAAATTCCAAACAGCGATCACATTGTAAAGGAGGCGTTTTTTATTTGTTCGTCAAGTCAAATATTTTAGTGTGCGGCATTCCCTACAATAGCAAATGTTGGAACACAGAAACTGCACACTGTATGGAATATATGAGTAGGAATGTATGAGTTTTTGAGGAATTATTCGAAAACCAAAGCAGCTTCTATCTTGAAAACTAAAAGTGCTAGCTATAAACAGTAGTTCGTAGTCTTTTGAAAATTCTACAAGAATGTATAATTTGATTTTAGATTGATTCTTAGTTTCTTAAATATAGCGGTTATAAGATCCTGTAAAATCTGCTACGTGCAGTCAAACAGTCTTTAAAAAGAATTAGTTGTTTCATTTATATGTATCTTACTTTAGCTACTATAGGCTCCTATTATCTGTTTCTAAAAAATGCAATTGAAAACAATAAATAAACTTATTATTCATTTTAAAAGACATTCATGTAAAGCCATTTTGGTTTCATCCCACTGGTGCCCTACTTGCTGGTGCTATATGAATACACTTCATTAACATTGCATTGCTGCAGTAAAAATCCTATTTATAATAGGGATTTTTGCACAAATTCTTAAATTTAATGATTTACTTTTTATAAAGACAAAAATAATAGATTTTCATTAAAAGTCAGAAAATCTGGAATAAACATAAAGTAGCAATAAACATGCTATATTCTAATACCAAAGTTCTAGCTAATTGTCTGTTTTACATTTATGCAACTAGATATTTTACTCTATATCTTACTGTGCAAGAGTTATAACGAGTGTAATAACTATTTTATAGAACTTCCATGATGTTTAGGGTTCTTTCTTAAAATTTTCAAATATTAAATATATCAGGTCTTTGAACTTTTTAGATGACAAAGATTTGTTTTTGGCCACATTCCATTATTCAAAGATGAGGACACACTAAAATGTGAATTTCGTTCATATAAAATGAGTGTAGAAATTTTTTGCGTCAGTGAAGGTTTGATAGATTTTTGAAACACCAAAAAAGCCATTTTTCTAGCTACATAAAATTACCATCCGTTGTTTATTACCCACAAACAACATTGATACTGAGCATTCCTTTTCTAACTGTGTTACAGGACAATAGGTACTGCATTAAAGAAGAAAATTTGTGTATGTACAATGTAATGTATCAAAATATCCACCTAAATAAAAATCTTAATCTCATGTAATGACATTGATAACATTGCTAGAAATTAAATAGTTTATAAATGCAAGTATCAATTAAAAAAATATTATATAATAACATAATGCTTATTGAGATGCATAGTTATTTGTAATATGCACTGCTTTACTTTTTTTGCAAATGTCAGTGTAAATCCTTGGCCTTGGAATTTTGTGATGCACCCTGCAAATTTTGTCATTTTTCCACAATAACATTACTATCCTCACTATAACAGAATGAAAAATGGCTGTTATTTTCTAAGAGGGTGGTCATGACATGACTTAATTTAAGAGACTTAAAGTATGTTTATCAGAACAACAAACTTGCATGCCAAGTTTCATGCTTGTGTGGATTTAACATTTCAATTTCATTAGTGTTCTGGATTCAAGTTTTATTTACTGTGCTTTAGAAACTTCAATTTTAAGAAGTATAGGAATATCTATATAAGGCACTACATATAGATATTAATTGCCTTCAATGATATATGCTAATATGAAACCGATTTTTATATTTTCTAGGTTAATACTGTTGAATCATCAGCACTCTCTTCTTGCACAACACACCGATGCTACAGATCCTGCTCTTTGCTTGCATCTTGGTGTGCTTATCATATTCCAGTCACATACACATAACATGCTGCATGCATCGGGGAAATTTGTGCCTCAAATTATATTTTTCTTACAGAAACTTGTGCCTTCAGAAACATATCAACAATTAAGCACTTTCCAAGGTAATGAAGTTTACATTTAATTAACATTTAAATTTGTGTATTCTCTTTAAAGCATATATGATATAAAAATATTAATTTGTTTCTATCTATAGTAAAGTAACCATGCCTGATAAAAAAAAATGATTGCAGCATCAAATCCCCAATAGAGAATATATAAAGTTAGACTAACAAACTTTGCAACAAAGTGAGATAGACAAAAAAGTTTTTTATAGTATCTGTTGCATATAATCAAAACTCACAGGTAACATTATCTGTGGTAACTGCAAATACCCTTTTAATTACATAATGTATTAACAATGATCAACTTTGAGCTTATTTATAAAAAAAAATAATTATAACAAAAACTAACTAATAATTTCTCTCTCTCTCTATATATATATATATATATTTAAAGTCTTTAATAACCCTTATGCACAGAGAGTATGGTTTTGTATTTCAATATATATATTGGCAACCATAGTTAGTTGCTTCTTTGAGTAAAGCATTTACTCGACATAAAATCCTGAAACAGTCCTTAATTTTTTATCATGTGAAAATGAGAAACCTGGAGGGTGAAACTTCCCATTTTGAAGACATTTAAAATGGTGCACAAACTATTGACTTATGTAAAATAATTGCCCCGAAACTGCTGCAATAATAACACAATAAATTAAAACCTTGTAAATGCAGCATATTAAAAAAAAAAAAAACTGGTCTACTGGTTTCAAAGACAAAAACAGCCTTTTTCAGGACCGTCCAACAAGAAGCGTGATTTCACTTACTCAAGTCAGATAGGCAAAAGCTATAAATTTAATTTTTAGAAATAACTAATTGGACTAGAGTAAGTGAGGTTGCTTCTGAAGAAACCGGTAGAACAGTTTATTTTTGTTTATATGCTGTATTTATGTAGTTTTAATTTACAGTGTTATTGACTCATATTTGTAATGTGCCATGCATATATATTCAGTATTAGTACACCAATAATATTATACACATATTGTGGAGTCATATTTTATAAAATCACTCAATCCCTTCACTTATTATTTTTAATATATCGATATATTTTAAATGTGTATTAAAAGTTCGATTTGCACTATTTGTTTCCTAGTAACAATTTTTTAAATGAAGTTTTAAAAAAAAATCCATGATAGTTCATAGCAATAAATTCAATGTTTTTTCATAATTCCTTTACTCAGAATTAATCTTTACCTTGCAGAACTGGTAATAAAGAAGTTAAGTGAAGGAGAAGATGCCGATTGTGAATCAGCATTGCAAGAAATGCTACCAAAGTTAAAAGAAACTGCTGTAACTTACAAAAAAACTTCTATTTCAGAAACAGATAATTAAAAGCAGAATAACAGATGTATTTTTACTATATAGATATAAAACTATTTCACATTTTGTAAGTTCTGTATTTTTGTTGCCATTATGAACTTTATAATGAACACATTAGTGACACCCCAAGTGGCCAAGATTTTTATTTACAGTGCTGATATGCTTGAAGTTGAAAGTTTCTGAAAATTTTTAAAGATTTAGTTACTAAGGATTCCCCACCTAAAATGATAAGATAAATAATTGTAAATTGAGGGATTTGCAGTCAGCTGTATGTTCAAATTGCATGCTTTACACTGGCCAACAATGATGGTTTGGGTTTATCAGGTTTTAAAAAAACTTGAGCAACATAGATAGACCTCATTCATGAAACAAACTACCTGCAACCAGAAAAAACATCAAACACATTTTCTAATAGCCATATTTTTACTTTGAAAACTGTGTTGTGATTGAGTTTATACTTCTTTTGGCCACTAGATGTACGTAGTAAATGTTATTTGGAGAAATTAGAATTTATAAATGAACTTTACAGGATTCACTCAATGAAGATTTGAAATATTACCTTTTATTTAACTTGATCTGGCGCTTGTCAGAGTGATTAAAATATTTAAGGCCCTAACTAATGAGGTTCCTTTAATCTTAGTAACATGATATTTGGTATGCCGTTGTCTTTAGTGGTACATGTTAGTTCTTTGAATTTTGAGCCTTATTGGGCTAACTTTTCCTGGGCCCCTCATAGGAATGTAATCGTTTTTAAGGAATAACTTGAAAACAAGAGCAGCTAGAAAATCCAAATTTGGTATGTTGTCTTTTATAGTATATTTTGATTGTTTGGAATTGTAACCTTATTGGGCAAGCCCGCCATAGGAATGAATATACTCGTTTTTGGGAAATAAGTCAGATCCAATGCTGCTAGAAAAATATTTTACATGTCGCTGTTTTTTGTGGAACATTTTAATTTTATAGATTTTGAACCTTACCAGTTTAGCTTGTCTTGGACCCACAATAAAAATGTACCGATTTGTCCAAATTACATACATTTTAATAAATACATTTTTCATACATTTAAGTTACATACAAATAATAAGAGGATGTACTTTAAAAACTACATTTTTTGTTTTCCTCAACAAATGAAAAAAACTTCACCACCTTTTATTATTTGTATGCAACTTAATTGTATGAAAAATGCATTTTAAAATGTTTTAAATGTATAAAAGACAATGAGATATCAAATTCAGATTTTCTAGCTGCTGTAGTTTTCATGTTATTTCTCAAAACTGAGTACGTACATAAGCAGGCTCAGGACAGGGTAGCCCGATAAGATTCAAAATACAAAGAAAATATACAACAAAAAACAACATACTGGGGACCCAAAACGTGCCTAATAGGATCAAAATTCAAAGAATTAGAAAGTACCAAAAATGACATAGATATACTAAATTTAGAGCTTGCTACTCATGTTCTTGAGTTATTCCTCAAAAGCCACTACATTCTTATGGCGGGCCCAGGATGGACTAGTCTGATAAGGTTCAAGTTCTAAAGAATTAAAATATACTACAAAAGACAAACATGCTTTCCTTTATCCATTTCAAAGTTTGAAAAAATGTTTGAAATATTTTTTCATTGAAAATGTTTTGGCACTTGCATGTGTAGATATACCTTAGCACAATTGTATTTACTGGAAGTTCCATTGTGCCAGCAACAACAGCGCCATCTCATCTAAACTTTACAAAAATGTCTATAAGCACAAATACAATAACAATGCAGCATACAGTTGTTGTTTTGAAAATATGCTGAATCCCCTTCATTAGTGCTAGACAACCAACAAACTAGAAGTCAAAAAGAAAAATAGGGACAAATGGAATGTACACTTTTATTTGTATCCATTTCATCTTTTTGGTTTAGAATTTGTTGGTTGTCTAACCGTGACGAAGGGGTGGAACATATCCCATAACTGTGTGTTCCAATTTTCTATGTATTTTTTCTTGGTCTTGTTCCAGGAATCCAATTTTTGGCCAAAATATTCCTAATTTTTTATCTGAAATACCACTTTTTTTTCATCTACAGGTCACAAAGTCTTGGTCACTAATGTTCCCAAAATATCACAAAATTGTAAACAAAGTAACAGATTTTGAGTTTTCCCTGCGACTGTGAAATTGGCACTTGCATACAATGATTCCCACAGTGCCACAATAGCGGGAGATGACCAATAGTTATACCTGTCCCCCGATTTACACGGAAGATAGGTTCTGCACAAAACTGTGTAAATTGAAATCTTGGATTTTGCTAAGTAAAATCGTGTAAAACGAAAATAACCCCAAAATGTGCATGATTCAGTCATTTATTTAAGTAAAACAAAAGCAAGACATCTTAGAAAACTTAAAATTATACTTAGTTTATAAAACAACAAACATATGAATGTAGTAATATAACATATTTAATTTATTTTACATTAGGAACAAAGAACAAAAAAACAAAAAGACCCTTAAAAATTAATTATAAGTTTAATCACTGTCATCACTTTCATGTACTATCAGTCTTTTCTTTCTGATAGGTATGATGTCACTTTCATCACTTGAGCTTTCTTGATGCGATTCTGGCTCAATGGTTGATGAATTAGGCAAGGATCTTGGGTTGACAAGACTTTGTCATGAAATTGGTAATTAACAATTGCGTAGGTGTTTTTGCTAAATCTTTATAGACCTCTTCATATTGATTTAAGCATTTACGAAGGTCTCGCTGGAATCGGAGAGCTCGATCAACATTTGTGTCGTGTAAAAGCGAAATCATGTAAAACAAGTGCCGTGTAAATCGGGGGGTAAGTGTATTTAATTAATGGGAGAGAACCACACTTGCATTGACTAAAATGTTTATAATTATTTCATATTATATACAAGAAAACTATTTTTCAAATGTATTATTAATGAAATGAAAGCTATATTGCAGCAGTATTCTGAAAAACTACATTTGTGTATTTAACTGCATTTACCTTCCATATATTTCATTTGTGAAAATATTTTCCACTTTTCCTGGCATTGTAATTTTTTTAATTATGTTTTATACAGAAAACTATTTTTTAAATATAGTTTTAATGAAATGAAAAACTAGTTTTTGAATAACTGTACTAAAATAATGATTTGAATACTTAGAAATGCAACCATTTCAAAAGCATATATTAGCATGTGAAGTATTTACATCGTTAAATCCTAATAACTTTAGTTTAAATGAGTTCTGACAAAGATAAAATTTAAGAAAATATAGGTTTAGAATTATTATAGAGCATGCTGAACAAAGCTAAATTATATACAATTCTATCACTTAATAAAATAATTATATTTCATTGTTGAGTATGTGTTAAATAAGCTCAATATACAGGCGGCCCTCGACTTTCGCAAAATTCGCATATTTTTCAAAATTAAATTTTTTAAAGTTTTTTGTTGATAATGCAAAAATTGTTCATTTCCATGCAGTCACTCCTATGGAGTGCGGTAGCTTGCACTCACTCACACATTGCCGTGTAGAGTAGCGGACTTTTCAGAATCGTGACGTCACTAGGGTTCCGAGCCGTGGTGGTGGGGGGGCCAAATGTTTACAATGTATTAAACAGGTTTAGTTTTACGTTAGCAAGTGATAGCTATTTTTAAACGATATTATATGAGGACAATAATGAATTAGGACATCAATGCAACTGACAGGGAAGATGGACCTACATTAAGAGATTTTTGGAAGAACTATAATTATATGGAACTCAATAAACAATTTTGGAGACGAGTGGACTGAAATAAGAGTCAACAATGAAAGGTTCCTGGAAACAATTATGCCCACAAATGATGAGTGATTTTATAAATTCTGAAGAAACTGCGGAAACTATCACAGATGAAATAGTTAGCTTAATGAATGAACTAAACTTGGACTTCAACAACGTTAATGAGTTGATTGAATCTCATTCAGTACCTCTATCAAATGAATACTTAATTGAGCAACAAGAGTTACATGAAATACACAATGAAAGTGAGGAAGAAGAAGCTGATAAAATCGTCAAGACTTTGACAATCAGAAATATGAATGAAGCCTTTATGCATCTTGTCAAATTTTTTACTATTATGGAAGAATATGATTCCAATAGAAAACAACGTATACGTAGGGTGATTGAGAAAGACATAGCATGTTATAAGGACTCTTTATCAAGAAAAGAAACAAAAGAGTGGTATTCAACTAACTCTTGACAAAGTTTGTAAAGAAAATACCTAAAAGCACTTCAACATGCCTCGTTAACTTAATTATGTATATTGATAGATACTATTATTGATAAATAAGTGTTTTAAAATACAATTTTTGATGGGTTTTTTTTTACATCCCTCTACTTTCGAACATTCAACATTCGCACATATTTTCAGGAACCAATTATGTGCGAAAGTCGAGGGCCGCCTGTATGTGCGCATCAGTTGCTTCACATGGAGATGCCAACCCCTGCATGATCTAGCTAACCAGTAACTCAATATCATATTTTCAGCAACAACTCTTAAATTTTGTAATAACAATATACATTTCTTAATTTATAAATAAAATATAACTGTAGCTGACACTTTAAAATTTTTAATAGCAACATACAGAAAAATAAGTTTTACCATGTTAATTGAGCTTAGAATTTAAAGCTGTAAAATGTAATATAAAATATGTTTTTAAAGTGCATTTATTTTGATACATTTTGAAAAGCTGATTTATGTTCTCTATAAATCTAATTATTTAAAAAGGAAGCAAAAGAATAAAATGAATTACCCCTGTTAAGATACTATTGGAACACTTCATTACCAAGAAAATAAGAGGGTAAGAACTAAAAGCTCAATAAATACCTCATTTTTATTTTAAGAAAAGAAAAGAATCATTCATTTTTATACAAATTGTAAAAATATGAAAACTCTGTTTATATAAATTAAGATTCTATGAAAAGTAAGATGGATAGAATTGAATGTTTCAATTATACTCACGAAATAGCATAAAAATAATTATTTTATGAAAATAAAAATTAATGAAACAATGTAAAGAAATGATTGTTGTGCCTCTTTGAATTAAAATTAAACATGGAAATGGATGCTTTTGGATGTTTCAACATTATACATAAGAGTAATCTATACTCGTGAAATCGCAAATAAAAAATCAATATTTTATGAAAATATGAATAAAAAATGAAACAATACATAGAAATAAAGGGGCAAAAATAACATGAAGTTTAGATTTCTGTGGCTGAATTGTGATAAATGTTTTACAGCATGATTTTGACATTTTCTGTGAACGAAATCATTGAATATTGACTAATTGGATGATAAATGATTTGTATATCTGCAGTGTCAGCAAAGTGAAAATAGCGTAACTTTATACAGTCACAAGGTGAATACTTGGGGAAATCAAAATGATATTGGTAAATTTCTGCTAAATAATGCCAGAAATCCAAAATGCTGCCATTTTCCGTAACATTTTTGGGGATCTCCGTAACAATTAGCATCTCTAGTTTACAATTGAAAGTTTGAATGAAAATCTTAATTTTTTTCCTCGCATAATGTGTTCCTATTTTATTTTTTCTTGGTATGTTGGCAGTCATAGTATCTGCGAAACAGCTGTATGCTGCCTTGTTATTGTACTTGTGTTTAAATACCTTGCTCAAGTTTTTCTTAGCATCTACTAAGATACTAGTGTACCTTGAAGCTTTTAGCCTGGATAATTGCTTGGCTAATGAATGTCAAAACATCAAAATTAAGCTGAATAATTCTAGAGAGAACACTAAATATAATAGATCTATTAACATAAAATTACTTATTGGCAACCTTCACTAGTCAAACTTATAACAAATTTCATTGGTTTCTTATAGATGTTTTATTTACTTTGCTATTTCTATAAATTTGCTATATCAGACTTTATTATAAATTGGCTTAACTGTGTTTTATAGTAAAAAAAAAGGAGTGCATTTTTTCAGGCAAATTTACATGCTATTTTTAATGCTCGAATTCATTTACAGTAAACAAATGTTTTACAAGAATAATGATGCCTAATGGATATACATATGAGAAGAAAAATAAGACTATAAACAATCAACAAATATTCTTAGTGAGATACTACTTAGATGAATTTTTCTAAAATTTCCTGTTCTTTCTGCACCATCCACACTGGGGTTGCTAAAGGATTGAAACTTTGAACAAGTTTCTTATGTCTGCTCAAATTCAGAAATATTTCCTCAGGTACAGAGACTGCAGTTGGACTAAACATGTCTTCAGTGCGTGCTGGAAAAAAAATTAGTAGTTTTATCAAGAAACTTTACATTTGAGTTATTAAAAAGAATTACACACACACATTCATATTCATTCCATATTGTTCACCATTACTTGGTAACCTTTTAATAGTATCTTTTCATTTAAATTTAAGGTTTATTTTTTTCATGTTATATATAGAGAAGCATTTCTTTTTTTTTTTTTAATAAAGTACAAATATTCATAACTAAAATTAATGTTAATTTTTCTTTTTAATTCATATAAATATATTTAGTTGCAACCATAGTTTATTACTTTCCCTGCAATACATGGTAATGTATAAGGAAAGTATTAGAATCGTGCCGAAAATCTCAATTCAAGTTTTCGATGGATTTACATGTTTAGGGACCTCTAGAACACGAAAAAACTATTTTTAGTATGACGCCTGTGTGTGTGTCTGAGCCAGGGTTCCCATTTCAGTGCGAACCCACGAGATTCCTGCGAAATCCATAAAAAATCTCGCGTAAAAATTTAGACTGCGCGAGAATTTCTCTCTCCAGTTCCGGCCTAAAATTATATTTTCCCCTTCAAATTGGATACCGAGAAATCCGATGCCCGATGACTAGAGATGCAGATTCACGGTGGCCAGGTCACCATTGGCGACTAAAATTATTACAGTAAGTCGCCATTTCTGGCGACCGAAATTTCTCCAGAATCCTTTCAGTCCCACAGCGCCCGCGGCCGGTAGATCGGACCGATTGCTTCGCGACCGCAAATCGCGATCAGTTGCCTCGTTGTTGCGAATCGCAGGCCGATTGCCGCGCAGTCACAGACTACGATTTCGTTGCTACGTGTGAATCGCAGTCAATCGCGATTTGGGCACACTAAAAGTACTACGTGTTTCTAATTAGTGAGATATTTTATAGAAAATTATAAGTGTATCCCCCGCTTGCACGGGTCGTAAATTCGATCAAATAAAATTTTGCTTTTTTTTTTATAGGATTCGTTTCACGGATTTGAATTATGCTCTTATCGAGTACTTTCCCCATTTTTCGTGTTTTGCTCAAGAAATTTTCTTCTTTCCGCGGACGAAAATCCTTTTCCTCGTACACAGTATGTCTACAGGTTACAAAAATCCCGAAAATGTCGTGAGATTGACCATATATGCCCCAAAAATGTCACAAAATTTGAACAAAGCAACGAATTTTTTTATCAAAGACATTCCTTTCTGACATGTTCTGAAAATCTGTTTCTCTGCGATTACGAAAACTGCGTTTGCATACGGCGATTCCCACATTTTCTGAGGAGAGATAACCAATGAATATCTTTTTGCCATTTTTACAATATGTTTGCATCGACTGAATTTTTTTATAATTATTTCGTTTAATATACAAATAATAAAAACCAAACTATTTTTCTACCGTATTATTAATAAAATGAAATGTTATTTTGCAGCAGCATCACGAAAATCTGCATTTGTACGCTATCCTCTATCCTCGGCATACTTCCTTGAATTTGAAAAATATTTCCCACTTTTCCAATCTGTTTGCATCGACTGCAGTGTTTGTAATTGTTTTGCGTTTTATACAGAAAAATTATTTTACAAACGTATTATTTATGAAATAAAGGGCTATTTTGAAAACAAAATGAAAAAAGTCCAGACTTTTCAAACAAAATGGCTAAAATCACATGACTGGCTTGAGATTCAACAAAAGCACGATGCAACCCTTATGTTCTGCAAGTTTTGTAAAAAAAAAAAAAAAAAAAAAAAAAAAAAAAAAAAAAAAAAGAATCCATTTTCAAACATCAAGTCAAAATTATTACCTAATTCTATTTGCCTATTGAAATAGTTTTCGTCGATATTCGCCGTCGGCGATTAAAAATCATTAAAGTTTTTAATTGCTATTGCTGCATGAAAATTGATCATAAAATGATTTTAAAAATCAAAATATAAAGTAGTGCATGTTTAATGCAGTTTACAGTGTAGTAAATGCAGTGTAGTAAATACAGTGTAGTAAATGCAGTTTACAGACAAAAAAATCGTAAATTCGCATGAGTCATTTTACATAAAATAACCCATATAGACGTTTTTATGTCAACAAATAAAATCATAACATAAGCATGGGGGAAGTCAGGAAATGGAGTATTTTTGCTAACAAGTGGGGCGGGAGGTATAAAATTACCAAAAATGTACTTACTTAATACTTAAACAACTCCTAATTAATTTTTAAAAAGAATGTTAAAATAATGCTAGTTTTAAGAATTAAAAAATTTAAATGTCGAAGAATATGAGTTATAGTTAATGCTTTCTTTATTACTTTCTAAATTAGCATGGTAAAAAAAATGAAATTTTAAGAGTCTCTCCTTATGACAGAAAATCTCTCCCAAAATTTTTTGGAAGGAGAGAAATTCTCCCCCTCTTTTCCTGACTTAGTGGGAACCCTGGTCTGAGCAATGTATGTATCCACTCTAACTGTAAAACTAATTTACCAAATTTCATAAAATTTGGTAAGTATATTACTTGTGGGTGACCCTAGTGCTGATTAGATTTTGGTATGATTCGGGATAAAAAGAAAACCTGCTTTTTGCAAAATGGCCTGTAAAAATCACATTATCCACTCTAGCTAAAAGACTAATTTACAAAATTTCACAAAATTTGGTAAATAAGTCACTTGTAGGTTGCTCTGGTGTTGATTAAATTTTGGTATGATTCGTAAAAACAGAACATGCTTTTTTTTGGGGGGGGGGGGGGGGAATGGCCCTCAAAAATCATTAAAATATAAAATAAAAGACTATGTGCGCTTAAATGTATCCATTGAATGCTTGTTTTGTATGTAATTTTTGACAAAAAGAATAAGACCAACCCCATTACTCTAGCATTAGCCGTTCTCGAAATATTTTAGTTTTTTGCATTTTTGCTATGCCACCTTTGAATACAAAAACAAGAATTGAATAAAAAGTGCAAATTCAGTGTAATTTCAAATAAGTATATGTATTTTTTTGTGCAATAAAAGTAAATTTATTGAATTAAAGAAATAAATAGAAAATGGATTTAAGTCTGTAGGGAAAGTCATCAGTTTTCTTATTTATGACATGATTTTATTGGTTTGAATCAATAAGGAGAAAATATGTAAAATTAAGGAGAAAATGGATTTAAGTCTGTAGGGAAAGTCATCAGTTTTCTTATTTATGACATGATTTTATTGGTTTGAATCAATAAGAAGAAAATATGTAAAATTAAAAAAAATTCTGAGGAATACAGTGTTTGAGTCCAACCCTGCCTGCCAGTAAGGTGTTGGCAAGAAAAACTCAAGAACATAAAATTCTTTTAAATCAAGTCTTTTCATTTTAATTTTTAATTTTAAAATAATTAAAGCCTAAAGTAAGAGTAATGCAACTTCTCTCCTATAACAGTTCATCACATATAAGCAAGTTCTCATTTGGTCATATCCCTTTATCGTTCTCAGACCATGGTTTAGCAATTTTGGAAAAATTAGTTATAGTTTTGAAGAAATTTTAAACAGAATTTTGGCTCTTTTCATCACCCATCCGTTGCTGATGAACAGCAAAAACTATGAAACCATAGTTCAAGGGTTATGAAAGGTTGACCAGGTGAACACTTTCTTAGTCACAATACTCTTATCTTACATAATAAAAGATGTTTATGTGGTTTTTTGCCTGTCTGTGTTTCTGTTTGTGTCGCTTGAAGTGGAAAATTGGAAGTGTCTGATGACGACGAAATTGGCTACAAAGTTGCTTCACTTTTCTGTACAATGCTTGGTGAGATTTTTAAAATTCTAACTAGTTCAAAAGTTACAAACATTTAGAGCTGAAAAACTGTCAAAATTTTGACTTCAACAAAAAATAAAATGGCACATGTGGTCTGTGAACAAACAATATCTCAGGTCGACTGTGAAAAAAGAGTTATTATGTCAGATCTTGAGTGCTATTAAATACAGATGTCTGATTTTCCAGGTTTTAAAGATTTAAGTTAATCTTTAAAATATATAATTATTTCAATATTATAAGTGTTCTCTGAAAATTTGGTCAGATAGCAATTATTATTATTTTTTAAATTTTACTTCTGAGATAAAGAAACTTTTTTTTTCTTTTCTGCGACTTCAAGTGTTTTCTTTATTTGTGATGCACTTATCTAAAGCATTTTAAAGAAGAGCATTATGTCTGCATTGTATAATTGACATGGTTGCACATGGAAAACTGCTAAATGTGGGAATGATTTTAGTTCAAAAAGGTGATTTAGAAATTGAATAGTGTTATCTGTATCTATCATTTAAGTAATGGGTGTTTATTTAGGATATGGCCAATGCCAGGTAATTTGCTTGGGTAATGCATAAAATGTTTCACTGTTATTTTTGTAGGAGCTTTTGCTCTCAATTAACTTAATTTTTTTTATTTTTTAAGTTTATTTTTCAAAATTGACAATAGGTCAGTAAAACCAATGAATTTGATGCATTTAAGCTGATTTTTATAAATAAATGGCAATTTATAATATTCATTTAAATGTCTAAGCTGAAAATTTTTTAAATAAATGCGAATAATAAGCTAGTTCTATCCACTTTTTCCAAGAAAAAATTTATATTTTTTTGCATAAATATAAAAATTTCATATAAAAGAAAAAGATTAGATTTTTTTTTAATATGCATAATTAACTAACTCTCATTTTTCTATAATTCAGGCATAAAAACCAAATTTCCAATAAAATCAATAAGACAGGAAAGTGTTAGAAGAAATAAGGCGAGTAAAAATATCTAAAGAAAATATAACACAATATAGACTTAGTGTATATATATATATATATATATATATAAACATATTAAAATAGTAAATCCAATGGTAGAATGGATATATATATATATATATATATATACAGGGTGTCTCAAACTCATTGACCTCAGCTTTTATTCCTTATATATTGATCTTAGACACATATAATAAATTACAAAGTTGTGTAAAAAAGGATACAGAATTTTATGAAATCAATAAAAATTTTTAGGGGATTAAATTTGAAGAAATACAAAATTTAAATTTTTATACAGCCCCCGTACAAAAACATTTTCATTGAGTAAATAAAATGTGCCCCATACACTAATAAGGTGATGTACAAAATTTCAGCATTTTATCATAAAAAGTCCCAGAGATATGTTTAAACAAAGTTGATGAGAGATTAATCACAAATTAAAATGTAAATGTTTACAGCAAGAGTGCAAATGACACAATGCAGAAATGCATCATAGGCAAATAATATCTGGATCTTTGGCATGGATGGAAAACATTTTGAATAAGTTTTGTAATCTTTGTGTAAAGTTATTATTTCTACTCTACAACAGTGTAGATACTTTTGTACCAACAAATAGCAAAATTATTATTTATTTATATAATCATTGTTTTCTTTCATAATTTGTGTATGACCCCTGAAGCGCGATCTGCAGACATGATTTTTCTCATCTAAGAACCCATGTCGATGCATCAAAAAGTGGTTTAAGTCAGCATTTTTGTCTTTTCATATCTGGGACTTTTTATGATAAAATGCTGAAATTTTGTACATCACCTTATTAGTGTATGGGGCACATTTTACTCATTGGAAATGTTTTTGTACAAGGGCCATATAAAAATTAAAATTTTGTATTCCTTAAAATTTAATTCCCTTGAAAATTTTAATCTATTTCATAAAATTCTGTACCTTTTTTTATGCAACTTTGTAATTTATTATATATGTCTAAGATCAATATTTAAGGAATAAAAGCAGAGGTCAATGTTTTTGGGACACCCTGAGTATGTGTGTATATATATATATAAAAGGGGGGATAAATGGAGAATATCCTTGATTGTATTGGATTGAATATAGTAACTATCAGGAATTAATTATTAAAATATTTAGAAAGTAAATGCACAGAAAATAAATTTCCAGTTTAATTATTACTAACTATTTCAATAAAATAGTTAATTTCCTTATTTTAAATAACTATAGATCAATGGACAAGGATATATTTAAATTATCAAAATTTAAACATAAAAGAAAAGTATAAAGTTATTTTAATAATTTTTTTTTTCATTTCTATGCAAAATTATCTGAATCTTAAAACTCTGAAAAATTGAAGTTCTGTTGTTGGGTTATTTTGGGCTATTTAATAATTTTAGGAAGTTTGTTTTTAATTTAAACGTGTTCAGGGGTCTTATTTACATAGTTACCCTCTTTTAAGGTCTTATTTACATAGTCATTCTCTTTTTAATTTTCCTTTTTCCAATTGTTTAGGTTTTAATATTCATCTGTTCCAAATAGTTCGGCGAAAGTTCGTTCTTTTTAGGTTTTAGCAATTTAAATTTATTTAAATTGGCTAATTTGTGGTTTCATTAATTGCCTTTTTTTATTCCCTTTAATTTGATTCCAAATTTATTGTTCTCGGTTAAAAATTCGTTAATTGATCGCGATTTTTCAGTTTTATTCTATTTTCAGCTTTTTAAATATTTCAGAACCGTTCATATTTAAATTATTGCCGAATTCGTATATTCCAAATCGTTTCACTTCATTTCTTTTTAATTTTCGTCTACTTTTAAAATTCCAGTTCTCTTCTTTAAAATTTCGAGTTTTTAATTGGTTGACCGTAATATTAAAATAGTCTTGTCATTAATTATTTTATCGTTCATTGATAATTTTGTTAGGTAAAATAAAGTAAAATCGCGTACTTTCTCTTTCTCTTCTCTGGATTAGAACTCAAGATGCGATACATTAAGTGGTAATCACGCTTTGGCGTTCTTATGCGTTCCATCGCATTGGAACGAAATGCTTGTTTTGGCTCAGCTCTTTTAGATAAACTTGAGAATATCTGCATTATATTACTTTCAACCATTTTCTGAATGATGTTATTTATTCACATCACGAGAAGTCGTCATCATTTGATTTGATAAATAGTGTGGCTGGACAGTGTTTTGTCTTCGAGTGCTTCTAATGGACAGTCTGTGAAGAAAGGCGTTGTTTAGTCTACGAATTGCTCGCCTGCCCTGTAGATTTGAGAAGTGCTATGATGCCAATTAAGCGGTTGTTTATCGTTATCCGTGTGCATTCTTTAAATGACATATTGAGTCGGCATTTCCATATGTGATTAGATTAATGGACTATATGCTCGGCGCTTAGTACAGATAAAGAAAGTGTCCGTTTCCGATGAAGAGATTATTAATTTATGGTTGTGCTAATCAAATTTTATGACGTTGAGGAGCGTGCTGACGTGTGAACGGTCTTTCTTTTGGACTGGAGTGGATGGTTTTCCTCATGTTTAAGCGATTGGACTTTTGCCTTTCCATCTTTGGTCTCATCTGTTGGGATCTGATGCACCGAGCATGTTCCATGACGGCTCTACATCTGGGTGATATCTTTTAAATTCTAATTTAAATGGTTTCTGTCAGTTTTAGACTAAAGTTTAATTTGTATTAGCATGTCTAAGACCCCTCAACTTATATATTTCAAGTTCTGAATCCTGGATTATTGTTAGGATGTTCTAAATTTCCCTTTTGGCTAACTTATGTTCTTTTTATTCTATATTGTAGTTTGGTAAATAATTGAATAGTTTTAATATTGTTAACTTTAAATTTAATATTCTAATGCTTTTATTACCACTATACATCCGGCCATTCTATTAATTCAATTTATTTAAATTATTTAAAATGTTTAATTTGATTTATTTAGTTAATGAGATATTTTAAAAGTTGTAAAATGTTTTGAAAATTCTTTAAAAGTGAAGTAAAATTTTAATAAACGTTAGATTTTTGAAAACTTAAACTCTGTGTTCTTTCCTTTACTTTAATAAATTTTTATATTTTAGGAAAGTGCTATTTTAATATTTTACAGGAGTACATATTTGTACATTTAGGGTAACTGGTCAATAGGTCCCTTTCAGTTTATTTCTAGATGATTTTTTTAGGTTTTGAGAACTTTAGTGATAATTTGAGAACTTGGAATATTTAGAATGTTTTTAGTATTTCATAAATGCTTTGAAAAATATGTATGTATGTGTGTATATATATATATATATATATATATATATATATATATATATATATATATATATATATATATATATAAAAGGGGGGAATAAATGGAGAATATCCTTGATTGTATTGGATTGAATATAGTAACCATCAGGAATTAATTATTCAAATATTTAGAAAGTAAATGCTCAGAAAATAAATTTCCAGTTTAATTATTACTAACTATTTCAATAAAATAGTTAATTTCCTTATTTTAAATAACTATAGATCAATGGACAAGGATATATTTAAATTATCAAAATTTAAACATAAAAGAAAAGTATAAAGTTATTTTAATAAATTTCTTTTTCATTTCTATGCAAAATTATCTTAATCTTAAACTCTGAAAAATTGAAGTTCTAATTATGTGAATTATAAAAAAAATTATCTAATTCTAGTTTTTTTATATATAATGTTCTACATATAAAATTAGCAGTTTGTGTATTTGTTATGTTCACACCTAACAAAGAATCTCCTTAAGCACCCCAATAACTTTATAAGGAAAGGTCTATGAGTATACAAGTTAGGTCTATCTATAGTGATGATGCTCGATCAAATAAGTGATTGCAGTGCCCCTAGTGGAGAATAAAAATTTATGATTATGAACTTGGCAACAAAGCAAGACATACAAAGAAAGCCAATGACAAAGTTGTAGAATATTGTCTAATTAGTAAGAATCGACATTAGGAACGAATGAAAAGTGTATACAGAAGGCAATAAATACCAATTGCTAGGTGTACAGCCACACTACAATACTGTTAAACATTGCTGAATGATTCACGAATATATGCAAATAATGCCAGTGACATAGTACCTATTTGTGAGATAAAAGACAGAACAGGATATGTAAATTGATGTACTCATTATGATTCCTGATGACATATTACAAGTCCAATCTGTGAAGTTTGCCTGGTATTTATTGCCTTCCATATATGCATTTTGTGTCTGCCTTCTTGATGTCGATTTCTATTCAACAGACAATGCCCTACAACTTTATAATTGGATTTCTTCATCTTCCTCACTTTTTTGCCCAGTTAGCCATTCAACTTTTTAAATTCTCCATTAGAGGCATCCCTTTTATTTAATCGGACATGACCACTTTACTATAGATATAACTAACGTGTACACTCATAGGATATGTATATATAGACCTTTCCTTATAAAGTTATTGGGACTTTCCTAGGAACTCTGTATAAACACAGACACATAAACTAATTTTCAAAAGTATTTACCAAGTCTTAAACTATGCTTTTTCATCGAAATTTCAAATTTTTCAGAAAACAATACTTTTTCTGTACAATGATTATGAAAAGAAAAAATCAGTGTCATTTTATATAGTATAAAACTTAATAGATATTGATTATAGAGCACACTGCGTGATATTTTGAGGGCATTATGGCAGCTGTATTTGTAGCTGTAGGTGCATTAAGACCATGCAGTGTGCTTCACAGAAATCTAATTTAATTGTAATGGATGAAAACTGACAAATCTTATGAGAATAGAATTCTGTACACAAAACAACAAATATCTCTTGAATGGAACTTAAACTTCCTTGAAGAAAGCAGGCATATGTCAGTTAGGTGACTACAACTGTTTCAAGGGCATTATAAGCCCCCCTTTCTCAGGCCAAAAGAACAGGTATGCACATTTAACCACTGCTAATAACAAACTGTAGTTTAAGAACAAACAGTAGTTTTGGCCTGAAGAAAGGCGCTTATAAAACCCTTGAAACAATTGTAATCACCTAACTGACATATGCTTGCTTTCTTCAAGGAAGCTGTGTAAGTTCTTGTCTTACAAGCAGCAATTTGATTTATTATGATTTCTTGATTGGTTTGTCATAGATCCATGATTTCAATTTAAGAAATGCTTTAAGGTATACTTGTCATATGTAAATTTTGATAATGTGAGACCTTTTACTAAAAAAGTACAAAATATAACTTTTTACATGGGTTGGTTCCCTGGAAAACATTTTTCGGTTAGAATTTTTTTTTCCATAGCCCAGTTAGTCAAACAAAAAAGTCCATTGTCATACCATTAAAATAACCCGAGATATTGTTAATTAAAGTTTTCAGATAACTGAAGACTGCTTATTTGCTAAAGATAGGTACACATATAAGTTTTCAAATGGAAATTTTATCTAACATTATTTAATTTTTGTGTGATTCCTGAAATCTATGTTATTGCCATTACTTTTGTCAGAGTGGATTAAGTCCTATAACTCTTGACAATTTTTTTATGACAACTATTTTTTACATTGGGAAGCTGGAATTTTTTTTTTCAAGAGATCTTTAAAAGAATAAGGAATAATTTGCAATTGGAGCTTCCTTTGCAGAGAGCCCATATATATATAAAAAATTACATTTTGTACTTTTTACTAAAACATGTCATGTGATCAAAAATGTTGCAGTCTGGAAGTCTCTTTTTTTAAGCATTTCTTAAATTAAAAGCATGTATCTGTGACCAATCATTTAAGAAATATTTAGTCATGTAATCTTTTCTAAACATCCTGTATATATATAAGTTAGAAAAAGAAATAGAAATAGTTTACCTAACATTTTTGAAATCAAGTTTATAACAGAAATAAATGTTATAGGAGCATATAAGAAAATACTTATAAGTTTTTAATTTTGAATTAAATTCATAACACTGCTGAGAAAATAATGATTTGGTTGTGCTCTTTGTGAAGAAATTTGTATAAAATATACACTGTTATCTAACCTTGTCACATGTATACACCTATACCTCACTTTGCATTTTATCAAACTGCATCACTAAAACAATTAACACTAAATTTCACTTTGAATCAAATTGGACTTCTGCAATTGCAATGTTTAGTATTTACAGAGATTTTCCATTTTATAATTCAAACAATTCTGACATGGAAATAACTTTAAAAACTATTAAAGCTAGCTAATAATATAGGTTGCTACAAAGAATTCTATATTGATATATATATTTTAAAAAAAGCAGTACAGCAGACCTTAGAAAAATATTACCAAGTAACTTCAACATGCAGTTCAACATCAACACTCTAATGCATTAGACTTATAATCAAATATGCATTTTTTTTTTTTAATATTAAACAATGAAGCTTTTTGTAGATATTTCAATTCTGTTTTTGAAATTCCAATATTTTAGGATTGTTTTTCTTAAACATAGTACTGAAGTAACTTATCTTTAACAACTACCATTATATAAAACAGAAAACTGTATTTCTTTTTACTTTGTTTCGATTTACAGCATGGTTGAAATTCATAATAAATTTTAAATTTCATCACATGATTTACCTTTAGCAAATCTCTTCTTAAATTCATCCTTTACCTCAAAGGGCTTATATTTTGTAGCTTCTCTATAATCTGAAAAAAAAAATTGTCTGATAAATAACTTTGTATAAAATAAGCAAAAAATAGTATAAAATCAGTAATTAATATCATAATATAATCAGTAAGATATATTAGCAGGTATATTTAATTGAGAGAAAAAACAGAGCTAGACCTACTCTAAATTATCAATTATACTTATTCTAGAGTAAATTAAATTAATTTCTGATCTTAAGATAAATAAAATGTTCTAATAAAGAAAATACTGTAAAAATTACTTTCAACAAGATAGAGCTAGAGCTTGGATGGGTCCAAACTCTGTAGTGAGAACTATATATTACTTACTCAGAACAATATACTAAACTATCGAATATAAATATACTAAATTAGAAATGTACAGATTCTTTGTGGTTCAGTGAAGAATTTATGATGACCAGCATTAACATGAACAAAATTTGCAGTGCACAAATGTTATCACTAAAAGAATACTGAAATTGTGAATGAAAATGAAGGTTTAGAAATCTTTATTTCCATTCACAATATCAGTAAAGGTAAAGAAAAGTAGAATAAAATAAGTGAAATTTGATTTAATGAAGTTTTTAAGTAAAATGGTAATGAAAAATCCCAACAAAAGAAAAATATTATAATTTGAAACTGAATATAAAGCTTTTAAAACTAAACAGGCAGTGATAGCTCACTGGCTAAGGCAAGAGGATCGCACATGATGTGATGGACCCAGGTTTGATCATACAACAATACTAAAATTATGTTTGTGTCTATGCGGAGTGTGGGCACGATAAAACTGCAAATCAGAAAGTCCATCCAAGAGGTGATGAGTTAAAGGAAAAATGGGACAGTCCCTGTGGCTGCCACCCTCCACTGAGTTCCGGTCTAAATTGGATGATATAAGGCAAAAGTTTGGCTTCTACCTCAGTGTGCCTGGGGTTCTTGAACCATTAGAAGCTACCATCTCTTCCCTATTTCCATGTACTTTGGTCTTATATGGGCTTGCTCTGACTTTGTTCCAGGTAAGTGGAATTAGTAACAGTAATAACAAACATAGCTGCATAAGTTCGGTCATACACATTTTAAAATTAAATATGGAATAACAAGTTACTAATAAGTAAAGTATGTGACGTTGCACACAATTAATAATGAACTGGTTTACAAAATAAAATGCAGTGTGAATCAAGATACATAAGTGTGCGTATGCCGTACCAGTTCTAGTTTATATGGTTATACACAAACTGGTTTAGAATCAATAATATAGTACATTATTGGTTGTAAACCAGTTCAGGTATAACCAGGTATAACTGTATAAACCAGAACTGGTTTAACATACGTATGCTTATTTATCCTGATTTGTGATACATTATACAATGTAAACCAGTTCATTATTAATAAATCAAATTATAATGAATGAATAAAGCTAAAAAATCATACATTGAAAAATTAAAGAGCAGGGAATTTTGAAGTTTTAAAGAAGTCAAATAAAATTACAGGATCCATACTCTTTCCAAGAATCTATTTCCAGGAGTTTTTCAGGAGAGTTCAAACATTTTTACAGGCATTTTTCTAAACACTAAAAGCAAAATTACAAACAAAATTTTGCAAAAGTTTCTCCAAGAGTTAAGTTTCTTGGTTTTGTACCTGCTACACCACTCGCAGGGTTCATGCCCATTTTTCAAACTGAAATTCTCCATGTTTTCCAGGATTTCCCTGTTGTCTTCATCAAAATTCCAGGTACTGCGTACTACTATTTTAACGCCAATTTGTATACAATTTTATATACATATACAGTACAACCTCGAAAATCTGGACTTTGCCAATTTCAGATATTAGAATTTTCCGGATTATAGAGTTTGCATAAAATTCAAACTAAATATCAACTAAATACACTATAAAATATTATGTTTAGTAAAAATAATGACAAGAAGTTAAATTAACCGATTAAAATTATTATTTAAAAAAAAAAAAAAAAAAATGGAACAAAATTTTAAGAAAAAAATATACATATACAAGAAATAAAAAGAAAAATTTAAATTTTATCATTTTGTTTAAACATTTGAACTAATGTTTGTTGTTTCATTAATTTTGGTTTCTGCGAAAGCAGTTTTTCTTTTATTCTGTAGGTAGATAAGATGGACACTATTTGGTTACGAAGTATACAAGACCTTTAATTGCATGATCGACTGTTTTTCCATGATATCAAAAGGTATTTTTTTCTGTCGATGTCCCCCCCCCCCTCCCATTTTTGAAAAATGGACGTACTTATCAAGTTCAAATATAATGTAAAACTGTCTGTTTAATCACACTATTTTTCATCAATTGTTATCTTTTTAGACCTAAATAAAAGTTCGTTTGGCGGGATGGTAGACCTTGGGTGCCGCCTGAGTGCAGGAGGTATCCTTTCCCGGTCGTGCAGCTAGCTACTCTAAACCCACTATGTGAATCACATGGTCTGGGGTCTTCAGACCTCCGACATATTTGTACTATCGGCGTCATTGTAAAGAGCCTTGCTGCCCCAACCGGGAATCGAACCCTGGATCTCCGAACTGGCCGGTCGACACTCTACCGTTGAGCTACTGGGACGAAACTACTGGACTGAGCTATTGGACTCCACGGGGTTGAGGGCGCAGTAGCCCAGTGGTTGCTAGAAAAACTTCGGTTGTAAACAAGCACGTACGTGAACCGGTCGATGAACGGTCTAAAATCCAAAAGATACTTCGTTATGATTGGCTAATCGCTTTCGGATCACTTGTTAAGAAGTTTTACCCCTATGGTCTGTGGTCCTGCAAATTGAAATGTCAACTTCCGGTTTATGCTAATCTCTACTTCAACTGATTAGAGATTAGCATACTCCAGAAGGAAAACATTAACTATAACGTCAATGATACTGGGCTATTTAAGCTAGTGCTTGTATCAGTTGATTATCTTCTCTCTCTATGTGATATAACATCATGATTATGTTTGATCAGTATCTTCATATACACCGGTTATGACAATATTAATGGCCAATGTTTGTTAGGCCTGAACTGCTGTTAAGTCTACTAAAGTTTTGAGGACCGGATAGCTCAGCAAAAGCATGACGAGTAACAGAATGGAAGTAAGACTTTAGCATTTAATGTATGTAACTCTAAAACTACAAAATTGTTTAAATCTAAAAGTACTTCTTCCAAAAATATAAATTCTAGTAAACAAGTAGGCCCTTGCCATAAATGCAAGGCATATGGCTATTTAAAAGCTAATTGTAAATCCTATCTTGCTAAATTAAGTGAAATACAGTCTAGTATTTTATATTGTAATACTGAATTCGGTTGGGTTGTTGATACAGCAGTAACTAAGCATTTTTGCAATAATTTGGAATTGTTCAACAAATTTAAAGAGCTTAAAGGAACTACAATGTCCTTAGCTGCCGGTGATCAAGAAAGCCCAATTGAAGGTGTCGGATCGATCAGTATGTATGTTAAAATCAATAATGTGAAAAATTTCATTCATTTGACAAATGTAATGTATTCACCTAGATTGAGGAGAAACTTAATTGTTGCTTCAATTCTAGAAGAACAACAATGTAATTTCACCGGGGAAAATGGTTTCCTTACTTTTTACAAGCCTGACGGCAGTAAATGGTTTTATGCCAAAAGACCTTCGGCTTGTATTTCCTTCGACCTCAATATGAGACAAAATCTAAAAATTTTAATGTTGAGAAGTCTAAAGGAAATATAAATGCTAAACCTAAGCCTAAAAATGAAAATTCTAAAAAGTCTAGTGATTTTAAAAGTAAAAATAAAAATGAGTCATCTGTTTGTAAAACTGAAAATAATGATCATACTTTAAAAAATCAAAGTAACAAAACTAAGTTTAAAACTTGTAAAGTTGAAAATTGTGATAATGATCAAAGGAATAATGTAAATAGAAATGCCAGTAAAGTTTTTAAGTGTAAAATTGTAAACTCTAATGCTAGTATTTTTAAACCTAGCAAGCCTTGTAAGTTTGACGTTTTTAAAAGTTCAAGCAATGTAAAATTACTCATTGAAGTCGGGGGAAATACAAGGTTATGGCATAAAAGGTTTTGTCACATCAATTTTGAATATTTACATCACACATGTAAAGTGTCAGCTGTTAAAGGATTGCCTAAAATCAGTGTTCCGAAAATCAACTGTAAATGTTGTAAATTGTCAAAAACAAAAAGAATTTCATTCAAACCCATAGGCAGAACAAGATCGGAAAAACCATTGAAACTAATCCATATGGACGTATGCGGGCCAATGCCAAACCATCACGTGGAGGTGCTAAATATTTTCTTAGCATAACCGATGATTTTTCACGCAAAGTAACTGTGTATCCTATGAAACGAAAATCTGAAGTTTTTGATAAGTTCAAACAATTTCAACATTGAGCAGAGAGATTTCTAAATACCAAAATTTTAAGTGTCAGGACTGACAACAGTATGAAGTTTTGTAACACTGAGTTTGAAAAGTTTTTAGAAACACAGGTAATCAAAGCGGAAAGAACAAACACGTACATACCCGAACAAAACAGGGTTTCCGAGAGGTTTAACTTAACTGCTTTGGATTGCGTTAGGGCAATGTTAAACGATAGCAATTTAAAGGATGATTTTTGGGCAGAAGCTTTACTCTGTTTTGCATATGTTAAAAATCGGATATGCCACAAGTTTAAGAATCTGACACCGATCGAGTTGTACAGCGGCAAAAAGCCATCAGTTGCTCACCTCAGAGCGTTTGGATGCCAAGTTTTTGTAGGCAAGCCTAAAAACTTAGGGGGAAACTTGATATGAGGGCACAAGAGGACATTATGGTGGGATACACACTGAAAACTCAGGGGTATAGGATATGGCTCTTGAATGAGGGGAACATAGTGGAAACTAAAAATGCTAGATTTAATGAAGAGTGCAACGCAGAGGAAGGCGGTCTGGGACCCAGTGTAAATCAGAATCCTAAAGAAAATTTTACTTTTTCATCTCACGAACCCACCTATCCAGACTCGTCTGACGAGGAGTATGTGGAGAGGGATAAAGACGATTCATCAGAGGAAGATCAAGACATTACTGAAATTAATGAGGAAATGGGGTCCTCTAGTGATGATCGTCAAGTTCCCGATCCAGATACTACTTGGATCAGAAAAGTCATTCCGAGAATGACTGGAACAAGGAAAGATGTTTATTACTATTATAAAGGAAAGGGACCTAGATTGAGATCACTAAAAGATATAGAAAATTTTTGTGAGAAAAATAAAATAAAATTTGATAAAAAGTTTTTCAATTTTAAGGGGGATCAAGGGAGATCATGGGATCAGCCAGAAGCCAACATTGTAGACATCCAAATTACTAGGAACTACAAGGAAGCGGCTGATTCACCCCAATCCAAAGAATGGAACACAGCCATGGCAGACAAATTAGGGGTCATGAAGGAAAGAGGTGTCTGGGATTTAGTGCCTGCACCTGTTTCCGACAAAGTAATCGGTTGCCGTTGGGTGTATACAGTCAAAAGAGACGAAAGGGGTGAAGTTAGCAAGTATAAAGCTAGATTTGTAGTTCAGGGATTTAACCAGGAAAAAAGGCAAATTTACGAAGAAGTGTTTAGGCCGGTAATTAACTTTACAATTGTTAGGAAGTATTTTTACTATTTTTGTGTGTTTATTAGGGTGGTTCTATACTCAGCTTGACATCAAATGTGTATATTTATATGCCAATCTCAGTGAAATAATATTCATGAAACAGCCCCCAGGATTTTTTGACAAAAATAAAAGTGGATATGTATGTCAGTTAAATAAAGCGATTTATGGCTTGCACCAAAGCAGAAGAGAATGATATCTTGAATTAGACCAGGTTCTCAGAAAACTCAATTTCATAAAGTTTAAGTGGTGCGATTGTGCATATAATTTTAATAATAGGCTTTATTGATTGTTTACGTTGATGACATAGTATTATTTGCCTGAAATCAAATGGATCTAAATTCCGTAACTTCATTACTAAAAATAAATTTGACATTAAAATGTTAGGAAAAACAAAAATGTTATTAGGTATTGAATTTGAGGAAAAACATGATAAACATTTCATCCATCAAAATCAATACATCGCAAAAATTTGTGTCAAATTCTGAAAGTTTAAATATTCTATTTCTAGTTTACCCATAGCTAAAGGTATAGTTTTAGGCAAAACAGATTGTCCAGCAAATCATGCAGAAATCGAACAAATGAAGAATATACCTTACAGAAACTTATTAGGTTGTTTATCATTTCTTTCCAGCAGAACTAGACCTGATATTAGCTATGCCGTAAACATCTTATCCCAATTTCAGGAAAACCCAGGCATTAAACACTGGGATGTTTTACTTAAACTTCTAGGGTATGTAGATAAAACAAGGGATTTTAAATTAAACATATCAAACATTCGATTCCCGCCACTGCCAAAACTGCAGCCATGTTCACGCGGAGTACGATCACGTTAAACATATGGGTCCGTAAGTCCATCCGAGAGGTTGGTGATAGGGGAAGGAGGGTACGGTCCCTGTGGATGCCTCCCCCACTGGGTCCTGGTCTAAATTGGGTGAATAAAAAGAAAGTTATGGAGATTGTCGCGGAGGACGCGGTAGCCCAGTGGTTAGCACATGGGAATTACACTCGGTAGACTCAGGTTCGATTCCCGCCACTGCCAAAACTGCTACTGTGTTCACGCGGAGTACGATCACGTTAAACATGTGGGTCCGTAAGTCCTTCCGAGATGTTGGTGGTAGAGGAAGGAGGGTACGGTCCCTGTGGATGCCTCTCCCACTGGGTTCCGGTCTAAATTGGGTGAATAAAAAGAAAGTTATGGAGATTGTCGCAGAGGGCACGGTAGCCCAGTGGTAGGTGCGCGGGAATTGCACTCAGTAGACCCTGGTTGGATTCCCGCCACTGTCAAATCTGCAGCCGTGTTCACGTGGAGTACGATCACGTTAAATATGTGGGACCGTAAGTCCTTCCGAATGGTTGGTGGTAGGGGAAGGTGGGTACGGTCCCTGTGGATGCCTCCCCCACTGGGTTCCAGTCTAACCTTTCTGGTAGGTCGCGCCAGCGAGTTTGCCACGGTCAGAATTTTCAAGGGTAGCGAACAGGCTGGTCACCAAAGGCAGCTAGTAAAAAATAAAGCAATGTATTTATAGATGTGAATATATTAATTTTAATATGTCTTTGCCAAAATGGCTGCTTTTATATTTGTCTAAATCACTATTTTAATACCACTGTTTGGAAAATATCCCTTCAAAAGGTTCATACCCATTTTTCAAAATAGGAATTATGTATTATGCAAAAATAATAAAAAGATTAACGTTAATAAGTAACAGGAATATAAAAATAAGCTAGTCTAGTCAATCAAATATGCAACATTTAGAAAATGGATGGGAAAAGATCCAAATGGACTCTCGGCGATTCATGTGAACATCGAAAAAAGTCAGCCCTTAATAACAGCCAAAATATGAAAAAAAAGCTAGTTTAGTCAATCTAATATGCAACATTTAGAAGATGGGGATGTATGGAAAAGATACTAATAGACTCTAGGCGATTCACGAGAACATAAAGCGAATTACGTAATCATGTTTATGTGAAAATAATTTTAAGATTAACCTTAATAATTAATCAGAATATAAAAATAAGCTAGTTTAGTCAATCAAATATGCAATATCTAGAAGATGAAGATAAATGGAAAAAGATACTAATTGGCTCTCGGCGATTCACGATAACATAAACTGAATCATGCAATTGCACTGTTTATGCAGAAGTAATTATAAAATTAACCATTCAACGATTTAACATACATATATTACTTTCATAAAAAAAATGATCTTTTACATTCTGAGTAATGGTAAATCATCATTGCCACAGGGATTTGATTGGCCTTACCATGAATGCGGCAGTAAATCCCCGTTGTCACATTAATTTGATTGGCATTAATGGACATGCGACCGTAAATTCCCACTGTCACATTAATTTAATTGACATTAATGCCCATGCGACTGTAAATCTCCGTTGTTATATTGATTTGGTTGACATTAACGAGCACGTGGCCATAAATTTAAATTGGCCTTCACTGAAGACAATTTTCAATAGGAAATTATACAAATTCCGTAATCTGCAGTATGAGGAAGTTTCCTGTAGAAACTATGAAGAATCCGTAGAAATCGGCATCTCCATGAACAGGTCGGCGAGTTGAAAATTCCCTGATTTTTACAAAATTTTGAACAAAATATCAATTTTCCCTGCAATTTCCCTGACATTTTAGTCCACTTTCAAATTCTCTGTAAATTCTAAGTTTTCCCGATTTCCAGAGTGTGCACAAACCCTGTACTTAAGTCATATAAAGAATTCCATTGAATTACAATGCATATACACAAAACATATCAAAATACAAAAAGTTTACCAATTTCTACTCCATAATTTATTAAATATCAGTGATGTATAAACATTTGCTGTGTTAAAGCATTAAAACTTCAGGGGTTGAAAAATTGTCAACAAACCTAGTAGCCAGAAAATTTTTTTAGTAGCCAGCCAGTCGTGGCACGCGAATGTGGGTATGTCAATATTTAATATAAAATAATATCACTGTTATTTTTTTAATAATTATTATATTTTTTTAAATATTTTAATAAAAATTAATATAAAATATCTAACAATATTAATTTTTTAAATTATTATATTAATCTTTTTAATAATAAAGCATTCTTTTTTAATTTTGTGTTACTAAATTACTGATCTTGCCCTAATAATTACTGATCGTTAGACAAATCCATGCACAAATGCTTTTGGGAGTGATGGATGTTGACATGCCTTTTCTGTTTTTTTTTTTTATGAATAAAACCATTTATCAACAGCCTTTTGTGGGCAGTATTCTGACAGTTCAAGGCTAATCATCTCAATTAACATTAAGTCATTTAAAGTGGAAGGCTCTAAGGAAGCTCGGTTATCTGTTTTGATCAGATTCATTTGGCTAAATCCATGCTCACATGAGGCTGTTGAAGTTAGAAGCACACAAATTATAGCTAAAAGTTTGTTAAATAAAGGAAATCCATCCTTCCAAATTATTAACTTTTCAAGTAGTTCAACATTTTTTTATGTTTTTCCCTAAAACTTTCACTTCATACCATTCAAAAATTAATCTTGTGTCTTTATCTGAAAAATTGTTTGAGGAATACAGATGTCTCTTGAAATGTCTAGACAAAGTTTTAATACTGGCATTTCCAAACTGTTCTAGCTCATTGTTGAGAATTTAATTCTCTATCCTCATTGTTATAAATGGCGCTAAGACACTTTCAGTTTATGCTAATTTGTTTGTCTGTAGTTATGATTGGATAGAGCTCAGTTAAGCTGGAATGTGCTACCGAGTTATATAAATGTAAGATGTTGTGGAAGGTAGTATGGTATGGGAGAGATACCTTGTAAGCCATGTACGTATGAATAAAGTGTTGTGTTTTTAATGATGGTGTGTGTCTTAATGTCGGACTTGCCTCAATTGGCTTGTTAGATTCTCTACCCTCGAGAACAAGTGAAGAACCACGTGAGTTCTAAGGAAAGTATTCCACACTCATCTTTAGCCCAACGGCCGTACCGTGCTGAAAACACCGGTTCTCGTTAGATCACCGAAGTCAAGCAGCATCGGGCGCGGTTAGTACTTGGTGGGTGACCACCTCGGAACACCGCGTGCTGTTGGCCATCTCGGGTGCGGTATCCCCGTGGTTTGCGCGCTAGATTTGCACGCTACCACAAATGCCGCCGTGTTCATGCGGAGTACGATCACGTTAAACATGTGGGTCCGTAAGTCCTTCCGAGAGGTTGGTGGTAGGGGAAGGAGGGTACGGTCCCTGTGGATGCCTCCCCCACTGGGTTCCGGTCTAAATTGGGTGGCACTTCCCGGCCGTCCATACAGTTACCTTACACCTTTCTGGTAGGTCGGACGGTCTGGGTCTCAACAACAACAACACTCATCTTTAGGCCAGGTAAATGTATCAAGGATCACTGTTGTCCCAACTAATTCAGAATGGAACTCCAGAAATCTTTTCTTGAGGTTTTTAATACCATTCACAATAATTTCCTTCTGCCGACGTGGTGGTCGAATGGTCAAGGCAAGCGTTTCCTATCGATAGTTCGGCTGCCGCGTTGTGGTTTCGGGTCCCACCTTCAGGCATGGATGTTGTGTCGTTGAGCACGATGTGTTCTGACCCCCACTGGTGTGCTGGGGCAATGTCATGTGATGGCTAACAGGTTCACGGTTCTGGCCGGTATATAGGCGAATGATGAAAATCAATGCCTGGCCATTGGAAAAAAAAATAAATAAAATAAAAAATAATTTCCTTCTTCTCATTTTCAAAACTAGCTCGACTACTAACTGCAAGTTGAATTCCTTTGAATTCACAACTGATGTAGTTGAATTAATAAAATTCCAATTCACTTCTACCAGGTGTAGATTCTAATGCTTGCAACTTAATTATTGCAGCTTTAACACATGTGTTCACGTGACTGAGCAGTAAACTAATGGTTTGAAAGGCCTTGGATAACTCTTGAAAAACAGAAAGGAAATCCGAGAGGAAATATAAAGTAACAGCAAATCAGAATGACTCCAAGTTCTTTAAAATTCCTCTTGCTGTGCTGCATCAGCTCCTTTCTCATTAGACACATCTTCTTCATGAGTAACAGTGACAGCAAAATTGCAGATTAGGACTGCAACAGCACAAACTTTGCAGGTCACCCAACGGATTTTATGAAGATACTGAAATTTCAGCACTTTCTCTTCCAACTTTTTGAAGTTGTTTCTTTCAATTGCTTGGGTGAATTTTGTTAAAATGTATAAAAGTTTCTCAGTATGCTATCCAGTTTTTCTTAGTAGTTTATATGTCCTACAGCCAGCATGTAAAATGCTTGTATCCCTTGTATAGCACTTTTGCTATACCAAAGAAATTTTATTTAGCAATTATTAATTAATATGTAGCATTTGTCAAGAAAACTTTAGTTTTCAAAATAATAAATTGAAAATCAAATTCTGAATATTATATATACTAAAAGCAAAAGAAGATTACTAATTTTAACTTTTTACTGGCATTATATTATAATATTATACTGTTAAGTAGGCCTTTTACGTTATTACTTTGATTATTATTTCCGCTTGGATATCTTCGCAAAATATCTTTTAATTTTTGTTTATTTGCCTCTTTATATAACTTTTTGGTTAGTCTTGTGCTAGTTTTAATAAGTTACCTGGCAACTCTGAAACTAACACTTTGTGTTTATTTCCGAATACCAAATGTTCAAACTTCAAACCACAGTTGAAAAAATATATAATTTTCATAAAAATAAATATTTTTAATAAATTTTTGAAAAAACTTAAATACGGAATACAATACGAAAACAATCAAGTTCATCTTCATCACACAAGAAACTTTCTTAGCCGCTTTCAACTTTAATAGTCTGCATTCCAAGCTCTTTCATGTTTTACTTTTATTACTTTCCTTATATACATAATGTATAAGGAAAGTATTGTGACGGGGTGAAAAATTCGAATTCGAGTTTTCGATGGGAGAGCACGTTTCAAGCATCCCTGATCACGAATCAAACATTTTTGAAGTGATGTCTGTGTGTGTGTGTCAGTGGAGACGATAACTGACGAACGAATGGACCAATTTGAACAAAAATCACAATCCATAAGCACTGAAAGCCTATTGTTTTTATACACAATTGAATGTTCAGAACCCCCCTAAGTTTTCGAATGAAATTTTGAAAAAATAGTCAAAAAATCAAAACCGCTAATAAAGTTACGCAAATAGACATTTCTTATGTAATTTTTCATTAGAAAACGATTGACAAATTTTAGAACGCTAACATGAACCGTTCTTGAGATATTGTACATTTTTCAAAAAAATTATCAAAAAGTCATATAAAATAAAAAAAAAATATTTCCCATTGAGAAACATGTTCACTTTTCATATGTAATACCATGCGATAAATTGGGTGACATCATTCTCGTGGATCTAGCTCGTTCCATTCATGATAAAAGATACTTTAAGTAATACTTTTGTATTTGAAAGCCAATAGTCATTTATCTGCTGTAAGAATAACTTATTTCTTCGGCCATAATGCTTGGCAAGATTTTGACAATGAATTTGGTGGAATGTCGCCAACTTGGCGAATTTTTGAAATGTTGCCAAATCAAAGAAAATCTTGCCAAATCAATGAAAATAACGACTATTTAACGAAAATTCAATATCTTGGAAAGAATATTAGTATCTACTATAAGAAAAACCTATTTTTTTTACTGTAAAAGTAGTAAATTCATTACATTATATCAGGGCTCGAAATTAACGGTGGTCCGTTGGTCCGAGACCACAAAAACACTCAACGGACCAGTAGTATATAAATTATATTGGTCCATCGGACTAGTAACCTTTTATTCTCATTTCCCTCTCGTAAATTAAATTTTCCCCTCAGCATTTACATAAACAAAGACGATATTCAACAGTCTGGGGAAAGTAAACAATACTGCTTCCGTGTTTGTAATTTTGTCACACCCCCATTTGATCGTGAGCCCACTATCTATCACATTTTCGTTTAGTCATCGGATTCACTGAGTGGGGGATGAGGAGAGAGAAAATAACTAGTGCCTGTAGTTACAATGCAGACCTGACGGCTCTCCTACAAAGAAGGCGTTGATAATGCACACTAGCTAAGTTTATAAAGGGGCGGGGGATGTGCAAACAATTTTCATTTATGGCACGGGAAAGGGCGGCTTTCGCCATAATTTTACGATGATAACTTGTTATTTATTTATTTTTTTTACGGAATCTCTAATTTTTAATTGAACTAGGTATGGAATTTATGGAAATCCACATAATAACATTCCACATGTAATTTATTTTATTTTAAAATTTATTGAAGTTCCGTGTACGGACCAGTAACAAAGGTTGCGGACCACTGAAGTCATCATTTTTCTAATTTCTACCCCTGCATTATATAAGGAAAGTCATGTGTTGCCCACATCAGATTTTTTTGATTGCGAAAGGGTGTAAACTATTGACAGGAATGTTTATAATAGTCGCGTTAGGGAGATGACTCTTCAGAGCAGTAATGATATTAGTTAACTTTAATAGTTGCTTATAAGAAAAGGAGTGAGGGGGTAGGGCAGGGAATGGGACATAGTTTATGAATGCATAGATGAGTTGGGAAACATAAGATTATGGTGGCTACGCAGGAAATAGCTTGTAGTATCTAGATTTTTTTTCGATAAGGTAAGCTTTATATTGATTTTTTTTTCGTTAAGTTTTAGGGTTTGAAATAGGCTTGAAATTTAGGGGGTCATTCCCCTTTTAACGAAAATTTGGGGGGGGGGGGGGGGGGTCAAAAACTTGGAGGGAAATTTAAAAATCCAGAATATTTATCAGTAAAACATAAAACAAGGATATTTTTATATTACAAGAGACTTTCGAAATTGACATTTAGTATTTTCAGCCTTGATTTGAAAATTATAAACTTTATTTTTTAAACTAGTCGCCTTCGGCGACCAGCCTGTTTGTTCGCTACACTTGAAAATTCTGACTGTGGCAAACTCACTGGCACCATAACCCCGTGGAGTTAACAATGTTTGTTTTAGTTTAATGACGTTAGAACTAATAATGAAATTTTAAGATGAAAAATAATGTTCTATTGGGGGGGGGGGGGGGGGGGTCTTGAAAATTGAATTTATTCTAATGTTTGTGAACAGTGAGATTCTCAGGAATTCTGTACCTGTAACCATAGGAAAGGGATCCTTTTGATGTGTACTCATTTTTTTTATAGAGGTATACTCCTCTATTTTTTGTTTTACATAAATGAAATTGTATCCGTTTGTCTGCATTTTTTGTATATTGCATCGTAAATGACATGAAAGTATTTTTGAGATGGATGATGTTGAATGTGAATTTAGTATTTAAGAAATAACAAAGCTGCTTTAACAATGCTTCTCAGCGAAAAAAATTTTTTTTTTAAAGATTGTCCCCACCACCACCCAATGCATAAATGCACTGCGACAATCTCCATAACTTTCTTTTTATTTATTTTTTTTTTATTTCTTCAGTGTAAGTATTTTCATTGTGGTCCCAGCCACCGCCCGATGTATACAATACATCGCCATAATTCAATCCACCATAATTCAATCATTTAAATATTATAATGACAATATGCTAAGTTCTTAATTCCATCATTTAAAATATGACATTTATCATCATAAGTGGTTAATCCCATTTTAATTTGCTTAACAGTATAAATCTAATGGTCTTTACTTGTAATTTTAAATTGTTCAACTCTATTATATCTTCGCCTTGTTAGACAGATATAGTAATCTTGATGACACAGACTAATTTTTTCACAGCATTCTTATTAACACCTTTAGCAGTTATATTCTCTATGGAAGGTGTTTTTAAACTATAGATCTTTGATCTCAGGCCAACAAACTGCAGAGCAGGAGTTCCATTTTAGACTCCATTCATTCCATTAGTTCATTTTAGATTTTGACAAGTTAGAAAATGAAGTTTTGTTTTACTCTCGCAGTATTTCCTTATACACGATATTTTTTGTTTTCCCATCTGGTGCAAGTATAAATAGATTCCTATTATCTCCAACTCTTGAACAACCTACATAAAGTTGTCCATGGGAGAAGCAAGACCTTTGTAGGTTGAATCCAATGACTTTAAAACTCTGTCCCTGAGATTTGTTCATGCTTATAGCAAAACTGAGCCGAACTGGAAACTGTAGGCGTTTAAACTCGAACGTGAGGTTTGGAGGTATGATAAGGATGCGTGGTAGAAAAATGTGATTTCTTGCAGAATGACCTGTTATGATCGTTGCCTCAAGGACATTAGGCATCATTTTCTTAACAATCAATCTTGGATGGTTAAAAATGGATGGTTTGTTTTAGTTTAATGACGTTAACACTTCATAATTAAATTTTAAGATTAAAAATAATGTATTCCAAAAACAAAAAAACATTCATTATTTAAGTTTGTATATATTAAAAGCTTTTTTATTTTTAATAAAAACACGAAACAAAATTATAAATATCCATAATACCAATAGTCCACTGTTAAAATAAACTCTAAACTGAATAGAATGTTCACAAATTAAACAAAAATCTAAATACAATTCTAGAATAGAAGTCGAAAACCTGTTAAATCAGAACAATATATAGCCCCTGTTTATATCAGAACAATTTTAAAACAATATAAATAAAATACACTATAAGTAAATACACTTAATACATAATGTTATAAAAAGAGAAAGAGAAGTTTATGTTCTTAAAAGAACAATAATGAAGTAAAATAAATTATTATTTTGATATGGATAAACCGCTCCAAAGAAACTGCTAACACAACAAAATGAAAGGTTTGGGTTGAGTTGTAAGAAAAAATGACGTTTTTAAAAAATTAATAAATGCATTTCAAGCAAATTGAAATTTAAAATGAAAAGTAATTTATTTCAAAAATAATAATTTATTCCAATAAAATGGATGAATAATTTATTCAAATAAAATGGATGGTTTGTTTTAGTTTAATGACGTACATTCATTATTGGCAGGTACAAATATCAAATGTTCCATTTGATTTCGCTATGCACATCTGACACAATCTTATCAGAACTGTGACATCATAACCTCGCCCACCTCCCCTCCACCATAGAAACACTGTGCGTCTGCATGCGCATGTGGGTGAAAAATCGATCCCTTCTTTCGCGGTTTGGCCGAGAAATTGAAAATAATTACTTTCTTAAAATCCGGATCGTGCGGCTACTTTTCATTTCTTGACCAGATTGGGCTTGTAAGAAAACCTGATCTTTGAGCTTTCTAAAAATGTAAATTATTAGTCGAAATTGTGAGTACTTTTCCTGACAAGAGGATTTAAAAACGAAAGTCCGTTTTTTGAGCCGAAAGTGACTTTTGTTTTAAAATCTTTAAAAAATATTAGAATTTGTCCCTCATATTTGAAATTGACATATTTTTACTGGCAATTGTCTGCTCTTTCCGGTCGTGTGATTTGTTTTTTTTTTTTACGATGTCTGGATTGCAGGGAAAAAACAGTCGAAATCGCATAAAACATTAAATAACAAAAAATAAAAAATAAAAAATAATTCGTAGCCAAATTTTGTAGCTCTGCGATGCGAGGTCGCTGAGCCTATAGTGTATAAGATACACAGACAGACATTGCCTTTTATTATATAGATAAATTGGAAACCCTTTTTTATGATTGAAAATGGAAAGCAAGGAGGAAAATATATGCCGTTATTTTGTGAATCGCATAATTTTAGGATAAAACACATTTTGAATAGTCTATTGCACTTTGCCAAGCTAATGTTATTCAAAATATTAACTAAAAATATTTTTTTAAGTACTTTTAGTAAAATTAAGATGAGAAGGATGTTTATTTTTAATTGAAATTAGATATTCAACTTTAGGTGCAAATATATCAAATTCTAATTTATGCTCTTCAAATGTATTTCTAATGAACCTTATAATTCTAAATGCCTAATTAAATAAAATTGTTTAATTTCATTATCTTAAACATATATCTCAATTTCATTTACAATATGTTTAAAAAGTAATATTCCAGCATAAAAAGCACTATAAATGTAAAAATATCAGTGGATGCAAACAGATTGAAAGAATGGAAAATATTTAAAAATAAAACGAAATATACTGTTGATTGTGTTTAAATAAAAAATGTTCGTGATATTACTAAGCTGTCTTATAAAATATTAACTAATAAATGAAATACGTAAATTCATGAATATGCTGCAATGAATTCTTTTGTTAGGGCCAATAGGTCTGAAATACTCATTATGTAAATTTTAAAAACTTACATAAAAACTAAATTATTTCTTACATTGAATAAAATGAAAAAAAAAAAATCATTCTAATTTTTATTTCAATGTTTGTGAAATAATGCTAAAATTCATGTTTTAAAAAAAAAACTTTAAGAAAATTTGCAATTTTTACAAAAACATCAAAATTTTCAATTTTTATAAAAGTAAAATTATCATTTGAAATAAAATTTACTTTTTCATAAAATTCACATTTTACGAAAAAGTGTTAAAATTTGCAATTTTTTGCAAAATATTGCAAAAAACTATGAATTTTACAAAAGAAAACTAGATATCATTTTTTTTTAATTTTATGAAAAAACATTAAAATTTCTAATTTTTATGAAAAGCATTAAAATTCATGATTGTGACATTACCAAAATGCATATAATATATGTATTTATAATTTTATGTAAAAATGCTAACATTCTCAATTCTTATGAAAGACCACTAAATTTCACAATTCTTATAAAAGGGCACTAAAATTTATGGTTCTTATGAAAGAATGCAAACATTCATTGTATTCGGAACTTAACTCATATTGAAATTATCACATCGTATTAAAAAAAAAATCATGATGTAATTATTAACAATTTTCCAGTATTTTCAAATTTTCAGGAGTCTAAAATGAATAAAGTAAGGAGCTTTTAGGGTTGTTTTTTTTTATAGAAAATCCTTTAAATCCAGGAATTTCTATGGATTTCTGAAAGACATACAATCCTTGAAGATACTAAACCTAGACTAAAGTCTAGTGGCCCAGGGCTGTGGGAGTAATGTAATAAAATAATTAAAATCAAAATACAAGAAACTTACGTTCAAGGAACTGTGTCTCTTCTTCAAAATCATATACTTGAGGCATCAGTTTCAGATCTTTGAGAAGATTCACAACTAAAGCACTTTCCTTGGGTGGAAGCTGAGGAGGGATTTCACCAGTCATACAATCCATCATATATTTATAGATCAGTTTAGTATTCATAACTTGTGGATCACAAGGTTCATCTTCTTCTTCATAAAAATTTTTACACAACTAAGGAAGAAAATTTGATTTTATAAACTGAGTTTGGGAATTTTTCTTCTAAAAAATAAAGCTATAAAAGAACAAAGCTGTAAAAAGTACAAAATACATTAAATCTAAATTGTCATGTAGGTTTGGTTATTTCAACAGCTATCTAGTTTAACTAATTGTTTAAACTGTTCAATGATAAATTTTATTACTTGTAGATCACAAGGTTCATCATCTTCATAAAAATTTTTACACAACTAAGGAAGGAAATACCAATCTGATTTTATAAACCGAGTTTGGGGTTATTTTTCTAAAAAATAAAGCTATAAAAGTACAAAGCTATAAAAAGTACAAAGCACATTAAATCTAAATTGTCAGGTAAGTTTGGTTATTTCAACAGCTGTCTAGTTTATCTAATTGTTTAAACTGTTCAATGATCAATTTTATGACTTGTGGATCACAAGGTTCATCTTCTTCGTCATAAAACTTTTTACACAACTAGGGAAGGAAATATCAAGCTGATTTTATAAACTGAATTTGGGGTTATTTTTTCTAAAAACTAAAGCTATAAAAGTACAAAGCTATAAAAAGAAAAAGTATAAAATACTATTAAAGACAACCAGCATAGGTTTAAAAAGTCATTTAATAAAACCACTTTCCTCAACGTACATAAGTTTACAAAGCCAAAGTGCTTTCGGACATCACCATGCACTTCATCAGTGGCGAAATGAAAAATACAGTGACAACAACTGCATGGTGATGTCCGAAAGCACTTTGGTTTTGTAAACTTATGTGCGTCGAGGAAGGTGGTTCTATTAAATGACTTTTTAAACCTATGTTGGCTGTCTTTAATTTAATAGTTTATTAAAGTTGACATGTTTCCATTCTATTTAGTACAAAATATATTAAATCTAAATTGTCATGTAAGTTTGGTTATTTCAACAGCTGTCTAGTTTAACTAATTGTTCAAACTGTTCAATGATCAATTTTATTACTTAACTGAATTTACAGACATTTTAATGAAAATATAATACAAAGACCCCTATTTCTCTGAATATTCAAAACATATGCAGCATATTAGGAAAAACACATGCTTTTGCTGAATCATTTAAAAAATTCTAGAACTCACAACAAAGTAAATAAAAATTTAAATTAATTAAAGTGCTATCACATTTTTAGCTTGAAAATTTTTAAAATCATTTAAAATAAAAATTATTTTTTGAAACAATGAATCTCACTGATTCATAAAATGAAATAGCTGCACTCATATGTTTTATATAATACAGCTATATGGTACATTTCATCTCTATTGAGTATGTCATATTCATATTTTGTTTATTAACTTTGACATCTCAAAAATGGTTTTTCTATAATTAAAGTAACTAGTGAAAGTAAAAAAAAAATATTATTATTATTATTGCAACTGTAGTGACTCTTGTTATTTCCTATTTTCTAATACAATTTTTTAAGTTTAGATACTTACCTTACAGGGTTATATAGATTGTTCAGTAAGCATATTTTTTACAGCTATATAGTACATTTCATTTCTATTTTTTTTTTCTAATGGCCAGGCAAGACTCTTTCATCTTCGCCTATACATCGGCCAGAACGGTGAACCTCTTAGCCGTCATATGACATTGAACCAGCACACCAGTGGGAGTGGGAACACATTGGGCCCAACAACACAAACATCCATGCCTGAAGTAGGACTCGAACCCACAACCCGGCAGTCAAACGAGTACGAGGAAACACTTGCCTTTGACCATTCGGCCACCGCGTCGGCCATTTCATTTCTATTGAGTATGTCACATTCATATTTTGTTTATTATTAACTTTGACATCCCAAAAATTTTGCTTTAATTAAAGTAACTAGTGAAAATAAAATAAATTATTATTATTATTATTATTATTGCAAGTGTAGTGACTTTTGTCATTTCCTATTTTCTAATGCAATTTTTTAAATTTAGATACTTACAGCTATATAGATTGTTAAGTAAGTATATTTTTTATTATTAAAGTTTATGTATTTCCTCCACAATATAGATTTATTTAGCCATTTTCAATAGACAATTGTCATAGTATATTCCTACTGCTACTAGTACACAAAAATGATTTACTCACTAATCTGTTGACTAATTTTCATTAAATGCAAAATTTAACAATTTTTTTTTTAAGTTATTTATTAAACACTTTTAAAAATGTCTTGAAAATCAATTTTCATGAATACTATTTTCACTTAAAATATAAAATGCATGTTACAAATGTTATCACTCTTAAAATCTAGCTTTCTGGTGTGAAAAGGGTTATAATTTGTCTACTTTTTGAAAAATCTGCTTTTATTTTTTCATATGGTTAAAAAAAAGAAAAAACAAACAGCTTTTTCTGCCCTAGCCTAAATCTTGTCAACCCTGACTATAATATCAAGAAAGCTGCTATAACAAGCATATACTTACAGCACCAATGACTGATCTGCTATAGTCATTACATTTGGAAACAGTCAGAATTTGACTGTACGCCATCCTTCTCCACTTTCGAATATTTGGCCATGTCTCCAAGTGTTCCGGAATTACTTTAACAAATGTATTGGGAGGTCTGCCTTTGCTTCGCTGGGATTTAAGTGGAATGTCTGCCCTTGCTAATGCTCGTGCACCTGTAATACGCCTTGCAACAAATTCACTAAAATAAATACAACAATTAATATCCTTGCATAAAAACCAAAAGAACATTAAATGTAATACATGTTTAAATATATTTTACTAAACATTGAGAGATACTTTTAGCCTATAAACACTTACATTAGAAACTGAAAGGGAATTAAAAATGTCAAAAATATGTGAAGAACTTTTTAAGGACATTTCTATGTACTCTTATATAAACCACTTAGTAGAATATCACCTCAAAAGTAATTTCAGAACATGTTTCATCACCCTCTAAGATAATTGCTTAATATAAATTCAGCAGCTTGGCTTCAAATTCTCGGACATTAGTTTTTAGGTATATTTATACACCATAAATATGAAAATTACACTTATTGTAATAAGTCTATCTGCATAGAACACAGCAAAAACCACCAGCCTGATTTCTACAAAATTAAATATATGGCTGAATATCTATCTGATGTCCCTTGAGCTATATAAAAAGAAATAAATAAATAAGATAAATATTTTTTTTGCACTATTTGTTTAGAATACAAGCTGTTATTTGTTTAAAATACAATCTGCATATTTTAAAATAAAAAGTATTTTTCAATAATATAAAATGTACCTTTGACTTCATAAAAATGTAAATTTGTCATTTCTGTCACTGTTCCCCGATTATGAGTTGAGTTTTCATCTCCTTACATCAGTAATTGAAATGAATTTCTGAAGTGCAAGAAATTGCAATTTTAACTTGCAAAAAAACCCTTATTTATAAACATTTCAATGCTATTAATTTATAAAACTGATTGATAATACGAATTTGTGACACTACGATGTTATTATAGTAGAGATTTTAAGTCAGTTAAAGAACACTACTTGTTCCACATCTGCTCAAAGTTAAGAAACTTTGCTATTATTAACCCATTAGAGAATGGCGTTGCGTTTTCGCAACATTAATTTAAATATTTGTAAATTATTTTCTAAGTAGTGTTTTAAAATATTTTTTTGTGTATGTTGTAGAAAAAGCTTCAGTGTTTTTGGAAAAAATAAGATTTTTTTTTCAGTTTGCAAATTTTTAGAGAAATTAATAACTGTATTGAGTCTTTTTCGCAAAATTTTATTTGTTAACTTTGAGTTGCTCTCGCATATGGCAGCACAGGTCCTGTTAAATTATGAAGCAATTCTTATTTTCTACAGACTTTAGATTACGAAATGGCGTCAAATGGTAAGGACATTTTTTTGTTTTTATTATTGTCGATAACAGTTATTTGAAATGTTGCAAAAACGCAACATCAGTACATAACAGTGTAAGGAGGGTACGGTCCCTGTGGATGCCTCCCCCACTGGGTTCCGGTCCAAATTGGGTGGCACTTCCCGGCCGTCCAAACAGTTACCTTACACCTTTCTGGTAGGTCGGACGGTCTGGGTTTCAACAACAACATAACAGTGTATGAATGAACATAAACTGATATTTTATTTGCAATTGGATTTCCTTTTCAGATAAGTCTATATCTCGAAAATAACAATTTCTAACGTTGAATGAAGCTATAGACTACCTGCAAAAATTAGATGATGATGATTCAAAATTTTCATCAGATGAAATTGTGAAGATAAAACTGATTTAGTTATAATCCCACCGGTCCTCGACGTTTTGATAGATGAAGAATGCATTGATGACGACATATTAGAAGATAAATTGCCAATACCGAAAGACAAAACAGTTGAGGTTGAAATTTTTTCATCTAAATAACATAATAGAACATCCAACTCATCTAAGAAAAAGAAAGGAGAAATTTCTTAGTCAATATATTCACCCATATATGCGATGGTGCCTGATGACAAGAAATCTAGAGAAAAGGCAAAAAAAGATTTAATTATGAAAAAAATGCACAATCTCGAGCCCATGAATGTATTTTAAAGAATCTCTTGAAGCATATCTCTCAAGAATCTGAAATATATGCACATCAGAATAATATTAGACTTTCTCCTTTACACTGGATATGTATGTTTTCCTCAAGAAAAAGTACACTGGTCAATTGCTGACAATGTTAGTTGCCCATTAGTACATGCAACAATGTCGCGTGCGATATATACTAGTATAAAGCAGAATCTCCATGTGGCAGATAATAGTGCTTTGGATAAAACCGATAAATTGGCAAAGGTTCGGCCATATATAAAGATCTTAAATGCCAATTTTATGAAATATGGTGTTTTTTCAACACATCTTTATATCAATGAAAAATGACACCTCACTATGGTCGACATTTTTGTAAAATGTTTATGAAGGGAAAGCCCGTTCATTTCGGGTACAAAGTTTGGTGCTTATGCTCATCAGAAGACAACTTGTATAATTTTGATATTTACACAGGCAAATTCGCAGAAAAATTGGCAGATCTTGGACTTGGCGGAGATGTTGTAACACACCTTTTAAGGTTGGTGGAAATTCCAACAAATCACTATGTATATTTTGATAACTGTTTTACATCTCACTTTTTGTTGACAGAATTGAATAGGGCAGGATTCTATGTTACAGGCACAATTCGCAATAACAGGTTAGGAAAATGTCCCATAATACCGGTGAATAAAATGAAAAAGGAAAAACGTGGAACATTTGAATCCACCTTTGATAAGAAACACAACATTGCAGTAGTTTGTTGGAATGATAATGCTGTCGTCTCAATGGCTACTAACTGGGATACAATTGAACCACCAGCAATGGCCAAAAGGTACTTAAGAAAAGAGAAAAAATCTATATCCATAAAGCAACCCAAACTCATCTGAAATTACAACAAATATATGGGTGACGTGGACCTCCTTGATAATTTTATAGCTATGTAGAGTGCAAATAAAGGACAAGAAATGGTTGGCGGCCGATTTTCACAAACTTTATTGACGTCGTTAAAACAAATTCATGGAAACTCTATAACATTGCTATAGAGTCAAAAATTTATCTTTTAGATTTTCAACGAAGTGTTGCTTTGTCATTACTAAAAATAAAAGATTAAGTTTCTCAAAATATGCAACCTTCATCTTCATTCACCCATTGGTCGGCCATCTGTATTTCAGAATTTAGCTTTGAATGAAACTAGAAAAGATCCTGCAAATCATATTATTGAAATAAATCAGACAAACAAAACAAAAAGATGCAAACATTGTAGCAGTTAGACAGTAACTGTAAAAAATGTAATGTGCCTCTGCATAGTAAATGCTTCAAAGATTTTCATGTATTCACAAAGTAATCGCATTGTACTGACGTTGCGTTTTCACAACATTTTGTATTTCATTAACCAATAAATATTTTTTTCATCAGACACTTTTTTCTCTTAATTAGTCACTAATATATGTAAAAACTTACTTTAGTTCATTTTCGTCCAGTGAAAGGTAGTGCGGCCCTTAATGGGTTAAAAGGTAGTAAGTGAAAAACTTAATTTTATTACTTATTTTTAATAAGTATATTTATTTACCTGTCATTCCTGACATGTATTTAGTTTTTACTTTTTTATTAGTATAAATGAAAATTTAAAAATATTATGTCTCTTGTTAGTGCATAGAAGCCAGTTATGCACAATAATACATACTTTGTTTCTCAATGTTAGTTTTGACTTCTGTACAGAACAAAAACAAACACATGTCATTCCTGTCACACAAGCTACAAGCATACTAAACATTCATTAAAATTCTATTAACTTAATATGACAGGATAACCTAATAATATAACTTATCTAATATGATTAGATAAACAGCTCTGTCAACCATTAAAAATGTTAAAAGATATTTCCAAGAATTTATTCAAAGTTAAAAAAAAAATATATATATATATATATATATATACAGGATGTCCAGTGCTATCGGTGCCCAATGGCTATTTCCTCAACAGTTAGTCACAGAGATATACTTCCAATTGCAAAAATGTTTTAAATTTTAAAATCTATTATCTTAGAAACAGTTTAAATTAATAAATACATTTCTGAAAGAAATATGAAATATAAATTTTTATATGGTCCCCCCCGGTCCTACCAATTATATTTAGGAAAATCATCCTCATGCAAAAAAAAAAAAAAATCCTTTTACGACCAAAATTCAGAGTTATGAAGCATTAAACTTTATCACTGAAGTTGCTTTTCCATATATAAAAATGTCCCGTTTCAGGCAACCAACCAGTTAGGGACCATATTGACCATTCCTCCAGGCAACCAACCAATCAGGGACCGTATTGACCATTTATTTCTCAGCACAAAAGTGCTCCAACTTTAAACAGCTATAAGTCTGTCAATTTTGGTCGTAAAAGGATGATTTCTTTTTTTTTTATTTTGCATAAAATTGTATGTGGATGATTTTCCTAAATATAATTGGTAGGACCAGGGGACTGTATAAAAATTTAAATTTCGAATTTCTTTCAGAAATGCATTTATTGATTTAAACTGTTTCTAAGATAATAGATTTTAAAATTTAAAACATTTTTGCAATTGGTAGTGTATCTCTGTGACTGACAGTTGAGGAAATAGCCATTGGGCACCAATAGCACTGCCCCCCCGTGTATATATATATATATATATATATATATATATATATATATATATATATATATATATATATATATATATATATATATATATATGTATATATACAGAATGTCCCAAAAAGATTGAAATGCGCTTTAATTCTTTACCTGGAGATAAGTGGGCAATGTAAATTGCAAAAATGTTGAAAGTAAGGTAGGAAATAAGACTACATTAATGAAATAGTCCTATTAATTTTCAAAAAATTACATGTTTTAAATTTTTATACGATCCCATTAGACAAATTTGGTCAATCAGAAATTTTTTATTTTTAATGTAACAAGATCATTAAAAAAACCTGCATATCTGTATCTTTAAAATCAACTGAATTATGATACAGGAAAGAATCTGCTTTTCCGTACCATGTGAAAGGCTGTTTCATCAGTGAAAATAAGGATCATAAACAAATTGACGATGAAAATTGTTTAGATCAAAAATATGTTAATGTGTCAAAATTTTTTATTACAAATACATCTAAATAAAGCCTTACACAGACAGAGATGATATAAAGCAGTGGTACTCACTATGCGGTTGTGGCACATAATTAAAATATGCATACATTGATAGAAGACCACTGATATAAAGGGACAAATTTCATTACAAATATTAGAAATACAATTCACAAAGCATTCTCAAAATGTTTTCCTTCAACTTCAATACATAACTGAGCTCTTCTAATAATGCTTTTGTAAATATTTTGGAGTTCTTCACCACTAATAATGTTGCAAGCATCAATTATCTTTTTTTTAAGGTCAACTGCATTTAGTGGGCGAGTATTATAAACTAGTGTTTGAAGACGACCCCATAAGTAAAAATCAAGAGGGGTTAAATCAGGGGATCTGGGGGGCCATTCTATGGCTCCTTTCAAACCAATCCACTGTTTATCAAAGTTTTCGTTGAGCCAGTTTGTCATAATTATAGCCTGGTGTGCAGGTGTGCCATCTTGTTGATACATGTTTTTTTAGAAACGATAATGCTGTCATCTCCATAAAACCTGTTACAGTACCATTTAAAATAAACTGCATGTATTTTTCAGCTGTTAGAGTCTCTTCATAAAATACAGGACCAATCAGTTTTCCATTCCAAATTCCGCACCATACAGACACAGAAAACTTTCTCTGATGATGTACTTCACAGACAAAAACTGGTTTTGTACTTAATCCCAATAATGATCGTTGTGAGTATTGATTGCTCTATCTTCCATAAACAAACATTCATCAGTCCACAGAATGTTCTTAACAAAGTTCGAATTGATATCTTGTTGGATTAACAACCAGTTGCAGAATGCTACACACCAGTCAAAATCAGAGTGATGAGGTGCTTGAAGTCCATGAATACAAAATGGATGCCAATAAATAGTATTTTCCAAGTGTTCTAGTAATTGACATCCTAGGTAGCCCCAAAATTTTGCTTGCTTTTCGAATGCTTATTTGTGGGTTAAAAGAAAATATGAGATTATGTCAGTTTCATGGTCCTCCGTGTACAAACTCTTTCTTCCAAGGCCAGATCTTGCATGAAATGAGTTCTTAATCTCCTTATCATCCGATAAATAAATGTACGTGAAATTTCAGGCAAGTTTGGATATCGCAGTCCAAAATCCAGAGCAGTTTTTGCAGTATTTTTATTACACAGATCATAAATCATTACTAATTCGAAAAGCTTGTTATTTGTTAAAAAGACCATAATGCACAATCAATTATGTGTTCTTAATTCGTCAATTTAGAACTAAACATGCTGATGATTCACTGAATTATTTCTAATCTTCTTTATTTTGGTATAATATTAAAAAAAGTTTAGTTGCATTGAATAGAAATGCTGGGAATAAATGCATAAATTAAAAAATAAATCTTCTACATTTCATTCTTCAGTTTTTTTAAAAATTATTTTACTATAAACATTTGAAGCGGGTGAATTAGAATTAAAGGAAAGAAAAAGTCATCTGTGAGTTCTATTCTTCATTTTGAAAAATTGCTAAATTTCAAAATCAAATACATACTTGCATTTGTTTACTTATTTATTTTAATTGTTTCAAATAAAAAAAATGGCATGTCTCAATGTGAAAAGTACTTAAGAATTTGTGATTGCATCGTGAGCCTACGCGGAATTCGCAAAAATGTCTCCTATGTATTATCATTCAGTCTTATCTTTTTTGTGATATGTCACAAATTTGCATTTCTAATTTGATATATGGTTCCCATTCACAATGTTCAATTTTCAATTAAATATAACTCGCTCAATTTTAAAGATACAGATATGCAGGTTTTTTTAATGACCTTGTTGCATTAAAAATAATTTCTGATTGACTAAATTTGTCTAAGGGGTCGTATAAAAATTTAAAAAGTGTAACTTTCTGAAAATTAATGGGAGGACTATTTCATTAACATAGTCTTATTTCCTACCTTACTTTCAGCATTTTTGCAATTTATATTGCCCACTATCTCCAACAGGTAAAGAATTAAAGCATGTTTCAATCTTTTTGGGACACCCTGTGTGTGTGTGTGTGTGTATATATATATATATATATACACGAGGGTCAGTCAAAAAGTTAGTTGCACTCCTTCATAAAAACACTTGGTAAAAGGACATTTTGTTGAAACTTTGTGGCAACACTGCAGGCATTTAGCTGCAGTGTGTGATGTAGTGGCCTTGACGCGGCAGTTTTAGTTTGTTTGCTAATCAGTCGTGAGCATGTCTCAGCAGCTGCAGGTGGCATCCAAATTGGTAGTGTGTGCAGTGATTTGTTTTTTGTGGGCAAAAAGGTGTAACTGCACTGAAATTTATTGGCAGTTACACGAAGTGTATGGTGAAAATGCAATATAGCGTCAAGCTATCGCAAAGTGGTGCAACATGTTCGAGAATGGACGTACAGATATTGACTATGCTTACCGTGAGGGAAGACCATCAACTTCGACAAATGCTGAGATCGTTGCTCACATGAATGAACGCATTCTTGTAAACAGATGCGTAACAGTAGACGAAATCGCAAATAAACTGGATATTTCACATGGAAGTGTGCATAAGATTTTTGCCGAGCATCTTGAATTCTGTAAAGTTTGTGTTCGATGGGTGTCTCGTCTATTAATGGAAGAACACAAAGGGAAGCGTTTTGAAAGTGCTTTTGCATTTTTGAATCATTATCAATAAGGAAATAAGTTTTGGGACAAAATTGTGCCCGGAGATGAGACTTGGGTTCATCATGTCTCACCTGAAATGAAACGCAGCTTCCTCGAGTGGAAACATTCCACTTCCCCGACTCGAAAACGTGCCGAACAGTTCAATCTGCAGGGAAGGTGATGCTGACGCTGTTTTTCGACTGGAAAGGTGTGGTGCATATCGAATTCATGCTGAAGGGTACCACGATTAATGCATAGTCTTATTGTGGTGAAACCTTAAAAAGATTGCAAAAATCACTTAACATTAAAACGACGGATATTTTGAACTACCTAGAACGACAAGCAGCGGTCAATTTGACCACCATAGAAAAAATACAACATACCTTAAATTTAAAACCAAAACATCATAGTTACAGCATTTAGGATGTTTCTTCAACACATTTTTTGCAATAAGCGTTCTTGATGCAAGAAAAGTCATAAAATTTCAATGGGCTAGGATTAGACATTTTGGAAGAATCATTTCTCAAAGTAATTATGAGGCCAAAATGACCGTTTCTGTCATTCTAGTGTTAAAGATTGATGGGCAGGTAAACTTTCGAAAGGCATTGTGTTCCTGCATGACAATGCGAGATCGCATGTGGCAAAACTAATGAGCAATCTTCTGATATTGTTTAAGTGGGAAGTGTGGGATCCCCCCACCCCTTATAGCCCAAATCTTGCACCTTATGACTCCCATATTTTCGGTCCTATGAAAGAAGAACTTTCAAAGCGACGATATCACTCAGATGATGAGGTGAAAGCCGTAACCCAATAATGGCTATCAGATGTTGGACGGGATTACTTCACAGAAGGCATAGAAAAACTTATGCCATGCCTTGACAAATGTTTAAATAAAGGAGGTGATTACGTCAAAAAGTAGCTTTTGTATGGAACTTTAGTGTACAAATAAAATTATTGTAAAATTTCGATCCTGTTTTGCTTTCAAGCAGTGCAACTAACTTTTTAACTAACCCTCATATAATATATATATATATATATATATATATGCAAAAAATTTTCGATTAAAATCATTTAATTTTTATTTATATATATATATATATATATATATATATATATATAAATCAGAACCTACCTGAAAATTGACAATTATCAGATATTCAGCTATATAGATAGCATCAAGTGACAATTTTGTCAGGCAGAAATAAAATTTGTTAAAATTTTAAAAAGTTAGAAACAATTTTGTATTTTTATCTTAATTTTTTCCTTTTTTTTCAATTTTGCATTCATTAATGGACACAGTAATTTGTTATGAATGAGAGAAAATTACATTTTTAAGTGTTCTTGATTTAATTTATAACTCTGCATATAAAATAATTTATTTATATTAAATTTTTCTTAAATAAGTTTTGAAATGCTAAACTTAAAATAATGTATTATTCACAAGGAACTGCAAGTACATAATCACCACTATGCACACACCTTTTTTTATTTTATTTTACTGATCTGGTGTTTGTTTACCAGTATGATTCAAATTTTTAAGGTCCTAACTAATTATGTTCCATTAATCATAGTAACATGAAATTTGGCATGTTTCTTTTCATTTTTAATCTTATCGGTCCAGCCATTCTAGGGCAAGAAATAGAATGTGTTTTTTTAAATCTATAAGTCCCTAACCAATTAAGCTCTATTAATCATTGGAACATGAAATTCAGTATGTAATTGTCATTTGTAGTATATTTTAATTCTTTTGATTTTCAACTCTCTCAAGCAAGATTGTCCTGGGCTTGCTATAGGAATGTACTCCTTTTTCTGAGAATAACTCGAGAATTGGAGCAGCTAGAAAGTCAAAATTTAGTATGTCATTGTCTTTTGAGGTATATGTTAATTTTTGGAATTTTGAGCCTTACTGACCTAGCCCATCCTGGGCCCGCCATAGTATATATAATGTACTTGTTTTTTGGGAATAACCTGAGATCCTATGTAGCTAGAAAGATCATACATTCTTAACACATTTTCCTTGATTTTTATATACTAGTAAAAATAGAGTTTCTAATGCATTGTGTTTTTCTGCATTAAGGTTTTTGAATCAGTTCCACTGAGAAATGCAAAACCAAGGTTCCACTGCAATAACAAAATTGTAAGGTGTCATTAACTTATTTTCATTGAAATTCAGTTATCATATTCCATTTTATTTGTAATCTTGTTAAAATATACAACATGAAATTTTCTTATTTGCTACTTTTAGTACCTGCTTCTTTATTTCCCCAAATTATTTTATTACACTAAAACACTTTAAAAGCCAGTTTATAAACATACAGACATTTACAATTGAGGTGTCCTACACATGACTATTGATACAAATGAACAAATTTTGAAATTATGCTCTCCACAACCAACATGAGTGGACTGGGTTTGCTTTTGTTGGTATCAGGGCAATATAAAACGAAAAAGCATGTGGTGTACACCAAAGTAAGAGCATTTGCAAACCCAAGAATGAGAGTTAAACAAAAATTCTACACAAATGTTTAATTAAATTTTCCGCAAACTTTTAGAGTGCATAATAACAATAAAATCAGAAAATTAGTAAAAAAATTACATAAACAAGTAATTATTTACGAATTACAGGTTTCAAATATGAAATATACTTCCACTACATATAACAGCATTCATGACCAATTTTATGTTTATTATGCACTTGTCCACATGGAATAACCGATATCTGCAATGGCAGCAACAAAACTTGTTACATGCAATAAATTGCAGTTACACAAGGTTGCAATGGTCAAGTTCATAGTCACAGTATTTGCCTGTAAGGAGGCATTCTCAAAATATTCGTATGAATTCCTCAATTTTTATACCAATTAAATCACTGTGAGCATGGCATTGTGAGATAAAAAATATACGCAGCTAAATATCTAATAATTGTCAATTTTGTATCCCTTCAGCTTTAAATTATAATAAAAAATAAAGTTGATATTTTTGCAGTATTTGTTTAGATTACAATCTGTTCTACATTTTTTCAACAATAAAGTATTTTTCTATAATGATAAATAGTTTTGACTTCATTCATTTCTGTCACAGTATTCCAGTGATGAGTTTATATCTGTTAATTACATCAGTAGAAACATAAGTAATGGAAATAAATAGATGCAGCTTAAGAAATGAAGATTTTAACTTGTGAAAAAACCCTTATTTATAAAAATTTTAATATTTTTTTTTAATTACTGATACATGCATGTTCTTGAGAATCTGTAATATTACAATGTTTACAATGTTGTTTGAAAAATATTTCTTTTCTTTCACCAGATGACAGCATTGATTAAGATTAGTTGAAGAATATTATTTAGAGTTTTGTTCCACATCTGTTTAGGAACTTAGCAATTAACAGGTAAATGAGAAACACATTTAACTATCTATATAAAGGACTATATCTATATAAAAGGAAGGATGCATTTGTCTGTTTGTCAGCAATACTGCATAATATTTACCACACTTACAGGTTTGAGGGTTTTCATACAGTAGCATCTGTACCTGGACTAATGCACCTCAAAGGCATTTTTCCACATTTTTAATTAGATATTTTTTTAATTAAATTTTAAAACTTTTTAAAAGTATTCAAATCAGCCATTTACCACCAACAATAGGGAAGATCCTTCTTCCCCGGTGCATATAGCCTTAAGGGGGGGGGGGGGTAAAATTCAGGGCATGACAGGATTGCTGCCAAAAAATCCAAACTCCTGCCCCAGAAAATTTATAGAATGGAAGTTTCCTACCCCCGAATAAATGATAAATCACTACTTCTTTAATTTCCAGAGGCACAAATGTTTTCAATCTCACGTGCTTACTTTCAATCTCACTTGCTAATAGGGTTGCACCAAATATTCGGTTGGTATTCGGTATACTGCCTATTCGGCAGTCAAACCGAAAATTCGGTTCAGCCGAATACTTTAATATTCGGCCGAACAGAATAGTAAAAATAATTTAAAATTTAAAGCACATTTTTTATACAATGAATGAAAGTTATAGTATTATAGTACAAAATTAATTCAAATTGTTACCTACCAATATTATCGCATTTAGAATAATTTTAATGGAAAAGAAAACATTCTGAGTATTAAATTTTGTTGTTTTTTCAATTTTTCTTAAATCTTATCACACCCTGACCTTAACCTTACTAACTCGTTTAAATATGAAACTAACCAGAAAATAAAACTCATAATATTACGTGTTCAAAAATATAACGGTTAATTTTTTTATAAAATATGCAGCTAAAAAAAACAATCAATTATCATTTCACCAATATTAAAAAAAACACTTGGATGAATATTCAATTTTGCAGTATTTTATTTTCTTAAGTTTTACACTATATGAAATAATTAGTTCCCGGCCACACACTTAGCTACAGTAAACCTTCGGGTCTGTCGTGTGGTCTGGGTTTTCAACACTTCAACTATATGAAATAATTGTTTAAAAACATAAAAACATAAACTAATTATTCTTTGTAATCAAAGTTTAATATTCGAAGTTATGGTGCAGAAACATTAGGCGTTCTGCATTTTCAGGTTGCAGCCTATTACGTTTTGGTTCATAAACATTTCCTGCTTCTGAAAATAAACATTCACTATCAACGCTGCTAGCTGGTGCAGCCAAGTACTTTCTTGCTATATCTTTGCAAGTATGGGGTTGGAATGCTGATTTTCTCGCCACCACATCAATGGCTGGTGTTCTTTATTATCAAGGGTAATGATAGGTAAACATTCAATTCATTAGAATTATTTGTCTGTTTAAATGAACTGTAATGTTTGTTTGAAGTTGTTTCTGGGGATTTAGCAATTTCACTAAAGCACTGCCAAAAGGAATAGTGCACATTTTGTAAAAATGAATTATCCATCTCTTTTGGTGTAATTTCTGTATCACTTGTCCTCAACGTCAACTCATTATTAGTTTCCTGCATTTTTTGTTTGAGAGCAAGCAGATACTGCCGCTTCAACTTCATCTTCATTAGTGAAAAATGCCGTTTTGAAACATGGATGTAGTAGAGTTGATAAAAAAAGAATGCACTTTAAAAAGAAACCTTTGCACTTTAAAAAGAAAAATGATTTGGCAATGTTTGAATTTGACTGCCGAGTTTCAATTTTGATAAAATTATTTATCAGTTACATTCATTACAGAAGAGACTAAGTTAGCAAAAATTCACTTGAATAAATTGTAATTCTAATTTGTAATGATATTTTAAGCAACTTGAGTTTGTATTTGTATGTAAGGTAAATGCAAGATTCTCTATAACATGAAGCCATGATTACCGCATATCAGAAATTAACTATCAATTATCAATTTATGCTGATAAACATAAACCAAATTAAGTACTATATTAATTTGCTTTTGGAATGATTTATTTTATTTTTTATTTATTTTAAATTAATGATTATACTTAATGTAAATGCAAATAAATTTAGGATGTTAAATGTAAATGCATTTAAAAAAGGCACAAAATAGAAACATTTGCTATTTTAAATTGGCATAAAATAGAAATATTACCTTTAAAAAAATTTAACCGAATATTCGGTTAGAATTTTAACAGAATATTCGGTATTCGGCAAAAGATGGTATTCGGTACAACCCTATTTGCTAACCTTCAATCTCACTTGCTGAAAGGCATATTTGGGGTGAATCGAAGGAGCTTATTTATGGAAAGAGCTTACTTAAGAGTATGTATCATAAAAACTTATTTAGAGCATAGAAAAAGAGCTTATTCGGAGTATATGAAAATAGCTAATTTAGGACGTATCAAAACAGTTTATTTAGCGTGTATTAAGAGCTTATATGCCTGCACAGAGAGCAAAAGGCATATTAAGGCTATCAGTGCATTAAAGAACTTATTTTAAGTAAAAATATCTAAAAACTATAAAGTTGAAAACTTCTTTGAGGGAATATGAAAATTAACAATTATCAGATATTCAGCCATATACACAACTGCATACATAAAACTAATCAAGCTTGTATATGAACTTTGCTCTGAGAAACAATCTCTTTTTTCTCCATATCAGCAATAAACTCTAACTTAAAAAAAACATTAACACAAAGATATAAAAAAAATACCAAAAAGACATGTAAAATACAACTAAAAGTTACCAAGAACAATAAGAATTTTTAAAATCTAAAATTTAAGTTAAACTAACCGAATAGCATTTTCACTTTTTGTCTTTACAGTTTCTGCCACTTTTTTGTACTCATTAAATCCAAATGCTTGTAAACCGGTAATCAGATCAAATAACTCCCTATGAAATAAATATTCATGAAAATTAAATGTCATATAAAACAGTATAACATAATCAAATAAATATGCAAAATAAACCCATCAACAGCTGAAATTTTACAACTCGATAAGTATGGTTCATTTTAGCACATTATTAGTACTAACATTAGTAAGCCTGATTATCACATAGACGCACAGGGTTATACTAATACTTTAGGCACAGTTTTCATCACTAAATATTTCAAACCTATTTTAAATACCCATTTAAAAAAATAGTCAAACAAAAATTCTTTATAGTAATCACTTTTTTTTTAATTTTAGAGAAATTTCAAATTTCCAATTCATTATAATTTCATTCTTTAACTAAAATATATTTTCCATAAAATTATCAAATATGACTGAAAATCAGAAAAATGTAGGGGGGTGGGGGTGCTTACTGAAAATTTTCTACTGAAAGAAACAAGTAAAATTCCATTAATACACCCACTCAAATTCGATGGAACATTACAGAGTGTGTAGAGGGGTTTACTTGGAATTTTTAGCTAAAAGGAACAAAGTATATATTTTTTATCAATAAATTTATCTTATTTAAGGATGTATTATTTTATTTTTTCACCAAATGTTTCTCATGTTTGGAAGCGGAGTCATTTTCCCAAGGAGAGCAGATCAATGGATTTCTATGATATATTTATTTTTAAAACTACATAATTTATATATATTTTAGATGACATTTCAACTGAACAATATTGGTAAATTACTAAAATAAATACCCATTTTGTATTATGGTGGCAAATCATCTAATGATTGAAATTTACTGCATTCAGGTAAAATAACAACTCAATGACATGTGTTCTATAAGTTATACAGACACCGGAAATAAAAAGTGTTAGGTGCCAAGAATCAACCAAATTTACTTCTATATACTTAAATAAGTTTAGATTACAAATGTAATTAGTTATAGAATGACTATTCTCAGATAATAGAATTCTTCATTGGTTTGCATCAAGACATCAAGGGTCAGAGACAGTGTTACAGGACAAGTCCACAGGGCCTATAAAAGGGAACTAGTATCTTGCATAATTATTGAGTTACAAAATATAACCTATAATATGGTAACTGTAAATTTACATGAAGTGATCGCTATATAATGCATGCTCTTAGCTCACCTTGCTGTTTTACCATACAAGGTATAGCATAATAGTTTTCAATAAAGTATTTATGATTTGTTAACCTTCTTTTATATTAATGAAACTCTTTAATTGTGTCCATACCATCTCATGATTAGAAGATTTTAGTGTGTGTGTCATTTGTAATGGAAAATAGAAGCTTTGGACACCCAAAAAATTCGGCAGAGAATAGATGAACTTCCGGGATTACAAGATCTTGTCATTTTAAAAGTTATGAACATTTAAATTTAAAGCCCAAAATCTGTCACAATTTTAGTTTTATAATCACATTTATTCTAGGAGACAATATCCAAATGCAAAAGATATGAAAGCAAATGTTCTGTTTGTATTATAAAAAAGAAAAATTGATTTAAATTGGATGAAAACTTTTGAAAATAGAACATAAAATTTTATTTTTACTTTTGATTTTCAAATCAATTTATTCAAGTAGATAAAAGGAACTTTTAAATCAGCTACAGGCAGTTAACTTCAATCGTACAAAAAATGGCTGGACATGAATTGGATGACAAATTACAAAAAACTAACTTTTAAACTAAAACTTTCTGAATATAAAAATCTAACTTTTCAAACTATAAAAGGAACTTTTTGTGATTTCAAGTATTTTCAACATGCTCATTTAGAACATATCAGAGGGGCTTATTTAGGGCATATTACACCCACGTTGTACTTAAATGACATTGGTTGTGCATGCAAAAAACATAGTACAGGAATAAATAATTAGTTCAAAATAGGCAATTTGCATATTTAGTGATGCTATGTATCTGTATCATTTACATAGTGGGCACTTATTTAAGACCTGGATATGTCATTTGTTCTAGTTTAAAGATGATGGAATTAGTAAGAAGAGATCCTGAAATTAAGTCTTGTAGGTGAGTTCAAGCTTATTCTGTCATCAGTAGGGTCTCCCCAGGGTTCAATAATAGGAGGATAATAGGATGCAATGAAAGGAGGATAATAGGATACAATGAAAGGAGGAGAATAGGATACAATAAAAGGAAGATAATAAGATATAACAAAAGGGGGATAATAGGATACAATAAAAGGAAGATAATAAGATATAACAAAAGGAGGATAATAGGATACAATAAAAGGAGGAAAATCCCCCTTGAATTGACTTTTGAGGGGGAATGCTTCCGGGGGAGTGCATATTAGCTAGTATGATTAGTCAGAATTGCAATAATCATGGTGAAAAGAGTGAAATATATTTTTGAAAATGAGATTTTACAATTAATGAATGAACCTAAAGTGAAAAAGGTACAATAGATGATATGTGCTTTTGTGAGGAAGTTTATTCGAAAGATGACACCATTGCATGTGACGGCCGTCCATACAGTTACCTTACACCTTTCTGGTAGGTCGGACGGTCTGGGTCTCAACCATTGCATGTGATGATGTTGATATTTTTTATACAAATAATTATTGTTCAAATATTGAAGTAATCTTCTGAAGTCTGGACAAAATATTAATAGTTCAAAGTCTTTTTAAAAGGAAATTAATTTTTCAATACAATTGTCAATGAAACAAATTTTTAAAATTCTTTGCAATTTTTAAGTTATATGATACTTACTATTTGCTTGATTAGTGAAATTGTAAATTTTGACAAAAAGTTGTGTGTATATCTTTGCATTTTCAGGGTTGCCACTCTTCATGAAATATGAAATTCCCTAACTCTTCCAGGTGTTTGACAAAACAGCACAATAAATTATTGAATTAACCTAGGCTTCACATGTGCCTATAATCTATGTAAATATTTACTCACCAAATTGAAAATTTGTTACTTGACATACATATGCAACTTAAAAAAAAATTTATATACTATATTTTGATATGAAATGTTGAAACTGAAATCCCCCCCCCCCCTCCTCTAGAAAAAATCTTTAATATGTTGCAGGGAAAAAATTATTTACATTTTAAATTATTTGGAACAAAGTTGCTAAAATTAGAAATTAGTAAATATATTTTCCCATAAAAATCATTAAGAATAAACTTGTTTCCCCAGTTGAATGATTCTCAATAAATGTGCTCTTTTTTCATCTTGTTCAATGTAGCGTAGAGACAACCAAGCCCGTTAAGCCATAAAGGAATGTAAACCCCAACCCAAAGAGATTTTAATCTTGATCCTACCCTACACAAATACCAGTACCATGACTACAATTGACAAACACCCAATCTGTAGAAGTTATGTTCTTAATAAAAATACTTGTAATCGCAAAAAAAAAAAGATGCCTTTGAGAGATAAGTAAAATTAAAAAATTCTCTGATGGTTTGCATCAAATCTACGTGATTTTTGAGTGCAATACTTATGAAATAAAAATGGCACATTTAAAATATCTAAATGATATCGCTAAAATTAGTGATGTTAGAATGTTAAATTTTAAAACCTTTCCCCTCTAGCGCGCAAAGTCTAAGAGATATTTTTGCAGCTACTGACTCAAGAATGATTTTACTTTAAAATGGCAATATTTCGGTCAATTTTCAACTTTAAATGCTAATTTGAATTAAAAAAAAATTTTCCAAAGTACATCTTCTCATGAGTTAAGCTTCCAGTGTACTGAATTGTAAATATGCAAAAACTGAAACATAAAAAATTTGCTGACTAAAAAGCAATGTTTATTGTTTAAATAGATTAAAAAGTTACCACATAATTATCAATCAGTAAACATTAATATACAAAAACATATATATATTTATAGAAAAGTAGCACCATCTGATTAATGGCTTAAGTAAAATAAAGTTTGTTCTCAACATGTAGCCAGCCGTATAATGGCATTTTAAAAATAAAAAAAAAACCCAAAATTAACCCCATTATTTATGTTGTAGATGCTATGACACTTCATGTCGAATACGACATGTTTTAATCACTTTAAAAAATGTTTAAAATTGCTCATATGCAATTAAAAGGGATTAAGTCGGAAAATTTTTAGCCTATAAAATTATATTAAATCCATTTCAGTTGATGGTCAGTAAATCAGATCATAACACTAAAGATGAAATTGCTGATAATATTGTTAAATTAGCAGGATTTTATTCACTGCCATCAAATATTGAAGGTAAAGTTACACTATGGAGCAGGCATGCACAACCTTTTCTAGACAGTGGGCCACAAAAATTAAAAGTATATTACCAAGGGCCAATGCTGTAACCAGAGAGTTGGCCCTGAAACACCCGGTAGAACTCGCGATTGTTTAGCTGCAGTAGCATTTTGCAAATCTAATAGTATGCTTTTCATATTCACTCTGAAAGAATTTAGAGCATTCTCGTATGGCAGCCACCTAGTATCTGTTGCCTTTTTAATGTTTGTTCCTTTACCACTTGATAAAATGTTTTGAATTTTCCTTAGACATGAATTTCTGACAGTACTGTTTTTATAATATTTATATAAACATGTTAAAGTTTCATCAATTCTTGCATAACAGTCAATAGACTTGAAAGTGTCCTTGGTTGCAAGGGCAAGTCTATGATTGTGACAATGTATTGATATAATTTTATCATTCTTCCTTTTTAGCTTACTAGCAAGTAGCAACTCCATCTTTTATGTCCAATCATCACACTTGCCCCATCACTGCCAAAGCCCCTAATGTTTTCAATGCCACCACATTTTTCAATCTCTATTTCTAAAGCAGAAAATATTGTATCTGCTTTGCCATCTAATATTTCAACATCTTTAATAAAAGAGATTTTAGTCTCTCTGTCTTTCATATACTTTGCTGCTACTGTTAAATGCTTTCTGTTACTAACATCACTTGCCTCATCAATTAAAAGTGAATAGCAAGGACTATTATTGATGTCTGCCAATATTTCATCATTTTGGACTGTTGTCATAGCTGTAATAAATTCCGATTGCATTTTGTGGCTTGTATATGAGGCATATTTGACTTTTTAATGGAGCTAGAACGGGTGACTGAGTTTTCACTATTCTTACCACTGGTATTGTGATTCACAATATTTTTCAGTAGTAACTGGAATTTCTTTTTCCGTTGCTGTTTCTAGAATCATATTATTTACATCAGCAATTTCTTCACTCGGCTGTTTGTTTCTTCTTCGAAACTGTCAGAGATTCTTTCAAGCTGATCCTTGGCAGCAGTAAAACATTCATCCATTTGAACTATACTTGCAGAGGAATGCTTAGAAACTTTATCATTTGCATTGCTTTCAGAGAACTTGCAGCATATTTTTTGACTGCTACCATAAACACCTTCCCTTGTAGAAGCATGTTTAAAGACTTCATTATCCGTATTGACTTCAAGGGAGTTAAGGTTGCATTTTCCACATTTTTGACTTTACATGATCAGGAGATTGGCTACAAAAAGCACAAATAAAACTACTTTGTAGATTGTATATTTATAACATACAGTACAACCTCAAAAATCTGGACATCCAAAATCCGGTTGTTTCCCAAATTTTTGGATTTTTTTTTTCCCACACCGACGAAGTCACGGATTTAAAACAACAGGGTAAGATTATTTATATGGAATTATATTTTATAAACAAATACAGTATTTTCCGGTCGATTTTTTGAACCCCGAAATGAAACGAATGTTTAGATCGGATATAAATATGGACGGCTGTAGATCGGCTCGTGGTTGGAGTCTGAATTACGTTGTTAACATTACCCCCTCATGCAAGTCACAATTCCCGACGAATTATATCGCGTAAAATATACATTGTTATTTAAACACTGATTTTTTATTCTCAACATATCCTTTTCTCATTACTGAAAAAGTTTTTTTCCTGAAACTATCATTTTTAATATTAAACACTTTTAAATGTTATCGTGACATTTTATCAAAGGTTGTTCAATTAAATCTAAAATTCTTGAGAATTCATATTAACACTCACGGGAATGAATTTATTTTGTTCACTTCGTAGTACAAATCCCATTCTTCAATGTATTCTGTTTTGTCTCCAAAATCCCCTCCCCTCCCAATATCTGACGAGTTTTTCGTTCTCGTCGAATCTCCTGTCAGCTTGAAATCGCAGTATATTTTGACTTTTTTGTTTAGAAAGCCATATTTACATATCATAAACAGTAAATAAATAACTAAATAATATCGTATTGTACAGAACCGAACTACAAGGTCATTAACACATTAACCTCTCAAAGAAGCCGGCAGCATTTAGGATTACGAACTAAGCAAATCCTTTCTTCTCTTTCTCTGCCTCACCACGTCCCAGTGCTGTTGCAGCTTAGTAATGACTCGTCGTATTTCAAAAAAATCACTGAGAGGAAATATGTTTCTTTTTTAGAAAAGATATTTAATTTATCTACTGCGATATTTTTTACATATTTGACTATTACTAATAAAGTTTTTACTTTTTTCAGAGTCATCAGCCTTTTTAAAACATACCATTATATAGATGCTAGAAAATAAAATTAAGTTCTTATTCTTTGTTTTTTGTTTCGTTAATAGCGAAAATGGTTTAAACACATTCACATTTTTAAATATATTGGCAAAAGTGCTAATCCTCGATCTTTATTAAATCTCGGTACTTCATTAAATCTTTCAGCGCTTCATTAAGGGTGAGCGTCAGTAAATCTTCTGCTCTATCCCCGCTTTGTTAACTTTCGCGGGACACTTGTATCGCCAAAATTCTGCTCAAACAATTGCGAATTTTTCTCTGAAAAATAAAATACAATGCTTAGATTACATTAACACTAAATTTAATTCTCAATAAAATATAGAATATATTTATTTTAATTCAAAATATTTTTGGTGCTGCCATCTGTTGTCGTAATTTAATTCATATCGACTATTTTTATTTTTAATGAACGTTTTTAAATGTCTATTCCTTCTAATACGCTATTAAATACAACAGATCATATAAAATAATAACACAATCATGGAAAGGTAATTTCTTATTCTATAAATTTGATTAAGTGGTCCAAATGTACATCACTGAGGACTGCAGCTTTGTCTTCAAGTTTCTGTTCAAGAGATGCCAAGAAAACGATTGACGCCAAGATGAAATTTAGAGTAACCCTATCAATGTGTTGACATTCAATAATCAGATTGAGTACCCTAAAATTCATGTCTTGTCTTTCTTTATAGCAATTTATTTGATTATGTTTAATTATATTTCCTTTAGAATATGCATGCCATTATACCGAACCTTTTAAAAACCTCAAATAATAAAAATAGATCGAAGAAGCGCGGCAAAATGTCGAAATCTCAAAGGAACAGACGATTGAAAGAAAAACAAGTGTAAGTAGTGCAAATTTTTTTTCTCTTTGAATATGCTTTATTTTCTTGTGAAACATAAACAAACCATCGCGGATTTAATTTCTGTTGCTGTTAGAATATACAAGGTATTAATTTTCCAGTATTTGTGCAGTGCAACTATTTCATGTATTAGTACTACTAAAAAAATGTTGCCCCGAGTGTAAAAAAAAATTTGTTTGATGTAAAAATAAATGTTTTTACATCTACAGCACTTTCCAAAAAGCATACGATTGGGTATGCAGAGCTATTTCAAACATGCAAATTTTAGTTTATTCAATAAATACATTTTCATCAGTGTTTACATAAATTATTGTTCACATTATACGAATAACAATGTTTCAGTTTTTCTGCTGTCGGGAGCAAAATCCCTGCAGCTAGTTAGTAAATAATTAGCACTAAGGACAGAATTAGTGAGGCAAAATATAACTTCTATAAAGTATTAATAAAAGTAAATTATTAAAGTAAATATTGCCAAAATATTTAAGATATATATGCATTATATGCCCTAATTTTTTAATCTGTTTAATTAAATTGTTGTTTTCTTTATTTTCTTATTTATATTCATTGAATTGAGTTGTATTGCATAAAATAATTATAATCAATACATTTCAGATTGCATTGCATTTGTAGTTAATAAATACAAATTTATTTTTTAATTGGGATTAAATTAATTTCTTAATTAGCAACAATTTATCAACACTCCATGAAAATATGTTGAGAACAATGCAATATTAACCAAAAATTACATATAAAAAAAAGCATTTCACTGCTTTCTAAAAAACTCTGAACTTTTTTAATGCAATTCAATACACTGTGATATATATACATATATATATATATATATATATACAGGGATGTGTCTACAGTGGTCAGCGGTGGTCGGGGTTTCCACCACTCAGAATTTCCGACCACCACTCAATTGCCGACCACCACTCATCCAAAAAAATATACATATACTTACATTTAAAAAAAGTTATAGTCAATTTTATCAAATGTTTTTCTTTAATATAAAAGTATACAATGCTAATACTGTTTGTGTGTGCGAATTAACGCGAAGCTCGTTTCGAAATTTTATATTCGCAATTATAGTTGTTCTGGAAAATCAACCACCACTCGCATTTCTCTAGATACATCCCTGATATATATATATATATATATATATATATATATATATATAAAAATAAATTATTAAATCCAAAGTTAGAATGTATGTAGTAACTCATAATACACTATTCTAAAATTTTCTACAAATACAAAGAAATTAAGACAAAAAGAGGAAATAATAAAGCATAATGCAAGTCATAAGGACAAAGACAATCAACAAATTTCAAAAATGAGGAATGAAAAAAAAAAAAAAAAAAAAAAAAAAAAAAAAAAAAAATCAAGCAAAAAAGCTTGCACATGGAGGAGATTTAGGCTTACGAGATTAGGCTTACGAAAAGTTCATTTCGAAAAAATTCTCATCGGGTCCATATATCTTTTCGAAATGAACACAAAAATGCTTGTTTCTGAAACACAAGATAGATTTTATCTATAAACTTGTGTTATATGGACGACAAGCATAAAGATTGGAACAATAAAGGAAACATAAATACCTCAAAACGCACCTCTTCAGCGCAACCATGACGAGCAAAATATGACTGGATCAACGTTGCCATATGCCAAAATGAAAAGATGTGATTTGCTGTTGCCAAAGAGAGTAATAAAAACAGTACTGCACAAAAGCAATAAAATGAGTTATTCAACTGTTAAAGCTTCGAGATAAAAAGATGAAAATATAATTGCAGGAGAATGAAGAAGTACGGCTAAAATAAGATAATAAGGGGAGAATATGAGAATTTTAGGCTAATCGAAACTTATTAACTATACTATTGACTAAATATGCAGGATATTGATACATTTTACTGGTAATTTTGAGGTTATTAATGTGCAAAGCATGAAATTTTTTATCTGATAATCTATAAATTCTAAAAAGTTGATTAAGTATAATATTTCTAAACAATTGAATCGAGTTGCAGGAATTAAAAGGTAATAATTTATTAATATTAAATTTAAAAAAATCTTTTTTATCATATAATTTAGTAACTATCCCATGAGCAGGTTCTATAATTAGATTTAAATCCAAATAATAAACATTATTACTAATAGAAGTTTCATTAGGTATTAATTCCAAATTATCCGGATAGAAATCTATATCTATGACATAGTTATCAGTAAATACAAGACAAATCAGATCATCTACATATCTATAAATTTTATAATCAGTTGAAGTAAAGAATTTTTCATAATGATATAGGTATAAATTAGCTAACATACTGCTACTACAGCCACCTTGTGGAACACCTGAGACTTGTAAGTATAATTTATTACCTTGAAAGATATAATTATTGAAAAGAACAAAATGGAGAAGCTTAGTAAAATTGGTAAATTTTGTAAGATTAGAATGTTTAGTAATATAAGCATTATATAAAGCTAAAATGACATCATATAGATCAGTGATCTTAATATTATTAAATAGATCTTTAAAATCAAAAGTTTGAAATCCTATTATTTTACCATGCGTTTTTAATTTATTTTTTAATTCCTTACTGTTATTTAGAATAATGTAGCTATCACCAGAATCTAATAAATTGCTATTTAGTACATTTAAATAATTTAGTAATAATTTACTAGCAGTAGTAGAGTATGAATTATGACCACTAGTAACAGTTCTAAATTTAATAGGATTTTTATGAAATTTAGGTATAAGCACAATATATGGAAATGTCAAAAATTTATTATTAATATCTAAATCACTATACATATTGATAATTTTCAATTTGATACTATTAAGAGAGTGTGAATCAATTTTAAATAGACTATTATTTTTTAAATAATCTAGCAGATATTGAATATAGAATTTTTTACAAATAATAGCATAATTATTGGAGGCTTTATCTACATAAGTAATAACAAAAGATCTATGTAAATCATTAACAGAATGCTTTATATTATCCATATTATATATGGATCTAGATAAATTAATACTACAAATGGTATTTTTAATAGATCTTAAAATAGTAAATTTCCACATATTAAATGCCTCTAAAGGCTGAGCATATTTAGAAGCTAATCCATAAATAAATTTATCAAGGTCCAGATTGATTGACTTTAACACTTGTTTAGAATTATTACATGAAGGTAACCTGAATTTAGTGCCAAATGACATTATAGTTCTTAAAGATTTATCTTTTACAATGGCTAAGTCTCCAGTAACTATATGACCCAAGTGTGGATTTATAAATTCAGCATAATTATCAGCACTACAAATACATTCACCATCTAAATTTGTTGAGGAATCTATGTCGACTGAGAGAGATTTTGAAATTGCATTGTAATTAAAAATGGTTCTTCCAATAGGCTTGTTATATTTAAAAGTTTTAGTAACATTCAAATCCTTTACAGGCAATAAATGATGAAATTGATTAAATAAATTCTTAAAGTTTATGGAATTATAAATAGGATGCTTAAATGATATTACACAATAAGAATTGGAACAGTTATTATGATGAAATTGATTAAGTTTTATTTTTAAATATTTTGATCTAGTAATGAGCAAATCATAGAAAATATGATTAAAATGTTCATTAGTAAGATTTAACTTTAAGAAAATAGCATAAACTGTGTTTAATTGTTTTTTCTTAACTGCAAATACCCATGATTTAATAAATTTCCATTGATATGTGTTATTGAATTGTTGATGCATACTTTTAATCTCCGCTTTAATATCATATTGGGAGGAGCTTCCTTTATATATATATATACACCAGAGTGCAAGTTTAGTGATAGTTTTGTTCTCAATGTTTTCAAAAATTTGTTTGTAATATTTTAAATCATTTTCTATAATGAAATTTCATGTTCTATATGAAAATTAATTTTGTGCCAAACTGTATAATTTAAAATGTTTCTTCATCTCCCTTCTGCTTATGGTGGATTCTATTACCATATACTATTATCTACTGTTATATTTTTACTCAAGTTATAAATATTTTCAATTTTTATATGAAAAGTTTTTAATTCATGCTGAATTGCATATTTTGAAAAATATGTTTTTTATGCTCCTGCTTTTGATGAACTCTTACAATTTCCAAATTAGGATTTTCTTCAAGTTGAGACCATTTTTTATATTGAAAGTTCAAGTTATATGAAAATGTATAATTTTGTGCCAAACCGTATAATTTGAAAAGTATCTCAATCTCCCATCTACTTGTGATGGATTCTATTACACTTTACTATTATCATATCTACTGTTATATTTATACTCAAGCTATAAATACTTCAGTTTTATATGACAAGTTTTGATTTTGTGCTGAATTACATATTTTGAAAAATATGTTCTTCTCGCTCTTGCTTTTGATGGGCTCATACAATTACCGAATTAGGATTTTCTTCCAATTGTGATCATTTTCTATATTGAAAGTTCAAGTTTTATACAAAAATTTAAAATTTTATGTCAAATTGTATATATAATTTGAAATGTTTCTTCATCTCCTTTCTGCTTGTGGTGGATTCTACTACATTTTACCATTATCTACTGTTATATTTATACTCGTTATAGATACTTTCCAGTTTTATATAACAAGTTTTGATTTCGTGCTGAATTGCATATTTTGAAAAATATGTTTTTCTCACTCTTGCTTTTGATGGACTCATACAAAGGACAATTCCGGTCTCTTTTTTTTAAATTTTTTATTCGTTCCAAAACGGACAAAAGTACAAAAATTTTTATTCTCCAAGCTGTATTTCATGTTTTATTAGCAGTCAAAGTTTGTCTTTCTGATTGTGGCGGGAAAACGATCCATTTTGGCGTGTACAGAATGTGACATCACCAGGTTCGTCCGCGGCTCTCATCTTTGAGAATTGGTGTATTAGTTTGGCTACATTTGTAAAGTTCCGATAATTATAATTGCTTCTTCCGTCCCAAACTTCCGAATAGTTATAAGTATTGTATCACTCCTAGTTTTCCATCATCAGATGAAATATTTATATCTGTGCCAAAAAATGTTTTTCGTGAAAAGTTATGTGAAGCGCAGGAAGCCAGATTGTAAACAAAATTCACCACTGTCATTAAAGAGTGTTCATTACGTATATTATGATAATAAATCAGTTACTGTATAATACACTTTTCAAAGCCATTTTATGAGAAGTTATTTCTTTATGATTTAATAAACTTTGAAAATTCACTACTGGTGTCCGGCTAGCTCGGCACTCTACTTTTAGTTTTGCTATTACGAATGAATTTAAAGCGAGACTCAAAGTGGATTATTGACTTTGTACCTGGTTTAGTGTGTGATGTTCGCAGTTAGTTTAGTGAATATAAAAAATTCCTTGCATAATTTTTTTTTTATATCTGTATATACTGCAGTGAGCAGTTGCAATTTAGTATTTTCATTAAGTACATGTGCTTTTGAAAAGTTATAAAATAGATTTTATCTAAAAAAATGAATCACAAATTTGAAACATTGCACAAAAGGAATAGAAATTAAATGGAAAATAATTTAAAATTCCTTCACCTATTCACAATCATAAATGATTTACTGTTTATTATAGGTTTTAAAATATAATACGTATTATAAGAAACAATTTAAAACTGCTTTTAATTTAAAAATAAATTATTAGATATTATATTTAGAATCCTCACAAATCATATAAATATAATAAAAAATATAATATGCATAAAAATATATATACATATAAACATAAATACTATTTTTAATTCCCAGAAAAAATACACCGCTCAATCTAAACTTTCGGTTTAAATTTACTGTATAACAAACTTAACTATAAAAGGCTGTTTGCACTCAAAAAATTACGGAGCACATTACAAATACTTATATATATATATATATACTCAGCAGTGGGTCGTCCAGTTTGATGGGAGCTGAAATGATTTTACGTAAATAATATTTTGTAAAATAAAGATTCAATTTGTTCGTTTTTATCACTCATTTGTTTCACTTACAGGTTTTCAAAGTGCTACAAATTACTTGCTAACTGCTTATACCTAGCTAGCACTTTTAGTTTTTATCCCGATTTCATCTGGATACTCTGACTAGATATGCAATTTTCTCAAAAAATGAAATTTTTTTAACTTGCTTTGCAGTACATATATTAAACTTAACAATATATCTGATGAAATTTTACTATTTAACCTTATAATTTTTTTCAAACAAAATAAGATATCTCGTCCTTGTGCATCCATATTTCATCAAAGAGTAAGTAAAAACACCGAGCTGCAGCAATCGTGATATTTTAAATATTGCAACTTTCCCAGCTATGGAAAATCCAGATTAAAAACTAAGCTATCGAAATTAGAACCACTCGATCCAAAACCCAATTATATACACTTGCCAGACTTTAAAAGAGCTACAAATTCTTGCTTATTGTTCATAGCTAGCACTTTTAGTTTTTAAGATATAAGCATTACAAACTTGTAAAATGAAAATTTTTCAATCCTCTTCAACTTGTCAAGACGATTACTCGAAAACTAAGTCAGTAAGGTTTAATATATTAGCTTTTTTTTTCTCAAAAAGTAGATTCAGAAACTAAATTTACTAATACATATTTTTGTCGCTTACTATTTATATCTATCTTTTGAAGTTTGAGTGAAAGTAGGAAAAATTAAAAACCACTTGCTCGGATAGACGCTTAAAGTGTTTTCTAAAAAAGTTCCAAAGTATTAAAATTATTTCATGTATTCATAATCTGAACCAACGAAACAACAGAATATGTACATTTTTATTTATCACATTCAGAGAAATTGGCATCCAAAGTGTTTGCATTTTTCGTAATGCTCCGATTTCCACCACAGATATCTTAAACGTAATTCACAAAATAATAATTATTATTATTATTATAAACCTTCAAGGAAAGGGTATCAAGTTTACATCTCGAGTTTCAGCCGTCATAAAATATTTATTATTTCTGAAAGAGAGCGCCATCTCAGTAAAATCGATCTTAGGCAAATTGTCCGATTGCCCTTTAACAAAACCAGAATCCATGTTTACAATAAAATTAAATAAGGAACATATAATTTAAACTCAAGCAGACCAAGAACAAATGGGTAAAACAATTAAAAACAAATTGTAAACAAAATTAGACACCAACTACTTGCAAATATCTCAGTAGAAACAGCACATAGTAGAATGTTGCATCACAGGTCGTGTGACGTCACAGTCAATCACGAGCAGTTTTGTGTTTTAGTAGATTTTGCTCTTTTTCATTTCTTGATAAATAATTTCTTCAAAATAATTATTAGTTTCAAAATATGACATTTTTGAAAGTGTGAAATATATATTGAAATTTCATTAATTGTATTTAATCATATCGTGATCTTTCAGGTTACTCTTTTCAGATTGTTTGAACCTCATCAAAGGTTTGAACCTCAGATTCGTCATGACTCATAACAGATTATTTAAAATATGTATTAAATGATCTATAATTGCATCTATGACTATTCAAAATACTAAGAAATCTGTATAAATGTTAAGATTTGCTGTCTCAATAAAATGTTAAATTGCATATCTGTGTTATTTATTTTCTTCAAAATTCAACAATCTGCTGAGAAGTAAATTGTGCTAATTTTTTCAATTTCATTCATATGTTTCCCCTTGTAAAATATTAAATTTTACTGTTTACCTTTTTTCACTTGTTAATATAAAATAGTGTTTTGAAAGTGAATATGGTACATTTTTTTCAAAGCTAGTATACAAACTGTTCGTGTAAAAAAACTGTTTAAACCATAATACGTTAAAAATTAACAATTATGATTGAATGTATAAATTTTTCAGAAAATAGTTAAGCCAAATTATGTTATATAACCCAAAGAAATGAGACCACATCACTGTTTTAGGTATTGAAGGTAATATATGCATTTTTTTCATCTTTCAAGCTAAAACCAATTGCTATCCAACCACATGTCGAATCATAGTTGCATAAAATGTAATTCTAAAATTTTTCCAACAGTAAGTTCAAATGTTGCTATTGTTAAGAATCTGTGATGAATTAGGAAATGCACATCAGTAATTTAGTTAAACTTACGAACACTAACTCAGAAATATATAAACATGTTGGTATAAAAATTTATAATGATCGTAGAAAATTGATAGTCTAAAGGAAAATAGGCATTCATTAACATTAACCCGTACTTAACAAAGTATATATAATATTAACAGGGCTTAAAATTTATTAACTGAATACAAATTATTTTTTATGCATAAGGGAGATATTTTTATCACTTCAAATCACTTAATGCAAAGTGATTTGAATATTCACAGGCTTGATGTATTTTATATGTTAGTACTGGTGTTTGTGGATGTTAATTATTTTTTTATAGTAGTCTCTTCAAGAGCATCTGGGGAATGGGTAGTTGCATATCAAAACATCGCCATTCATATTAAGAATGCATTCGTACTAATGTGATAAGTATTAATGCAATTTTAATGTGAAACTGTATCAGATATCATGGGCATACAAGTGTCTTTTCTTATATACTTATGATATATTCTTCATATCAAGTAAAGTGAATCTGAAACTTGAATGATAAAGATTTGACATAAGTATACTAGCAATTTTTTCTTTTCATAAATATTCTACAATACAATATTTTAGAATTGAGAGGTTTTTTGTTGAATGCCTGTAAAATGTATGCAGTTGAAAATATATGTATTCTAGGAATTCTGTAGTTATTTAAATTCATGATGCAAAAATTTAACGGTTAATTCTTTACTACTGTTTATAAAATTACAGAAGTGGTATATTATAATTATCAGCTTTCAAGTTCAATGCAATTATTAGCTATTTTTGGATATAATAAATAGCAACATGTGTTATCAGAATTTTATTTTGACTCATGATTCTTTATTGCTATATGTAAGTTTCTATTTTGGAAACAATGTCCTCCATGAAAGATGCTATCCCTTGACAGTATGGTTATATGATCTTCATAAATTAAATCTTTTCAGTTTTCTTCATTGTTTTTGTACCATGTAATTTTTAATATCTTTATATCTACGGAATTTTGAATTTTCTCTTCAACAAGCAAATATTTCTGTACCTGAAATTCTGTAATAAATCCGAATACTCAAACCTTCTAAAATTATTTTGTGTGAAATCGACTCTTGCCATGCGTGAGCAGTAGTTGAAGTGCCTTGAAACCCAGCAATTAAGAATTTTTAGAATAAATATTTATTGTTAAAAGTTTTGGAAAAAATATTTAGGGATAACATTTTTTTTGGAATAAATATATGGGGAAGGGTCATAATCTTGTGTTTGGGGTGGAGGTTAAATTTTACAACAGAACATGCATACCTTTTCTGCTGAAAATCTATGAAAGCTTTTGAAAGAATCGTACATATAATAGTCAATAGTGCAAAAGTTAAGTTGAGGGAACTGGGGGGGGGGGGGAAGGCAACACCCCCCAGAAGACATTTTATGTCAACCTAGTTTCTATTTATGTGACAGCATTTAGATATATTTATATAGGGCCAAATAGAAAACTTGTCCCCCCACCCTAAAATATCATTCGCTCCACCGGCTAAAATATCCTGAAAGAAACACTGCGGCCAGGTGATTCTGATCTTTTACAGATGATTCTGATTTTTCACGTCTTCTTACTCAATAAAAGAAATATTTGGGGTTCGGGCTCTCCCTCTCGAGTGATGTCTGTCTACTACTATGGGCTCCAAGTCTCAAAGAAGAAAATAAACACATCTAGAGTGGCACATAACTATATACATCGATTCGAAATCCAAACATTGTTAGATTACAGAAATTTTCTAATTTTGAGAATTTTACAAAGACATCTGTTTGATGACCACTTGAATATGGTTCGGTTGTTATTGGATATTGTTATCCCCCCCCCCCCATTTCTGTCTGTATTACAGACAGGATATCAGAACAAATAAAAGCATCCCCATAAAATTTTATATTTAGACAGACTAAAAGCTGAAATGAGATATAATTGTATAATACACACTATTGGATTACTCGAATGTTTATGACTTCGATTAATCTATAATCAAACAATGAATTCAAAAGTGCAAAGTTATCCTCAAAATATTACATTTTCAAAATACAAGATCTAAATAATTCTGAAAGAAACATTTTTAATTCTTGAACGGTGCAAAGCGGACTAAATGTATCAAATAAATGTGTTATTTTCGATTATGTATTTACTGGATATTGAATCTGAAAAAATCAACTATATGTAATAAAAATGTATGAAATTCTGAGAATTCCATCTGAGATTATCATCAATGTATAGGACACAGTAATCATTATTATCATATTTATTCATTTTATACATTTACTAGCAGTATACCCGTTCTTTGTACGAAGTATATAATATAAAGAAATTTAAATTCCCGATCATGTGAAAATTCCTATAGCATACTAAATCATATTGTTAATTTAAATATTCTATTAAAAAATTTAATTTAATGCTCCTAAAAAGAAATTTAAGAATATCTGTTCTCGCTATGTAAGCTTATCTTCACGGGCAGATCTGAAGAATAAAATATCCTGGTCCCGTTTGCGGGACCAGGATGTACAAAAAATATGAAATTGAACCAATATATGCAAAATAAAAGTGCTAAAATTGTATGAGACCCGTACTACTTACATTCGCGAATATTAGAGAGTATATCCGTGTATTAGTAGATTACACATACTACAACATATGAGTTTCTAAAATCTTTGTCAAAATTAAACAGATGACGTAATAAATTGAAAATATCAATAATCCCATGATCTTTAAATCTAAAGGCTGTAATTCATTCCAATGTATGCCAATATACGTCAAAATATATGTCAATATACCTGTACTATCTATATTCTCGTAGATTAGAAGATACCCGTGCGTTTGTAGAATATTATCCGCACTACTTACAATATAAGTTTCAACAATTTTTGCCAAAATAAAACAATGACAAAATACAATGAAAATATCAATAATAATGTTTAAATCTGAAGACCGTAATTGATATAATCCAGTCAAAAGTGCAACATCTGTGAAATTTATTTTACGTCTGAAAAGATTTAATAAAAATCGCCTGTCGCGTGACATATATTTTCCCAATAAATTGACGGAAATAATATCGTCTGCATAATGCTATATTAAGGTTTAATTGTTCATTTTTAATTAATATCTAGTCTAGATACCCTGGCATAGCAACTTACCATCTCTTCGTTGATTTCAAGACTGCCTATGATTCAGTAAACAGAAAACTATTAATTGAAGCTATGAGAGAATTTCTAATACCCGATAAACTTATAAATTTGGCTAATATTACTCTTACCGAAACAAAGCTTAGGGTAAGAATTCAGAATAATCTCTCCGAGCCTATTACTGTTTCAAATGGGCTCAGACAAGGCGATGCACTGGCTTGCTTGCTTTTCAATATTGCACTCCAAAAAATTGTGAAAGACTCTAACATCAATACCCGTGGAACAATCTTTAACAAGTCTGTCCAGATTTTTGCGTTTGCTGACGACATTGACATTGTAGCACGCACTCCCGAGTTACTTAAGGAAGCCTTCACATCCTTAGAGGCCGCAGCCAGTAAAATGCATCTAACTATTAATCAAAATAAAACTAAGTATATGCCTTGTGGTAATTATGACTGTCCTTATTTCGAAATTGGGGTTTACAAGTTTGAAACTGTAAGCAACTTCAGATATTTAGGATCTGAAGTTAATACTCTCAATGACATTATGCCCGAAATTCGTGGTAGAGTTACAGCTGCTAACCAATGTTTTTTCGGCCTTAAAAGGTACTTAAAGTCTGACTTCATCAGCAGAAAAACGAAGATTATAATCTACAAAAGTTTAATCAGACCCATTCTTACCTACTCTGCTGAGACTTGGGCAATGACAGAAAAAGTTAAAGACATCATTTCTGTTTTTGAGAGAAAAATCTTGAGGTATTTTTGGTGGCTTAAATTGTAACAACATCTGGAGAAGAAGAACTAACTCAGAACTTTATAAGTCTTTTAAAGAACCAGATATAGTCAATTACATCACGATTCAGAGAATTAAATGGGTGGGTCACCTGTGCAGGATGGCCGAAAGCCGTACAACAAAAAAGATCTTCTCTGCCAGACCATTCGGCACCCGTAAAAGAGGAAGACCTAAACTCAGATAGCTCGACTGTGTGGAAAAGGACTTTAAAATTTTAAAAGTTTTGAACTGGAAGTCTTTGGCCAGGGATAGGGGAGCCTGGAGTTCTATACTGCGGAAGGCAAGGGCCCATCCTGGGCTGTCAGGCCACTGAAGAAGAAGATACCCTGGTCTTAGAAACTCGAAACATAGACTAAATTTTAAGTGGGGCTATTTCAAGGTTACCCATAAAATTTCATTAAATTCGGTTCAGCCATTCTCCCTTGATGATGAGACAGACAGACAGATTTTCAATTTTATTTATATAGATTAGCTGTTTGCATCAAAATTAACGATTTCTTTACTATGCCAGTAATCTTCCTAGTGCACTTTCAGTCACCAGACGAGTTTTCCAGGGATCATCCCCCACTGAAGCTTTTTCCTTCGGGGAATACAGCTGCCCAACCACAAACGAAATTCCAAGAAACAAGCTCAAGTACAGTTTTACGCATCATTCCCGTTTGGCTGGAGTTTTGTTGGGCGACATTGAATGAGAAGCCAGAATTGATGTGCTATCCTCATTTGACATAAAATGTCATTGCGCGAACTATAGGCATAATGTTCGGCCGAAAAAGACTGACGCTCACCCTTAATTCTCGACAAAGCTGATATAACGGAAGTTCTGCATTGTGATGATGAGCCAATTGTAAATAAATTGAGTTATGGTAAAATTCGGAATAAATTAAATAATAATAAAAAAAAAGAGCAAAGAGACGATAAATGTGGAAAAATCAATCATGCAATTAAAGGTCTTGAGCAAAGAAGCTTTATAACCGAGCAGAAATAATGTCCATCTACAGAATAAAGAAAACTGCTTTTCCATACACCAAAAAATTCTGATGTGGGCAACACGACTTTCCTTATATAATGCAATGAATTTACTACTTTTACAGTAAAAAATTAGGTTATTCTTACAGTAGATACTTATATTCTTTCCAAAATATTGAGTTTTCGACGATTAGTCATATTCACTGATTTAGCGTCATTTTTATCCATTTGGCGATATTTTTGTTAATTTGGCAACATTTAAAAATGTCGCCATGTTGGCGACATTCCGCGAAATTCTTCGCCAAAATCTCGCCAAGCGTCATGGATGGAGAAATAAGTTATTCTTAAAGCAGATAAATGACTATTGGCGTGCAAATACAAAAGTATTACTCAAAGTATCTTTTCTCATGAATGGCACGAGCTTGATCTACGAGAATGATGTCACCAAATTTATCGCATGATATTACATTTGAAAAGTGAACATGTTTCTCAACAGTTAATATTTTTTTTTAATTTATGGGATTTTTGGAAAAATTTGTTTGAAAAATGTACAATATCTCGAGAATGGTTCATGCTAGCGTTCTAAAGTTTATGTCAATCGTTTTCTAAGGAAAAATTACATAAGAAATGTCTTTCCGTAACTTTATTAGAGGTTTTGATTTTTTCTTCAAAATTTCACTCAAAAATTTAGGTGGATTCTGAACATTTGATTACGTTTAAAAACAATAGGCACCCAGCATTCATAGATTGCAATTTTTGTACCAAATTTCATTCGAATAGCTCCATTCGTTCGTGGGATATTGTCTCTACGGACTCACTGACACACACACACAGAGACATCACTTAAAAAATGTTTGATTCGTGATCAGGGATGCTTGGAACGTGCTCTCTCGTTGAAAACTCGAATTCCAATTTTTGACCCCGTCACAATACTTTCCTTATACATTACGTATATAAGGAAAGTAATTAATGAAATGACAAACGTTAATTCAAATATTTAAACGAAATGATAAAATGCAATTTTATCATTTCGTTTCATTCACACATTCTAAATTATTAATGTGTATATTTTATCTTAGAAATTTCTTTTGTCCTATTTTTTATATTAAATAATATGTTTTAATTGATTAACTTAACTTTTGCTATTTTTACTAAAAATAGTGCTTTATAGTGTATTTAGTTAATATTAAGTTTGAATTTTATTCAAACTGTATAATCCGTAATCGGCAAAGTCCCATCAAGTCCGGATTTGCGAGGTTGTACGGTATTTAAAAGTACCATTTATAAATAAATGTAACTATGTAATAAAAGAATATTGACATGATATGAAATAGAGACAAGATTGAGCTTAATAGTCAGGGGCAATACAAGATATTCTGATGCCCGGGATAAGAAATTCAATTCGGCTCAGAATATCTTAATACTTAAGCAACTTAAAGAGAAATTTAAAACTGCAAATAAAAGTGAAAGAGTAATGATTTTGACTATTTTGCCAAAAAGCTGGTCATGTGGAAGAATTGAAAGAGAGTTTGGTGTGAGTAATTACATTGCTAGGAAAGCAAAAAAACTAGTAGAAGAGAAAGGAGTTTTGACCTCACCCAATCCCAAACCAGGAAAAACTTTATCAGAAGAAACTGCCTCCATAGTTAAAATTTTTTACTGCAGTGATGAAGTTAGCAGACAAATGCCGGGAAAGAAAGACTATGTTTCGATGAAGGACACAGATGGTAAACGCATCCACATTCAAAAAAGATTAATTCTGGGAAATCTGAGAGAGATGTACAGACTTTTAAAATCTAAATATTCATATTTGAAGATCGGATTTTCAAAATTTGCAGAATTGCGACCTAAGAACTGCATAATAGCAGGAGCCAGTGGTACTCATGCTGTATGTGTTTGTACCACTCATCAAAATGTTAAGTAATGATAATTGAGGCTAACTTAAATAATGTGACACTTCCAGGATATGAAAATCCATTAAAAACCTACCAAGATTACCTTTCGAAAATAATATGCAATCCACCACAACAGAAATGCTTTTTGAATGAGTGTGATTCCTGTCCCAGCATCATCGAATTCAAGGAAGCCTTGCTAACCAGCCTTGAAGATGAGTTGATTGAAAATATTACCTATAAGTAGTGGATTTCAGTAGATCGTTGTTCTTTTGAGACAATTAATAAAACTACAGAGGAATTTGTTGAAGATTTTTCAACACAACTGATGAACCTAAAGAGACACGATTTCATTGCCAAACACCAATCTGCATTTTTTTCTGAAAAGAAAAGTACACTAGTGCCTGATGAAGCTGTGGTAACATGCGATTTTTCTGAGAATTATTCATTTATTTTACAAGACGAAGCACAAGGGTTCCATTGGAACAACTCAATAGCAACGGTTCATCCATTTGTAGTTTACTACAAAGACAAAGATATTCTAAAACATAAAAGTTATGTCTTTATTTCAGACTGTTTGATGCATAACACAGTTCTTTTCCATGTTTTCCAAAAAAAGCTTCTAGCTTTCTTGAAAAATGATTGTCTGCCCAACTTAAAGAAAGTATATTACTTCTCTGATGGTTCAGCAGCGCAATATAAGAACCGCAAGAACTTCGCAAATTTGTGTAATCATCCTGGAGATTTCGATGCCATTGATGCAGAGTGGCATTTTTATGCAACAGCACATGGCAAAGGAGTGTGTGATGGTATTGGAGGGACAGTAAAGAGGCTGGCAGCCAAAGCTAGTCTCCAGAACCCTCTTTCAAACCAAATCATGACGCCACTTCAGCTGTTTCAATGGGGAAAGGAGAATATTCCATCAATAACTTTCTTTTATGTGACAAATGATGAATACTTGGAAGAAGAGAAACTTTTAGAGACACGGTTTGATGAAGCTGTTACTGTAACAGGGACCCAGAAGTTTCATGCATTCATTCCAGTAAGTACAAAAAAATTGGTGACTAAAGTGTTTTCTGAATCTGAAGAAACTTTAGTACATTGTGTCAAAGTTAGTTCAGAGGGTGAAGATATGGTCTTTAAACACATCACAGGTTTTGTAGCCTGTGTGTATGATGCCAATTGATGGGTGGGATGTGTACTTTCGAAAGATGATGTTGAACATGAAGTGGAAATCTCTTTCTTACATCCATGTGGGCCAGCACCCTCTTTTAGTTATCCAAGAAGACCAGATATTCTTACAATGCCAGAAAACTTTATCCTTTGTAAAGTAAACCCAGTAACAGCCACTGGTAGAATGTATTCACTGAAGCAAGAGGAAATGACACAAGCATCATACATTTTATCAAAGAAGAAAGAATTTCTATATCAGTAAGCAGTATGTATATGCATAGCTGTTTTCCTAATGTAGCTAAATATGTAAGTAATAACTTAAATCTCGTTACATGACCTGTAAAGAAATTCAATTTTTATTTGATATCATAAAGATACCATCCTGAAATTTTGACTGTGCCTTCAGTAAATGTGTATCAACATGTGTGATTTTTTTCAAAATTTTAAAAAATTTCGATTTTTTAAAATTGCAAAATAAAAATTTTGAAAAGCTGCTAAAAAAATTTTTAACTCAAAAACCATACATGTCATATATCAAATGAAAGCCCTCTTCATAAGCTTTAAAATGATACCATAACCAGCTTTGTAACTGAAACAGGTCATATGCAAATTGCATTTGAAGTTTTGGCGGAGAGCTGATTTTAGGACATTTCGGCAATTTTGAAAATTCAAAAACTAAAAAAACGGCAATAGGAAAAATGTAAAAAAAAAATTTTCTTATATTTCAGGTTATAAGGAACAAATATCCCAAAAATTAATCGAATCCATGACGTCAAGGGTTTATGCACTGGTTGATTTGACACGGATTGACCCATGAAAGTAATCACGTACAAGAATAAACAACCAAAAATAAGAATTTATTGAAAAACCCGTCATTTAAAAAAAAAATCAAAATTTTAAAGAACTATACTTACCTTATATTTTGACTTCTAAAACGATAGTTTATTTTTCCACATTTAGCACTAAACAATTTGTTTTGCTTTTCACGAATTTGTAATTTTCTCTTAGAACTTGGCATATTGGATGATGATTTATATTAAAACTGAATTAACTCTTAATAGAACTCCTAATATTCGCACGTGTAATGCAAATAGCATAGAGACATATGAAAAACAAGGATTTCTTCACATGTGTTCGGCTCCCAGCCACACAGATAGCTACCATAAGCCTCAGGATTTCTTCACATGTGTTCGGCTCCCGGCCACACAGATAGCTACCATAAACCTCAGGGTTGGTCATGTGGTCTGGGTTTTCGACACGTGTTCGGCTCAGCCGCCTAAATGGCTGCTCAAGTCTTCGAACGGTCTGGACCTTCAACACGTGTTCGGCTAAAGACAGAGGTCAACTCGTTCATCAACACAGAGACGGGACGAAGAGGAAAGGGGTCAGGAGATATTTCTTCCGCGTGAAGAATCTATAAGAAATAGTCCGGGAACCAAAAAATAATAAGTCATGCTCCTACGTATCAATAGCGGAAGGACTGAAATTTCCGCTGGAGTCCCGAGTTTTTTTTTTTAACCAATTGGGAGCAGAGAGCATTTACAGTTATTAAAAAAAGATAGGGGCAGGGTGCATTTATCACTATTAAAAAACAGGCAGAGCGCTGCACTCTCCTGAAAATACCAGGCGGAAACACTATATAATCTGATATGCATGTAACTGAAGAGGAAATTTTAAATAACCTTTCAGAAAAGCCAAGAAAAATTAATTTAAGATTAAAATAAAATAGCAATCAATAATATTGTACTAAAGAAAATACCTAGATTTATTATGTCAGTCATTATTACTTTATGTACTTTTGTTAGTAAAAGATATGAAATAGAGATATGGCGATTTAATTATTTTTAATTTTATATACAAAGAGTTATATGAAATATTTTCATTCCTTCGGCCAATGCAATATAATTTAAATTTTAAAACAAAAATGTTTCTGCATTTAGCATTTCAAAAAGAATTTCAAATATTTATTAAGATTAGACCATTTAGAAAGTTAAACCCTTCTTCTACAACCTAAGCTACCACTACCAGTAAGTAATGAGTTAAAAATTCAATTTTTAAATAATTATTATATTATAATCTGTAAATAAATGAGAAAAAAAAATTAAAACATTCAATAAATCAATTCCCATGCTTTTTTCTTTTGCATACACACTTTTGATATTTTAATATTCCTTAAAAAAAATTATTTTTAGCAGTGTTTCAACTTTCAGCAAGTAATGAGTTAAAAAACAAACGGAAAAACTTGTGGTGAAAAAATTCTCCCGTGTTTGCATTTCCTCACTGATAAAAGATTGGGTGAACAAAGCAGGGCCACCCATAAGTTGAAACGAATACCACCAGAGTGTGGAGGCCCAAACCACCAATATTTTCATTTTGAAATGGAGAAAATATGATGTATTCACAAAAAAAAAAATATATATATATATATATGGAGGGGCTGGGGCATGATAAAGGTTTGTAGAGGCTCACAAGACTTGTAATCACTTATCAAAGAATTCCGCTACTTCACTTGAGAGATTTGCATTTCCTTTTGTTTTACATTCGGAACCCATTTCAACGTCTTTCCTGCCGATCACTGGAAGGGTATTTTTTTTGCAAATGGTCTGCCAGATTTCACAACAATCACATCATTTTTGTGAATGAAGGCAGATGAACTTTGTTTTAAATCATTAACATAAGTGCAAAATATTTTCCAAATATGGAATTTTATAATAGGCCTAATATTTAAGAGTAACTAAAACAATAAACTCTGTTTCTTCTATATATTAATTTCTTATCTTTTCAGTACTACGAGAACTGAGAACGAAAAAAAAAAGACCTCTGACCATTTATGATCAAATATATGAAACTACCATTTCTTTTGTGTGGCATACTGAGTCAAACATTCTTGTTTGTTTACACCGAATGTTCAGTCAAAATAAAAGTAAGACATAACATAGAAAAAAACTTAGGAAAGCAGATGATTTTGAAGTCAAAAGAACAGGGTTGCATTTCTTAATAATGAATTTATAGACAGAAACTCTGACACATGTATAAATAACCACATCAGGAGGTGGCAAGTAGCCTCTAGTATGCATTCTTCTTTCCTTCAGTGTTTTGTTTCAGTGAGATCTGCTAGGGGATATTTATGGCCTTGGGGATGCTTAGGCAATGTATCACAGCTAACTGGTTTTAACTTGAATGGGGAAAGTCTAACCTTTCCTTTATGAAGTACTACTTATGTGGAGAGGAGTGATTGAGTCAATAGGTGCATGATTACGAAAATAACATTGGGGAAGAGTAACTGACAACCCCTCAGCAGAATCTGCTGATGGATTAGATGGGTAGATATATAAATGATGTTGCTATTTTATGATGGTCACTAATTTTTTTTTTCTTGCATTTTGGATAAATTTATCACATTTTGTGAAAAAGTGACCACAACTTAATCTCTGAGCCCGAACTTCTTTCCTACAGGGAGGATTATTTAATTTTGCTTTCCATGGTTGTGGAACAGTGGACTTTTATGTACATGACTGTGCATGAGCTTAAACTAAGAATTTTGCCTATACACAGGGATTTGGGATTGAAACTGATTTGGAAAGTGAGTGGTATTATCTGTAAATGTATTAAGTAACAGGTGCTTTTTTAGGACCTGGGCAATTCCAGGTAATTTGTTCTTCTAGTATCAATGTAAATTAAATAACAGATAAATACAGAGAAACTCAATGCAATATAACAATTGTACAAAAGTTACCCCTTGTAATTTATTTATGTGTAACAATTATTCAAAAAGAGAAAATTTCCTAATATGTTCTTTGAAAGTTCCAAAAGCTCTTGGAAGCACTTCTCTGCTATTGGGGCACTGAGCTCATTTAAAAAAAATATGTTTACATTACTACCGTACATTATCACACCTTTTAAAATTTTAAAAGAATAAAGGCATGTCATTCTGGCAGTAAAAGGCTATCCTAAAATGAAGTTGCTAGTCACATCTGTTCAAAATAAATGGTTATCATTTAGTCGCCAAATTTGATTGTACAAGTAAGTTGTGAACTTATAATTTCTCCAAAGTCATTTATTAATACCTAGAGAAAATTTTACAGATATTCTTTATTTGCAGCTTTATCATGAACCTAAAATATTAGTTTCATAACATTATACATACCTGTCAGTCCAATCATGACTTCCAGGGATTTTTCTAGCCTTTTTCTTTCTTGGTTTGTATTCTTTTTCTAGATTAACATTTTTAGAAATAGAAGAATTGAATATAGGCAAATCATCATTCCGTTCTTCTTTAAAGCTTACTTCAGCTGTGTTATCAAAATCAAATATATTATAGAGAATATTTCGTTTCATTTCATCAATTGTTGCAAAATTTTGATTTTCCTCCTTCTTAACTTTTAAAATTTTTTTAAACTTTGGAAGCTTACTTTCCCAACTTGATACACAATGTTTATTCTTAGTTTCAATTTTATTCACAGAATTTTCAGTTTTTTTCTTTTGCTGTGCTTGTTCACTTACTTCAGCATCAATATTGTCATTAATTATTTCCAGTGAATTAAAATCACATCTTTGAATTGATACACGAACATCTTTTGTTATACCAGAATATAATATAGGTATTTCACTACATTTTGGTTTCACACCAACACTTGATACAGTAGAGAGATCTTTTTCAGGTAATACATTTTTAGGAACATCATTTTTTCCCATTCCATAACCATTTGCTGAATTAGATTGCTCAGGCTGACTAGCTTCATCATTTTTAGTTTTCGTCTCCTTTAGATTAGAAGAAATCCTAGGTTCTAATCTTAATCTTGGTACAATCATTAATTCTTTCTCTTTTGCTTGTTTCTTTTTTGATTTACTTAGTTTTCTTTTTGGAGGCGTTATTCTCTCGACAACTTTTATTCTAGCCATTTTTAATAAAATCACCTGAAATTCAAAACTATAATAAATATCACATATTTTATAATGTAATTAATCATCATAATTATACAAATTCCTAAAATGAAATATAAGAATGAAAACATAAATAGTACAAAAACATCCAAATGAGAATTTCATCTCCATTCAGAATTTCTAAATGCTATAAGATGTTAAAATTTATTTCAATAACTTTTTCCTGAATTCAAACCAGGTGGACATTTGATTTTGCTACTTTACTGCAAAACTGTACTTGTACATACACCTATAAATTTGAATTTTTGAGATGCTGCATCATTTAAAATTAATACCTGCATATTCTGTCAAAAGACATAGAAAAATAAAAATTGCAATTGGAAAATAAACATAGTCAAACTTGGTTAATACGAGAAGGTAAGAATATGTAAAATTCCTTATATTAGTTGTTACTCGTAAAACCTGTGAAAGAGAAAAAAAGTTTAAAATACACTCATCGTAATAAAAATAATTGCTAGAATTAACTTGGAATTTTCTTAGTGCAAAATTAACCATGTCATTTAATAAGCATAGAATTTTCAGTTTTACCTATATGAGGTTTATTTTTCTTACAGTGTAAATAAATGCACATAGGGTCTCATTTCACTTAATTGCACTTTAACAGTTCAAGTTTTGATTGTTTGGTTGGCATATTTATTTGCGCATCTCGTATATCTCGACATAAAATGCAGCGAGCCATCTGCATGCTTTCACATTTGGTCACATCTCATAAAATTGAGTTAAAGTGTCTAAGGTAGTTTTAGCTTCAACATAAGTTACAGATGTTAACGTTTCGGCCAAATTTTCACTATTGCTGTCATCATTATTTTGGCTGTTCTCAAGGATATCTTGTAAAATTTCATCCTTTGTTAAAAGTCCAGTTGTTTCAATTTCATTATCAACAATAACGAAGTTGTCTAAAGGACAACCTTGATAGGAATTAAGATATCTTTCTTCTAGCCATTTCGATAACGGTATTATATTGTCTTCATCCTTACAGTCAAAAATTTTGTTTTCATAAATGCAGTTGTTTGTAAGCCCTGCTTTTTTAAAACAGCTCTAAATAGTTAAATTTGTTACACTTTTCCATGCATCATCCAAGAGATAAATGGATTCTAAGAGATTTACTTTTGGTTCTCATTTTTTTTCAATCAGTTGTAAAGTTAGAAAAAGTCTGAAGAAACACTTAAAACTTCTGATAACCCCTTGGTCCATTGACTGTAAAACGGAAGTTGCATTCGGAGGCAGAAATACAAGCTTAATGTTTTCCAGATTTGGTACAATAGGATGGGTGAGACAATTATCCACTAACAAAAGAACTTTCCTGTAAATCCAGTTCCCATTTTTTGAGTTCATCCGAAAATATCTGAGAAGTCATCCACGCTTTACGATTTGCTGTGTAAGCTACAGGGAGATTACTACAATTTGCATTTTTAAAACATCTGGGTTTAAATGCTTTCCCAATAACTAATAATTTCCATTTTTCTGTGCCTGTCATGTTTGCGCACACTAAGACAGTAATCCGTTCTTTCAGACAATTTTCTACTGGTGCATTTTTCACCTTCAAATTTAAAAGTTTTATCAGGTGTTAATTTGTAAAAAATTCCTGCTTCATCTGAATCACTGTCATCTTCTTTGTATTCAGACATTAATTTTGGCCACATATTTTGAACCCAGTTTTTTGCAGTTTCCACATCTACAGACAATTTTTCTCCTGATAATTGAACCTAAACAATGTTGTGTCTGTTTTTTAAGCAATCCAGCCATCCAATTTTGCAGGTGAAATCACTATAACCCAATTTCTCTGCTAAAATTTCAGCTTAAACTTTTTAAAATCAGCCCATTAATTGGAAAACCAGCTTCACACTGATTTTTAAACCAGCACAAAAAAGCTTTGTCAATGTCTTCTTTTTCACACTATTTTTATTTTTTAGTATTCACAAGATTTTTTTCAAAAGCAGATAAAATGGCTTCTCTGTTTTCTTGAGAAATGACCGGCAAAAATTGTCCGTATCTACTCTAACTGAAAAACTAATAAACCAAATTTTACAATATTTGTTAGATAAGTCACTTGTGGCTTACCCCCCTGGTGTTGATTAGTACGATTCGAAATGAAAGAATCTCTTTTTTTTTTTTTTGTGAAATGACCTGCAAAAATTGTATGTATCAAGTCTAGCAGAGAAACTAATACACCAAATTTCACAAAATTTAGTAGATAAGTTACTTGTGAATTACCTTGGCGTTGGTTAGATTTTGGCACGATTCGAACAGAAAAAATCTTATTTTTTTTAGCAAAATGGCCTGCAAAAATAGTCAAGAAATAAAATAAAACACTACACATGTATCAATTTACATGTTTTATACATAATTTTTGACGATGAAACGAATAAGACAAACCCCATTACTTTAAGATGAAGCATTCTCGAGATATTTTAAGTCTTTTAAATTAGGGGAACTAAAGATGATTTTCACTGTAGTGAAAAAAATATTTAATGAAATTTCTTAAAATTTAGTAGCCACATCCCTGACAGTTATTCTGATACTGATTAGATTTTGGCATGATTCGGAAAAATATAATCGACCCTTTTTGCGAAATGGCCTGCAAAGTCCATGAAAATGTGAAATACATAAAATTTTTAAAATATTAATTAATTACTTGTTTTTCATGCAACTTTTGGCAGCACAGCGAATAAGACTGACTCAATGACTCTAGGATGAAAAATTCTAGATATTTTAGTTTTTTGGAATTTTGATGAGCTAAAGTAATTAAAGTGCATTAGTTGCTAAATGAAATGGACATGCATTAAAACTGCCAATTGGGTATGATATTAGAAATGTATCCATGTTACTTTCAGTAATTAAACTCAATTTAATGCATCATGAAATAAAAAATAAAAAAATGAATTTGAATTTGTAGCGAAAATCATGTGCTGCTCAAATTAGATGTTTTTGTTGTTAGCAAAAAGTATTCAATTCGCAGGTTGCAAAAAATTCTTTGGAAAAAAAAATCTAGTGCTCTGAATTTATTTGCAAATATCTTTTATACATGCTAATAAAATGCTATGAGAAAGCATGAAAGTGACGAACTCTAAAATTTGCATTAGTATGCGTAAAAAAACAAAAAAAAACTACCTTGCCCCTCTCAAGATTTATTAGTTCGGCTGCCTTTGCGAGCAAGAAATGGTACACATAAAGCATATTTATCGTGCATTTATGCATTTCTTTGGTGTGAGTTAAATTTACCATACATGAATACAAAAAGTTCAAACAATTGAACAACCTGTTCTCGGACTTTGAAAATGTTTAATCAGCTAGTAAATACCGCTTGCAATTCAAAATTCGTAGATATTATAAAGCCTTGAAATATTAAGGAATTCGTGATTTTCTTTTCAACACTGCCCAAATTTATAAATAAAAACTAAACGAATAAGAGCAAACAGCAAGTAAGTTTAGTGCAACACACACAAAATTATACAAATCAATTTGAAAAATATTTAAAATTATTATGAATCGTTATTTGATAAATGGTTACCGATTATATTTAACCAAATTTAAACAGTCAAATATTTTTATAATTATTTCTTTTTTTTTTTACAGAAATACAGAGAACGAAGGACCACAAACCTTTCAGAACCACAGATCTTTTTCTTCTTCTGGCTTCCAATTGGAATCGAGTTTTTTAGGACAGCTCTGCTCAAGAAGAAGCAGGAAAGACCACAAACAGATAAAAAAAAAAATCATAACATGCCGTTACCAAACAGTTAAGAAATGCAAATGTTCCTCAAAATATAATTTGTAAAATTTCAATTAGTTAAATAATTTTAAATAAAGAGTTTGGTGTAAAAAATTGTTTCTTAAATTATACGTTTTATTATAATCAGTTTAGTAAGAAATATTTTTCTTTAATCTGCAGATTTCTACAACTTCTCTTTCATGATATCTGTGTTTATAATATTTGGTTACTATAGCAACTACAAGTTATTGATATGTTTTTGAAAAAAAATGCTCTGCATATGTGAAGAATTTTAATACTGATTGTTATTTCACCTTTGAGATGCGTTTGAAGCATCTTAAAGCATTACATCCTGCTCAAGATGGAGCAGAAAAAGTTATGGCAATGTGCTGGTCTCCTAATAATAAAAAACTTGCTGTGTGTACTGCTGATCGCACAGTTTTATTATTTGATGGAAATGGTGAAAAACGCGATAAATTTTCTACTAAACCCGCAGATTCATCTTATGGCAAAAAAAGTTATGTTGTTAAAGGAATGGTTTTTTCACCAGATTCAACTAAAATAGCAATTGCACAAAGTGACAACATAGTTTTTGTTTATAAATTAGGTGAAGATTGGGGTGAGAAAAAAGTGATTTGTAATAAATTTGTTTGCCAAAGTGCTGCAACATGTATCACATGGCCATCTGAAGGACCTCTTGTTATAGGTCTTGCAGAAGGAAGAGTTCGTGTAGCTCATGCAAAGAATAATAAAACTACAACTTTGTATAGTTCAGATTCATACGTTGTATCATTAACAAGCAATATATCTGGGAAAGGAGTTTTATCTGGCCATGCTGATGGCTCAGTCGTCAGATTCTTTTTTGATGATGAAGGTAGTGGTGACCTCCAAGGTAAAATATTCACTCATACATGTCCACCTTATGCTTTAGTTTGGGCAGCTCAATCCATAATTGTTGCAGGTTGTGACAAAAAAATTGTTATTTATGGAAATGACGGTTCAACAAAAAAGCAAATCGATTATAGCCGTAACCACACAGAAAAGGAATTTACAACTGCTGTTTGCAGTCCAAGTGGCAAAACTGTTGTTATTGGAAGTTTTGATCGACTAAGAATTTTAAATTGGAGTTCACATCATAATGACTGGGAAGAGGCAAAAGCAAAAGAAGTCGCAAATTGGTATACAATATGCACACTTGCTTGGGCAAAAGATGGTTCTAAATTATCAGTTGGCACATTAACAGGTCTTGTAGAACTATTTGATTGCAGTATGAAGAAAACTCTTTATAAAAAAATATTTGAGGTAACATACATTGATCCAAGCCAAGTGATTATTAGAAATATTTCTACAAATTCGCAATCTGTACTAAAATCCATTAGTAATTTAGAAATTGTTGATATTAAAATTTTAGGCAAAAACCGATACATAGTTGCTCATACAGTGCAGACTCTTCTTCTTTGTGATATGTTTACTAATTTGATTAGTGAAGTTGCATGGAATGGTGTTGGTGAAAATGTAAAATTTTTTTTTGATTTTGAAAATGTTTGCATTGTTTTTAATGTTGGAGAATTGTCATTGATTGAGTATGGAAATAATATTATTTTAGGTTCAGTAAGAACTGAATTCATGAATCCCCATCTTATCAGTGTAAGAATAAATGAACGTACAAGTAAATATAAGTCCGATAATAAAAAGCTAGCATACCTCATTGATATCAAAACTATAGCAGTTTTAGATCTATTGACAAATCAATTATTAACTCAAATTACTCATGAATCCAAAATTGACTGGTTAGAACTTAGTGAAACTGGACGGAAGCTTTTATTTCGAGATCGCAGACAGCGACTCAATCTGGTTGATATAGAAAAGGATGAAAAAAAGACAATGTTAAATTACTGTTCTTTTGTTCAATGGGTTCCAGGAAGTGATGTAGTCGTTGCCCAAAATAGAGGTAGCTTATGTGTTTGGTATAATATTGAATCTCCTGATAAAGTGACAATTATGCCAATAAAAGGTGAAGTAGTTGAAATCCAAAGAAGTGATAACAAAACAGATGTTATTGTAAGTGATGGCTCATCTACTACAACCTATGGATTAGATGAAGGGTTAATTGAATTTGGAAGTGCAATAGATAATCAGGATTTCAAAAGAGCAGTAATATACCTTGAAAAATTAGGCTATTCAGAGGAAACTGAAGATATGTGGGCAAATCTAGGCAAGTTAGCCCTTGAGTCAGAAAAGCTATCTATAGCTGAAAGGTGTTTTGCTGCAATTGGAGATGTTTCAAAGGCTCGATTCCTTAGAGAAACAATATCAATTGCTAATGAAGCAGCCACTAATTCAGATGGAGATGGGACTGAATATTATCAAGTTAGAGCTCGTTTAGCAATAATGATGAAAGAATATAAAACTGCTGAGAGCATATATCTGGAGCAAAATAAAATAGAAGAAGCTATTCAAATGTATCTGGATCTTCATCGTTGGGATGATGCAATTGAACTAGCCAAAGTGACCGACCATCCTGACTTAGAAAGGCTTAATGAAACTTACTTTCAGTGGCTACAAGAAACTAGCCAAGAAGAAAAGGCTGGAGAACTTAAGGAAGCTGAAGGAGAATTTCGTGAAGCTATCAAGTTGTACTTGGCTGCTGGTTTACCAACTCGTGCTGGTAAAGTTATTACAAACATGCCAATTTTAGCAGAAAATGATGAATTAGTTCAAGAAATAGCATCAGCATTAATGAAAGGTGAATTTTATGAACATGCTGGTGACCTATATGAAAAGATTGACAATTATCACAAAGCTTTAGAATGTTATAGACTCGGAAATGCATTTAATAGAGCTGTAGATTTGGCCAGGACAGCTTTTCCAGGAGAAGTAATTCATTTAGAGGAGGAATGGGGTGATCATTTAGCATCGATTAAGCAACTAGAAGCTGCTATTAATCATTATATAGAAGCTGGGACATCAGTTAAAGCTCTAGATGCTGCTATTAATGCAAAATTATGGAAGAAAGCTGTAGAAATTATGGAAATAATTGATGACACTCAGTCTCTTGGTAAATATTTGAAACCTATGGCTCAACATTTTTATTCTGTTGGACAATATGACTTAGCAGAACATCTTTTAGTTGAAGGTGGGATGTCCCGAGAAGCAGTAGATATGTATAATCGCATAGGAGAGTGGGACAAAGCTTATAAGCTAGCTAGTCAGTTTTTAGATTCTGGAGAAGTCAGAAGAATGTATATATCACAGGCAAAAGTACTTGAAGAAAAAGGGGATTATAAAGATGCTGAAAAGTTGTATACTTCTGCACATGAATATGACATGGCAATAGCTATGTATGAGAACTTAAAGCAGTATGATAAAGTGGTAAAAATGGTAAAAAAGTATTATCCAGAAAAACTTCCCGATACCTATTTGCATATTGCAAAGAAACTAGAATCTGATGAAAAATACATGCAATCTGAGGAATATTATATTACTGCTGGTGAGTGGAAGGCAGCTGTGAATATGTATCGTAATTTAGATATGTGGGAAGATGCTTATAGAGTTGCTAAAACTAAAGGAAATGATATTGCTGCAAAGCAAATAGCTTATTTATGGGCTAAAAATATTGGAGGAGATTCAGCCGTAAAATTACTGAATAAATTTGGCTTGTTAGAAAGTGCTATTGATTATGCAGCAGAAAATTGTGCATTTGATTTTGCATTTGAGCTTGCACGCACAGCAATGAAGCATAAAATGTCTGATATTCATTTAAAGTATGCTATGTTCTTGGAAGATGAAGGAAAATTCAAAGAAGCTGAATTAGAATTTATTCAAGCTCACAGACCAAAAGAAGCTGTTTTGATGTATGTGCATAATCAGGATTGGGAAAGTGCTCAAAGAGTTGCAGAAGCTTATGATAAAGAGTCAGTAGCTGATGTACTTATTGGTCAGGCAAGATTTGCATTTGAAAGAGGAGATTTTCAGAAAGCAGAATCTTTACTGTTACGAGCTGAAAGGGCTGATCTAGCTGTGAAGTACTATAAAGAAGCTGGCATGTGGAATGAGGCATTAAGAGTGTGTAAAGATTACACACCAAACAAACTGTTAGAACTGCAAGAAGAATATGAAGGTGAAACAGCTCAAAGGGGTTCAAGAGATGTACAACATTTGTATGAACAAGCATCAAGTTGGGAAGAAACTGGACAGTATCAAAAGGCTATCGATAGGTATTTACAGATTTCTCCTGCAAATACTGATGACTTTGACTTCATAGAGAAATGTTGGGTCAAGGCAGCTGAACTGTCTTGGAAGTTCATGAATAAGCAACATACTGAAAACCTTGTACAGCAAATTGCACCCAAGCTACTTCAGATGAAGAAACAAACCACAGCTGCACAATTATTTTTGAAAATAAATTCTATCAAGAATGCATTGGATGCTTTAATTGATGCAAAAGATTGGAGTAAAGCAAAAAGAGTTGCAGCAGAAGTAGATGCTAGGTATGAAGAGTATGTTAATAATTGTTACAAAGACTATTTACGATCAGAAGGTAACACATCTGAATTAGCAGACATTGATATGATAGCTGCTCTTGATGTATATGCAGAGAAAAATCAGTGGGAAAAATGTTTTGAACTTGCTGAAAAACAGGGAATGAAAGTATTGCATAAGTATGTAGCTCTTTTAGCTATTAAACTTATAAAAGAAAAAAAGGAACATAAAGCTCTTAGCTTGTATGTAAAGTATGGTATCCCGGCTATAAGCCAAAACTTTTCAATATATCGACATATTGTATCTGCTATATTTGCAATGCAGAATACATTTTCTTATGAGGGCTATGCATTATGGTCAAGTTTAAGAAATATACTTTTTCAGTTATGTCAAAGCCTGCAAAAGGTAGGAAGTGAAGAGTATGATGATTTTAACAATTATTTAACCATTGCACATTATTATTCAACAAGATCTGCATGTATGGGGCATTCTAGCCTTGAACGACAAGCTGTAAAAATTTCTTTGAGTTTGCTGCGTCATGCTGATGTGATTCCTGCTGATAAAGCTTTTTTCGAAGCAGGAGAAGCTGCTAAAAGCGTTGGATGGAGCAGCATTGCCTTTGTGTGCTTAAACCATTTGATGGACATTTACGAAGCCATTGAAGAAGGATCTACAGAAGTTGATAACACTGATTTCCAAGATACAGATATACCAGCAAACATTTTGATACCAACTGAAACTTCTATTACTGAAGCCCAACACGAAGAAACTAGAGAATGGGTGTTATCAATATCAATGGATCAAACAGTGGATCAATCTTTACCATTGGATGAGAGAAAAATGTTTGAGTCTTCTCTCATAACACATGATGGTCGGCAATACCAACCATGCATAGTTACTGGATATCCTGTGATTAGGAATAAAGTAGATATTGGAAAATCTAGCAAAGTTGCTAATAAAGATGATTGGAATAAACTAATTATGGCAGCTAAGGTATCTCATGTTACTGAGTGTGAAGATGTTCTAAAATTTATTGCTTTATGGTGTGGTGGATCTAGTAACACTGGATTCACATTCCAGTAGTCACCAAAGTGCAATATTATCTACTTATTTGTGCAATATGAAAATGGTCACATGTTAACACTTTTTTTTAATATAGAATTTTTAATTACATGATCTCTTGATGAGTGTCACTATGCTATGATAATTCTTTATTTTGATGCTTATTTTTATAAAATTATGTTATAAAGTATTATTTATAAAATATTGTTGTATCTGATATATCTTCAATTTATTTTCAATTATATTAACTTCATATTTTTATGTTATAGCTAATTTTGTCACTGCAAACAAACCAAACATTTTTTATCCACAGAATTATAACAAACATAACATAAAAGTTCCAATTTTGCACATCAACACTAATGTTGGCATTAAATATATGAGTAATAAAGATGAAACACAAAAATACTACAAAAATTTTCTAGTGCAAAATGTTATTTTTGATAACAGCAAAAACATTATTCTGGGTTATTGAGGAAATCAAAATTTTTCATATTAACTATGGAATTGAAAATGAATAAAATATGACATTTCTCAGTGTAAGTCCACTGTTGTGGTATATGAGTGAATTTAATTCTAAATTAATATTTCATAAGCCTAATTTACATGCAAAAGTCAAAACTGGGCTCCCAGTTATCAGGCAAATATATTAAAACATGTATGGTGTGTACTGTAGAATTTTTTTGATCTGTCCCCTAAAATGTAACTGAAAATCATTGAAAATGTAGGGGTGCTTGCTGGGAATTTTCTGCTAAAACAAACAAGTAGAATTCCATTGATCAGCCTCCTCAAATGCAACAGAAATTGTGAAGTATGAAGAGTGGAGGAAGATTACGCTGAATTTTTAACTAAAGGAAAGTACAATATATTTTTATCAAAATATTTATTTTATTCGATTATGAAATTATTTATTTATTTATTTTCCATTGAGGGGGGGGGGGGTGCTCTTTCACAGAATTTTTCAAATTGAGACAAAAGAGTAGGGCAGGGCTTTCCTAGGGAGGATAGATTGACTGAATTCTATGATATAGTTTTAGTTATATATATAAATTAAATTTTAAATTAGACTAACATTAAAAATTGGATCCAATAGCTAATCCTGTTGAAATACTTCAAAATTATTTGGGAAATATTTAGAAAATAGATTTGACTTTGTAAAGTAAGTCATCATCACTCATAACAACTATTTTTTTCTAAAATGGATTTCAAACGCCATATACATAATATTAATTTTACAATGTATTTATTTTACAATAATATTAATGTTACCCTTATTAAATGACAACCTATGTCTACCCTTTTAAATGACCAGAAAGTTGTTTTAATGACATATTTGTCTCTCCTACTTTGCATTTCAGATTCCTGTGGAGTTCAAAGAATTCATTCTTTTCTTCTCAATCTTATTTGAATGAATTCTATTGTTTTCCTACACTGTATCCTCCAGGTGTAATAAAATTTATGATTGCATTTGAGAAGGCAACAGTATTAATACCCACTTCTTGACTATTGACAAAGTTCTACAAATGTGGTCATAGTCGGAATGGAAGGGGTAAAAATCAATGTTACACCCCAACCTTCATGATAGGCTCTTAATTTGTAAAACATTTTCAAAATAAGAGCATTATTACATTTGTTGCCGAATGCATTATGTTCATATTCATTGTCCAAAAAATAAATTAAAACTGTAAAATACATGCTTAATAAAAGTGCTATATTTTATTTAGTTGTAGTTACTATTGCAGGCATATAAATACATACTGAAAGGTTACTTGTTTAAATTTTCTTAGCATAATCAGCTACTTGATTCTGTTTTTTTTCACAGCAAAACATGTTTGATTCAGGACTGCAGTCAACACAAAACCAGCTTATCAGCTAATAACACATTGTCCTGTCTTTCAAGGTACTCTGGCAATTATAGGGCCAGAAACTGGCATTTTTTTAGGTTGATGATGACAAAACCAGTCTAGTAAAGCCTTATCTAGCTCTGAACCTAAAATATCTGTTTTATATAATAAAATATTAGTTTCTAATTATGACAATCCTTTAATTTATGGATTCTATTGCTTAGTGCAGTGTTTCTCAAATTTTTTGGTTACGGAACCCTTTTGAAATTCCATTTGATGCCGGAACCCCAAAATGAACAAAAGCCCATTGTGGTCCAAATCATTCATTAAAATTTTATGCGCTTTTCAATTTTTAAGAAAATTTATATGAAACTATATTACATTGCAGAACACTTGGAATACTAACATTGAACCCCAAGGGTTCCACTAAACACACTTTGAACAACGCTAGCTTATTGAATGCTAGCCATCTATCTAATTATCAAGTTAGATTTATGTAAAATATAAGTTCATTGGATACTTCAAAATAGTTTTAGATGTTGTCACTGAGAAAAGCACTAAATGTTAAGGTATAATGTAACACAAAAAACATTTCGCTATGGATTTTGTAAATTATTATTTCACTGTGAAAGAAGCAAAGCCATTATATTATATAGGGAAAGTCAAGTGTTGCCTACATCAGAATTCTTTTTGTATAGGTATAAAAATCTATTATACCATAGTGGATTTTTATGTACTCTAAATAACATTACACTGTCTGTGTTTCTTAATTTCTGAATATGATATAACATTATATGAAAAATAATTTATCCAAAGAAACACTACATTATATAGGGTTTCTAGAAAAATCTTTAAGCAATTTTCACAAATTGGTTCCTTAGCAATCAGAAATATTATCGCAGCTAATATTTCAGAAATTGGAAATAATTTCCAGCTTGACACTATTGGAAAAATTGAAGAATGGTCTTTTCAGCAAGCTTTAAACTGAATCTTTATAATTCCCTCTTATTTAAAAATAAAATTGAAAATACATCAAAATATGAAAAGTTTATGAAACTTCATATGTATATTGTATCCAAAAATTGAAGAGTCTCACATTTCCAATTTTTGGTGTAAATATTGTGTGATATCTTCACATTCTAATATATTTATATATTTTAAATTACTCTATACCTGAATTTTCAATGAATTTTAATGTGAAATCTCTCATTTGGTTGCCACCTGTTATAGCAGAAGTTCGATTCTGAAAGATTTTTGCACTGAGAATTGGCTTCTTTGCTCCATGCCATTAGCATAGTTATAATGATCAGTAGTATGGAGGGGGATAGGGTTGGTTTTTGAGAATTTGTTAAGAGTTCTAGTGTAACTTTAATAAGACAGAACAAACATGTTGTTTAGTGGAATAAGAATATTATCGCAGAATTTGCAAGTATTTTCATTTAGAAAATGTGCTATTGATTTTAATCAATAGTGGTCACAACAGCCGACAACAGCTGTTGATTTTAATCAAAATTCAGTTTGTATCAGAGATTATTTAGAGCATATCAAAAGAGCTTAAAGCATATTAAACCTGCAGAGAGGATAAGTGTATCAAATGAGTTTATTTAGGGTATATCATGACTTTATTTAGAGCATATCAAAAGAACTTATTTAGGGCATATCAAAGGAACTTATTTAGGGCATACCAAAAGAGCTTATTTAGAGCATATTACACCCATGCAGAGGGCAAAATATGTATTTAGGACATAATATTCAGTTGTATTAGGGTGTAGCATTTGATGTGCTGAAACCATATTGCGTTCCCACAAAGTGAGTTCAGATGCTCATTTAGGACGTATTGCACCTGCTTAATTGCAGTATGCAAACGCCTTTAATAAACTTAATGAATTCAATTAATTCCTGCTTTAAATCCTGTGTTCATTTATTAGTAGTACATATAATTTAGAATATTTTGACAGCAATATTGTTCCAATGATAAATTAATTACAAAACACCTAGTACCAATGTGATTCAATTTAGCAACAACTACTTATACTGTCTATGGCAATCTATAATATACAGGGTGTCCCAGAAAGCCCTTACATGACCTTTATTTCCTTGACCGTTAGTTGTAGGTATATACTCCCAATTACAAAAATGTTTCAAATAATGTAACAATGTATCTTATAACAGTTTTTAAATCAAGGAAAGTATTTGTTTGAAAAATACAAAATCTTACTTTCTATGGACCCTCAATCCAAAATTTTTCAATAAAAATTTCTTCATATATTACCATAAAAAATTAAAAAGAGGCCGATTTTTTTACGTGTAAAAATTCCCGATATAAAACATTGAATTTTATGACTGAAATCACTTTTCCATATCTATGAATTGATTATTTCTGCCCAACATTAAGAGGCCATATAAAATGAAAATTAAGCATTTTAGGACGTTTGTTTTACATTTCATTTAATGACATATCGGTAAGATTTATTAGGGTGTCCCAAAAAATTCTTTGACCCCCTAATACTTTGATTAGATGACAGAGTTCATCTTAAGTAATTTGCTGACAAATTGGCATGTCTTGCTATTCAAATTATTTACAACCCCCAATTTCTCAGCAAATTTGAGCTGTTATATCTCTCTAAATTTTACTCATAAAAGAATCTACTTTTTTTAGTTTCACATGCTAATGGAATAAATGGAAAATTTTAGATTGTATAAAAATTAAGACTTCATATTTTTCAGAGAGAAAAACAAAGCTATTTCTCGATTTAAAACTGCTATAAAATAAATTATCTTAGTTATCGATATATACTTCCAATTGAAAAAATGTTTCAAATAACAATTGAAATAAGAGCCATTTAAATATTTTCTTGGAGATACTGTATATTGTTTCCAATTTTTGAACATGTCTATTTCATGAGATACAAAAATGTTAATTAAAAAAAATACTTATATTTTTAAATTCAAAATAATTAATATTATGTTTTATACAAATTTGTTATGCTTTCTTTTCTTTAAACTACGTAATCATATAAACATACACAATAATTGTTTTCTTTCTATCTATTGCTTCATATATTTATGTTTTATAATGCAAATTAGCAGTGAAAAGCTGATAAAAAAACCTTTATCTTATTTTAAATTCAGCTGAGTTTTAAACAGTTTAAGACAAATACATTACAATTTTAATTTTGGCATTGTACAAGTAATTTTTCTTGTCTATTTTTCAAATTTCATCAAAGCACATGAAAAGTGCTCATTTATTACAAAATGATTAAATATCTGGATAAAACAAAGGATTGTGCAAAACATGATTATATTTTATATTCTACTCACTTTATCATCTTAATTTAAGTTACCATTTTTTAATATTAAAAGTGCAGACCTAAGTGTAGCACCATTTTGTGTTCATAACATTGTACAAATATATTGGATATTTTGTAAAAAAAAAAATTAATTTTGCACATAAAAAAAAATGACTAAATACAAAATTTTGTGGCACATTTCATGCTACAATGTTTGGTGTCTTGGTCCAATAAAAATGCTTTTTATTGAAATAGAAAAGGAGACAACTTGACTATATTTCTGAATACCGTAAACTTTCATTAATCTGACACCAAATACTTCAGTATGTTTGATAGTCCAACACACATTCAGATCCATTCGGCTGTACTAAGGTACTTTCAGTGCAATAGACTAAATGATTTTATATGCATATTTCAGTTTACTGAAGTTTGCCCTATAATTTTAAAATTAGATGTTTTTATACTGAATAGTGTAATCCAATCTGTGTAATGTTTTAGGCAAATATTCAATTTATTGTCCCTTATTTTATTATTTTATTTTAATTCTTCCAATTTGTTACCTTATTATAGTTTGAAATCTGATAATCTAGCATCACTGAAGTCCTGAATGGGCTGGGCTGGATTATCATTTACTGTACTCACATTTTTGTTAGGTATCATTATAAGTTATTATTATACTTCGCCGTTGTAGTGGTAAGACAAAAATAGATTACATCTTACATATTACAAAGTAAATTTTTACTAAAATTTAAAAATAAAACAGAAGCTATAATTGTTTAACAAAATATATTGGTGTGACTAGTAAAATCATTTTGATGGAACTAGACTGGAATACATACGAAATATTCGTCTGCAGCTGGAATGAAAAGATTTGAATGGAAGAAAATGTCCTATTTTCATCTTTAAAGGTTCATAATTTCTAAACTGATTCAAATTTTAAGAAAACATCACTGAACCGTATCTTTTAGAAGTTTGAAATATGGAATTTCACTTCTACAAAAGCTTTAAACTTTTGCTACATACGATATAGATACACTTTTATTATGTAAGATAATGAAAGACTGAAATAACAGACAAAGCAATTTTATTTATTACATATATTCAATACAAGCATTTTATTTTCACAGTCAAAAATATTAAAATTCAGTCAGAAACAAAATTTTTAAATATAACATATAACTCTAACACATGATATACATAAATATGTAGTCAATACCTAGTAACTAATAAATAATTTAATATAAGTCAGTTTAAAAATCGAATTTGATCACATTTTCTGATAGTTTCATAGAAGCAGAGTACAATAAACTATTTTAAAACCATTTGTCAACTCTAACTATTTAACAAATTTGAGACAGTTAAATGATAAATACACATTTCTAACTATTTACAAAACATAATTTCATTTCTATGAGAAAGACAATATTTAATCCATTTAATAAAAAAAAATCTGTAAAATAAACTTTTACAGTAAGATGCGATCCCCTATGAAATCCTTGATTAAATGAGATGTGTTGCACTATGGAAACCTGAAAGGGAAAATGATAATTATGAATGATAGAGGATATAAAATCTATATTAATAAAATTAAAAATCTGTCTGTGTATGTGTATTTGTCTCATTATCATGGGAGAATGGGTGTACCGAATTTAATGAAATTTTGTGAGTAGCCTTGGAATAGCCCCATTTAAAATTTAATCAATGTTTAGAGCTTTTAGGATTGGTGGTTGTCAAAATATTAATAAAAAATAAACCTTCCATAAAATTAGTATTATGCAGATATTTTTTCCACAAATTTTTTTTGAAGAAAATTATATCAGGTTGAATGAATGACATGAAAGAGTGTGGCTCCAGGAGAACCCAGCACATCGACCAGAGGTCTATTGTACTACCCCAAAAAGCGAAAAAGCAAAGAAACCAGTAGCCGAGGCAAAAATAAGCAGGCACTTGACAGGAATGTCATACAACTCCCAGGGTTCAATCACATGTCGACCCAAGTGTTCGAACCTATGAGTGGAGAACACCTCACATTCACATAGTATGTGAGCGGCAGATTCTTCACTATAATTGCAGCCTCTGCAAAGCGAATCCTTAGTGACACCCATAATATTTAGGTGTCTTTTAAGGATGCAGTGCCCAGTAAGGAGCCCGACAGCCCTTCTGATGCCAGTTCTACTGAGCTTGAATAAATCCTTTTGATGCATACTAAGGCATTTACAGTTCAGTTCTTTCACCTGCCTTTGGCCTCTTAGTATTGCACCAGTTTTTGCACTGAAGATTTCTGAAGATGTCATAGACAATTTCTTCTAGTATCCGGTTGTTTAGCAAAGGAATTAAATCCAATGTGTTTATACAGCAGACGATGTCTATTAAATCTATCAAATTTAAATAATAAAGAAATGTAAAAATTAATTTTTATCGGAATTGCATTTTTGACTGGATTATATCCATTACAGCCTTCAGATTTAAAGATTACAAAAATTATTGATTGAAAATTTCTTATGTCATCTGTTCTGTAGTGCTTCAAATGCATAGGCAAATCTTCTAATCTAAGGAAATATCTTCTATTTCATTTTAGCATATATTGATTCAATTTCATATTTTCTGTAAATTAGTTTACAAATGGAACTAGGATGTTGCATTCTTCAGATTTGCCTGTGAAGATAGTTTTGTATAGCAATAACAGAGATTCTTAAACTTCTCTTTAGGAGAATTAAATTAAATATTTTAATAGAATGTTTTGAATAGAAATGTCATTTAGAATATTACAGGAATTTGCACATAATTGTGAATTTTAAGTTTTTTATATTATATATTCCGCATGATGAAAAGGTTTACTGCTAGTCATTAAATAAATCAAAATAGCTCTGAACTTAAAAGTTTGAGATTGCACATATATTTTGTATGAACCAAACGTATTTAAATTTTTAAAAATATGATTATGTGGAGGATTCTGTAATAAAACTGGTCAGTAGCAATAGCATTGTTCTGTAGATCTCATATATATTAGTATGTTGAAGTAAATTCATTACAGAATGTAGGGCATCATCTGCTGCCCATATCAGACTTTTTTTATACGTCTACAATCATAGATATTTTTGTTTAGGTGTTTAGGTCAATGCTAGGATGCTTAGTAGATAAGCTTATACATACAACACTTTAGTACTTTTTTGAAGAAAACAGGTACAAGAAAATTAGGAGCCCTTTTCTTTAGGTCAGAAACGGTGTGCTCTTAACCTTCTATAACATGCACTATTATAAAAAAGTACAACATTCACATTTGTACTTTTCTTATGTATACATATTATAATGTATGGGGAAAGTATTGCAACAGGGTCAAAAATTCGTTTTTGATGGAAGAGTTTCATTATGTAGCCCTATTGGGATTCCTTATTTGTATAAGAAAATGTATGTTTGAGTTATTTGCCTGATCTATGACGTTCTTTGACACCCCGCATATAGTCAGAAAGTAAGTGAATATATGGATTAAGTGTCATTTTAAAAATTAATGCAAGTACATAAAACTCATTGGTGCTTGTGTACCAATGACCTTTTGTTAATTCCTCTACCAATCCCAATTGGTGAACTTAAAGTGCAGTTATGGAAAAAATTTGAAATATCAAAAATCTTTTGTTTACTATTTTAATTAATAACTTAAAGGCTTGCTTATTTTTAGTAATTTTAATTAAAAATATCCTTTATATACATTTTAGTTTTGAAATTCAAAAATACTTTGTTTATTTCTCAATAATTTAAATTAAAAAGTTTATTTTTCAATTCTTTAAAGGTAATAGTTTAATTTTCAAATTGTTTACATTAATGTAATTTACATTTTAAAAAACTTTGTTTACTTACACTAATTTGATTTTTTAAAATACATTGTTTATTTTTCAAAAATGTAAATTTGAAAACATTATTTAATTTCAATAATTGAAATTTAAAAAGTTTTGTTCACATTTCAAACCTTTATAATAAAGAATATAGCCTTCATGAAATTACAAGAAGAAACAGCATATTCTACAGTTTTGGGGGAGATCCAATATTTTTATCATGTTTAAACTAAACATACTAAAAATTAAAATATCATAGGCAAATGGTGTCCCATGCAGAAATATTGTCATGTAGAACAGAATGTAGTGTATGAAATTATGCAGGGTATTTAAAAAAAGATGGGCCAAACTTTACGAGGTGGCAGTACATACCAAACCAAGCATTTCTTGTTATAGTTTACTGGGTTAGAAATGAAACCTCAAGATGGTATGGGTGTAACTGTGACACACCAAGAGTATGCCCCATTGCTCTTGTGCTTGTATCTGGCAGAACTGCTACTGTGTCCAGTATTGCCTGTTCTACACTTGACGTTCTAGCACTCCTTCCACGACCTGCATCAGACCTGGTAGTGAGAAAGGATCCCAATTCACAGAGCTGCCGATGCAAGCGTTCGAATGTTTTATGATTGGGCAACTGCCTATAAGGGAAACATTCCCTGTACAGTCATTGTGTCTCTCTGCCATTCCCATTTACAGTTCCATAGATGAAATGCATATCAGGTTTTTTCCTATTTGTAAATTCCTCCATTGTCTCAAAAGTTGGAGCTGCGAATAATAGCTGCAAACTGATAAGGCCATACATTCATGTTACGAAAATTTATATAAGGGTTCATTTTCTTCCCCAGATGATATTTGATTACATGGTTTTCTTCTTCAACCAGAAAACAACAGACAGAATGACTCTTTTAAGTTTGCGGAACAGCTGCTTCCCAATGAGTAAACACCCTGTAATGCCTTTATGTTTCATTTCCGACCTGGTAAACTATGACGAAAAATTCTTCGTTTGGTGTATACTACCACCTCCTAAAGTTTGGGCCATTTGTTTTTAATCACGCTGGACAATGAAAGTGCCATATACACCATAATTGGTTGGCTATCTTTGCATTTAGCTACAAATTTTTAGGGTTTGGTAAAGTACAAAAGTACTAAGTCATCTGCTAAATTATTTATTTTAACAGCTTTGATGATTGGTATGAATTTTTAAAGACAGCAATACACTCCTGAAAATAAAATAATCAGAGACAGGGGTACCTTATTTCTAGTTTTAAGACAATTCCTCGATGCAGGTTCTAATATCATTAATCATGTTTTGCATAGTCTAATGCAATTTCTATTAAATCCTTCAAAACCAAAGAAGTAGTATAGCTGATATGGTCAATCACAGCAGAAACTTGAAAAAAAAACTGATATATCTTTTTACTTCTAATACTGTTTGTTCACAAAGGCCAGGATAGCTTGGTGGTTAGGGCATGAGGAGGATCTGAGTTTAATTCTTGCTGCCACACTAACCCTATGTCTATGTGAAGTATGGGCACGATAAATTTGAAGGGATGAAAGTCCTTTGGAAAGCTGATGAATCAGAGAAAAGAGGGTATGGCTCCTGTAGTTGACACCCCTATTGGGTTCCAATCTAAATTGGGTGGTTCAAGGGTGTAATATGATGTACCCCCTGTTGTGTGCATGGGCAATAGGTTTTGACAGCTAAATGGTTCACACTTCGATTGCTAAATAGGCAAATGATTTAATTTTCAAGTGCCTGGTCATTGGAGGGGGGGGGGGGAGGGGGAATGCTGAATGTTTAATAAAAGTGACACACTGATATTTATTGTTGAAGCAATATAATTTCTAACTTTTGTAATGAGAAAGCACATTTTGCTAGGTTAAGGCTGCTTTGAAATCTTTACCATTCACATTCCAAAACCAACAAAGTGATCAAAATATCTAGATTAGAAGAAATGTATTGAATAACAAATACCCTACAACAACCCTTAACAAATTTCCAACTTCAAAAAACCTCACAAAGTTTGTAATAAGTGCAGTTCATAAAAATTAAAACTTTTAAAAATGAATTGTATTAACAATTTATAGAAAAAGATAGTAACAAAAATGAGTATCTCCTACATTTTTTAACAAATTCTTTTCAAATATGATAAGTAGACTTAATTAAGTGTCTCTAGATAAGCTCCTTATGTTCCAGATTACAAGTAATTGTACAATGCTTTTAATGTTTTTTACTACATTAATCATGAAAATATGTCATGCTAAAAAATATGCTTAAGTCACTAATTCTGTTGCATGATATTTTGTTCAACGTGTGATTGCACAATAGATGCTAAAAATTGATAATTAGTTGAAAAAAAAATGGTTAATTTGACAACTATTTTGTAAATGTGTCTAATGACTCTTAATTGATTAATACAATTTCATTTAGAAAGAATATGGAAGGCAGTTTTTTGCATTTAATAAAACTTTTTAATTTATTTATATTTCAGAGCCACTTCAACCATGCATATGCATTTGTTGTCTTAGTGTTATGAAAATGTCACCAGAACAATGAAAGTTGAAGCATGATACAATATAACGGCGATGGGGAAGCTGAAATAAAAAGAAAAATGGAAAGACTTTGTGAAACTAAGGATTTGGCAAGATGTTCACCACTGATACTAGTTTAAAATACACAAATTACAAAATATGAACACACACACACAAAAAAAAAGGAGGGGAGGGGGGGGGGATTTGTCAAACGTAAAAAATATATTGTATATATACAAAAAAGAAATGCAGTATTTGCTCATTAGCAGATCCAGCTAAGCTAGTAAAGTTAAAATAGATATAAAGCTTTATAAACAAGTACTAATAAGGTCAAAGTACATATTTATTCAATGGTTGATTACCATACAGAAAGTTAAAACAAATTATTCTAAAACTTATTATATATCACTAAACAATAAAAATGAGGCTATTTATATAAATATCTTCATATATATATTTTTGTAAAAATGTTTTAAGAGCTAGCTACAAAAAAGAACATTAGATTCTAAACTTTCAGATATATTAGGTGTCTCAGCAGTTTTACTACGCTTTAAAACTCAAGAACAACTTAAAATATTCCTGTTGGCATTAAAAGAGTGAAGATTGGATCAAATTAAAATATATATTAGATTAAGAATGATAAATGTGTATAACAGTAATATTTAAGCCTGTCAAAAACAGAAAAACTAATGTTCTTAAAAATTTAGGTTGAAACCTTTTTAACAAGTTTAATTTTGTGTAACAATGTATGGAGCATAGCATCGAAAATAGTTGTTTTAATAAAAATTTGGCTCAATAGGTTCTGTCCCGTAGTTGATACTATAAGAGAACAAAGTTTAAACCTCCTGTGTCCCTAACGGGCAGACTTCTGGAGGGCCTGGAAATACCTTTCGATCCCTCCCATTTTGTCCACTCCAAGGTAGAAATAAAAAGTCTCCGCCTGTTACATTCTCAACTGTGATCAATACTATATGCAAAGATTCAGCCTTTCAAATCATCAGGAAGCTACTGGAGGGTCTGAAAACATTTTTGGCTCCCTTTTTCTACTCTTCATGGAGAATTGAAAATCCAGCACCTTTATGTTTTGTACTGTGGTGATACAATAAGTGTGCAAAGATTTAGCTTTCTAAGTCACCAGGAGGACTTTTAGATAGTTTGGAATGGATTATAATATATATATATATCTATATAAATAAAATTGAAGATCTGTCTGTCTGTCTCATCATCACGGGAGAACAGCTCAACAGAATTTGATGAAATTTTGTGGGTAGCCTTGAAACAGCCCCACTTACAATTTAGTCCATGTATGGAGTTTCTACGAACAGTAGTACTCGAGATGTTAGTAAAAAACAAAATTCGTCTCCCCGTGGCGTGCCTTGCATCGAGTATATATCCGAGCCAAAATTCCAAGACCACCCCAGAACATGAACTTTGAAATTGTTCTCATACCCTTATCGAGTCAGGACCACACATCTTCATAGCCTCGGAATATCTCCCCGCATCTCGATGACAAGCAAAATGGCGAGATTTCGTGGAAATCTGAGGGAAGTTTATTACTTTGTTTTTCTCAAGCTCTAAGTTGGAGGTCTGGGCACAAGAAAGTGTTTGACCTCAGGAATTTTCAGAGCAAAATGGCAAGCATTCGGCTTCGAAAACATCCTGAGTTTCTTACACTCATCATCATGGGAGAACGGCTGAACAGAATTTAATGAAATTTTGTGGGTAGGCTTCAAATAGGCTCCCTTAAATTTAGTCCAAGTTTCGAGTTTCTTAGACCAGGGGTTGTCGAGATATAAATGAAAAACGAAACTTTTTCTTAGGAGTTCTACTCTCTAACTCACAGGTTCGGCCAAACGAAAAGGTTGAAAATCGCTTGTTTCAAACGTGAAAGCGAATTAAAACTTTATCTCCGAGTTTGGGAGCAGATTTTTACTCTAAATAGTCATTTTCTGAAATCATAAATTATTTGAAAACATGAATGTAAATGGAAAATCTGTCACCATGGTTTATTTTTCACAAGCTTTTATTCAATAATGAAAAGCAGTAAGAAATCAAAATGGTTAATTAATTTTTAGCATTCTATGAGGATATATCATGTTGCTCAGCAACATAGTTAAATTAAATGTGTTTGTTAATGTTTATTATTTTTTCGATTTAAATAATAAATAAATTGATATAAAAATATATCTTATAAATGAACAGTTTGATTTTTCTTTTAATTATATTAATTGCAGACGGCGTTCATCACTTTAATTTATTTTGGCAAAGAGTTTTCAAGCTTATATATTGTGTTTAGCTAATAAACTCATATATTGTGTTTAGCTAATAAATTCATATAGTGTGTTTAGCTAATAAACTTATATATTAGGTTCAGCCATTAAATTCATTTAGCCTATTGTTCAAACATAAAAAGAGTAGAATGTGTATATTTTCTAATACAATTTTAGTGTTTTAATTTAGTATAAACAAATGGGATCAGGGATCTGCAAATTCAGACCTACGAATTTGGTGGAATAACGCTAATTTGGCAATTTTTGATGCTGCCAAATTGATAAAAACGACACAAATTAATGAAATTTATTTTGTTTTGTTAGAAGAGAGTACTGAAATGTTTCATTAGCATTTATCTGTCAGACTAATGTCCTACTCAGTAACACATTTAGCAAATTTTTAAAATGTCACCAAATTGATAAAAATGTTTGTAAATCCATAAAAATATCTTGAAATTAATAAAATTGCACTAAATAAATGAAATTAATTATGCTTTGTTAGAGGATAGTATTGTGATGATATTTCGTCATTTTGTCGCCCAGTGGGACTGTCAGTTCTACAGTCTCACTTAGTAATAAATTTGGCTTTAAAATGTTGCTAAATTGATGAAAATGTTGTCAAACCTTCCATAAAGATAGTATTATTCAGACGATGTTTTTTCCATCAATTTATTTGAAACAAATGATATCATGTCACTTTGCAATGGATTTAAATCCCATGTGTTTATGCGGCAGACGATTTTTATTAAATATTTTCCAATTCGAATAATGAAGATATATATATAAAATAAATTTCATTGCCATTTCATTTTTGACTGGATAATATCAATTAAAGTCTTCAGGTATAAACATTATTACTATTGATATTTTCGGGGATTATTGATTCATAGATTATCGATATTTTCAAGTTATTATGCCATTGTTTTATTGCGGCAAAAATTGTTAAAAGTCACATTGTATGTTGCACCAGTAATCTTTTAGGAATGCATGGGTGATCTTCTAATCTACGAGAATATAATATTGGCATATATTTTGCCATATATTGGAATCAAGTACAGCCTTCTGGTATGAAGATTAAGGGGATTACTTATATTTTCAATTTATTACATCACCTGTTTTATTTTGGCAAAGGTATTTGAGACTTATATTGTAATACGGGTAATCTTCTACTAATACACGGACATATCTTCTAATCTACGACATTATAAGTAGTACGGGTATATCTTCTCATATAATTTTAGCACTTTCATTTTGACATATATTGGAATAAATTACTGCCTTCAGGTTTAAAGATTAAGGGTTTATTGACATTTTCAATTCATACATGTAATCTACAAATACAGGTTATATCTTCTAATATTTGCATATATATTTAGTATGGGCTCCATACTGCATATATTGATTCACATCCATATTTTTTTTTAATTTACTTACATAAGGGGCCAGGATGTTTCATTCTTCAGATCTGTCCATGAAGATAATTTTGTATAGTGAGAACAGAGATTCTTGAACTTATTTCTAGGAGCATTATGTTAAATACAGTACGCGACCTCTTATCCGGAGTTCTAATATCCGGACTCTCCCAAAACTGGAATGTGGCAAAATAATGCCAAATTCTGTGCCAAAAATTGCACCAAATAACGGTTTTTTGTTTAAAATCCCGCCAAATGATTTTTTGCCTTAATTAGCAATATTAATATTATAAAATAATGCATTGAAATCTACATTTTTCTCACTTCAACTGTTTGCAATCCTGACATAAACAAAGGTCTGGCTGAATCCATAACTTACCACACCGGAAATGTCGCTAAAAATATTTCCGGAAGAAGAGGAAAACTACAAGTATCATGGAGGTAAAAATGAACTCTACCTCCATGGTGCATATATTTGTTCCATGTCAGATAAACATACTTTCGACGAATGACAAAACAGTTTGTTTGTGAAATGATATAAAAAACTTATATTTTTAGAAAAAAAAAACATATTTTCTTTTTTAGAATGGGTGCACGTTCGTTTGATGCCTCGATGACTTCATAGTGGTAGTGATGTCATAACGTTTTTCACTGCAAAGTGACTGGGGCTTTTGGAAAAAGCTACGGAATCTAAAGAAATTTGCAGAGATTTTTAATTTTTTTTCTTGTGTACTAGTAAGTTTATAATTTTCAATTTATGGATTTCATTTTCACATGTTTTTGAAATTCTTAACATAAAAATTTACTTCTGGCATTTCCAGTTAACCGTTTTGTTAACTGTACGCACTTATTATGAATAAATTGTAATCACGTTAAAACAGCTTGTTTTGATTTTTTTCATGGTGGTCTGCTATGATAATGCCGAAGGGGTGACACAGGTGTAAAACAAGTGTTCCGATTTACAACATATTGCTTAATTGTTTTCCTAGGATACAGGGGTTTAAAATCTGAAAAACTAACTTTTTTCAGACATTTTTTTTTCTTTCAAAAATTTTCTTAAACACAATACATGTAATTTGCATTTTAGTTAACCAAGTATATTTTTCATATAGATTGCAAAAAAGCTTTATTTAATACATTTATGTTTTTAAAATGAATTATAATTTTCTATAACGACATTTGAGACCATGCAAGTAAGTTTTACAAAAAGTGTTCCGAATTACGGAAAAAACCCTTATCCAGAATGCCTGAAGTTCCAAGCATTCTGGATAATAGATCCTGTACTGTATTTTAACAGAATGTTTTGATTAAAAATGTCATTTAGTATACTATAGGAATTTGCACATGATTGTGAATTTTAAGTTTCTTTATATTATATACTCCGTACGATGAACAGGTATACTGCTGGTATATAATAAAAATATAATATGAAAATCCAATGACAGAATAGAGAGAAGTTGTAACTCAAATAACACTAACTTAAAATATACCTAGAAATTAAAAAGAAATATTAAATAGAGAATCATTAATCATTAGGAAAATAAAATATATATATATATATATATAATATTAATAATAATAATAATAATAATAGTTTGAAAGTCTAATGATAGAAAAGTGAGAAGCTGCAACTCGAAAAACCTAACTTTATAATAAACCTACAAAATAAAAGTATGAAACAGCAAATCTTCAATTAAATGGAAAAAAAATACAAAAATATATAATACATTTTCTGCCTCCCCAGGGTGGTGATGAATGAATGACATGAAGGTGGGTGGCTCCAGAAGAGCCCAGCACATTGACCAGAGGTCTCTCAAGCGAAGGTCCCTAAAAACAGAGACCAGTAGCCGAAGCAAAAATAAGCAGGCACTTAACAGAAATATCATACAACTCCCAGAGTTCAATCATATGCCGATCCATATGTTCGAACTTGTGGGTGGAGAACACCTCACATTCACAAAGAATAAGTGTGGCAGTTTCTTCGCTATAGTTGCAGCCTCTGCAAAGCGAATCTTTCATGATACCCATAATATTAAGGTGTCTTAAGTGTGCAGTGTCCAGTAAGGAGCCCAACAGCCCTTCTGATGCCAGTTTTTATTGAGCCTGAATAATTCCTTCTGACGTATGCTAGAGCAATTGCAGTTGAGAATTTTCGCCTGCCTTTGGCCCTTAGTATTGCGCCAGTTCTTGCACTGAAGCTTTCTGAAGATGTTATAGACAGTTCCTCTAGAAAGTTCATTGGGAACACCCAAAGCCGGCTCAGGACCAACAAAAGGAGTACTTGATCTTTTTCTAGCCAATTCATTTTCTGGAATGCCTGAATGTCCAGGTACCCAGTAGAGTATGACTTTACTGTTGCTAGCAATTTTAAAAAGTGCAGTATTAGCACTCCCAGACGAGGAAGACGTCATAGTAGACTTCCTTAAGGTCATAACAGCAGCTTGACTATCGGAACAGATAAGTATCTGGTTGCTCCAGTAATTTCTGTCATAATAAATTCTACAACACATTAGAATGGCAAAGACCTCAGCCTGAAAGACAGTAGCATGACTACCGAGAGGGTAAGACATTTTAGTGCCATCGTCCAGACAGCAAACACCAGCACCAGTACTGGTGCCAATCTTCGAGCCATCCATATACCATATAATACAATTTTGTTTATTGTAGGTAGGAGTGCTCTTCCAGTTATACAGTGAAGGGACCTGAATTACATAAGGCTTGACAAATGTATATCGGACCTGTATACCATCAGATGGCATATGGAAATAAGGATGATTTATAGCATTACTGTTGAGACCACTCCAAGATAAATACTTTGAGTAGTCCTTTCAGTGTTTCAGATACTTAAGTCTGTTCATGCGGATGAGAGCCTCAGCTTCAACGTGCATGTAGAGAGGGTGCAATCCAAGCAAAAGTTCAAGAGTTGCAGTGGGAGTGGTTTTCATGCATCCAGAAATCGCAGTACACACCATCCTTTGAAGCTTAATTAAATCTAATTTAGCAGTTTCACATCTGATTCTAGACCACCAAATAATGGAGCCATAGGAAATGATGGGACAGATTACCATAGAGTAAATCCAATGGATAGCCTTGGCATTCAAATCCCAGGTTCTCCCAATAGCATTCCTACAAGACCAGAAGATTCTTCTGGCTTTAGTTATGCAGTATTCCAGGTATCTCTTCCAGTTCAGACCCATGTCAAAGAAGATTCTTAAGAATTTTACTTCCTTGGAGCAAGTGAGCTTCTGATCAAAGAAGCGAATGTCTCTAACGTTAAGAATGCAGGGTTTTTTTGTAAACGCAACCATAGTAGTCTTTTGTGGGTTTACAGAAAGACCGGCATTTTTGCACCATGTCTCAACACCCCTAAGGGCGGTGGACATCATAGCAGAGACAGTGTTACCAAATTTGCCTCTGGCAATGATAACAACATCGTCAGCATATCCAACACAGGATACACCAGAACCAGTTATGTTCTCCAAAAGAGAGTCTGCCCCTGCTCGCTCCACTCGCATAACCCTCTTCTTTCATCTTCACACTTTGCCTCCTACTTGCAGCGCTCACTTCATATCTATCTTTCCTAAAAGTTCTACTTTCAAAAATCTCTTTTCTATCCCTGCCTATTTTCCACAGGAGGGAAAAGCAGGGATTTTTCTTAGCCCAGGGAATCCAAAAACTGAATTCCTTGATCCTGAGCTTGCTTTGTGAGCTATTTCATGTCAAACTAAAATTTAAATCGATAAACTGTTTATTTCATTATGCTAAGCTATTATTTCTCTATAAATGTACCAAATTTCATATTTTTGTATACTATAGTTTTTAAGGTAAAAGACAGAAAAATCACTAAAAGTGCCGATACAAAGAAAAAGTTAACTTCAGAAGTGTATAAAAAGTAAAATATCTCAAAAACTACATCAAAATTAAAAAAAGGGGCTCTGTCCTGCAAAAATTCACCGATGTAGGTACATGCCTGCAAAAATTCGTGGCTTTACTATTGTTAGTCTATCCAGGATGCGAACTTGCAGCTCAAATATTTTGTCTTTGACTTTGACATTAAATATTTCTTAACTACAATATATATATCAAAAAATGGCTTATTTCAACGTATTCCCCAAAGTTTTTTCTACAAGTGTACCAAATTTCATATTTTTATATGCAATAGTTTTTGCAGTACGAAGTAAAGAATCTTGATATATGAGAAATTTGTCAAATAGCGTCAGTGTCAGCTACTTTTTTTAATATAGATAGATTTTTAATATTATATATAGGAATTATTTTACAAAAAGTTTAATCATAAGTATTTTTTTAATATTTTTATATATTTAATAATATATTTATGTCTTTAATAAACTGAACAAGTTATTTTTCTTTTTATTATTATTATTGTTAATCACTTAGTAGTAATAGTCATTCAAAAAGTGGTAGATTAAGGTCTCATACTAGACTAATTTATGTACTATAGGGCATAAACAGGAGTCTTTCATATTCCCAATTAAATTAGCAGCAGTAGGGTTAGCTGATTAAAACCCCTATTGGTCTAAACAATGTTTTTGGTATTTGTTTAAGCCACAAATTTTAGCTTAAAAAAACCCACCCGCATTTTTCTAAACCCTGGTCAACAGGTATTTTATAAACATTGTTAATATAATATTTCATACATTAAATTTAAATCATAAGCAATTTTAATTTTTATCTATAATATTTTTATATCAAAATAAATAAAATTGCTACTTCTGAGAAGAAAGCTTTCAAATATTTTCTTAAAGAAAGAAAGCATATGAAAGTTATATATTTAATAATTTATTTCTTACAACTTTGATAAAGAGTAAATAAATTATTTATGATTCAGAATAAGTTAAGCAATTTTTATTTTCTTTAATTTATTATTTATTTTGTGCATTGTTTCAAAATTATGATTTATAAAAATATTTTTTTCTATTGTTATAAATAAAATATAATTATTTTATAACTTTTCAAACGCACAGGTACCCAATGAAAATATTAAACTTCAGCTGCTGACTTCAATATATATGAATTAAAGACTTTTGTGCATAGAATATTTTTATATATTTCTAAATATAAACCCTTTTTTAACCATTTCATTTAATATATATATGGCTGTAGCTGTAATGTAAGGATGAATACTTTTAAAAGTCACTGGATATATTATTCTAGCTTAAATGTAATATTTAGGATAAGTTTATAACTACCAGTGTGCAAAGAATCAGATTTTTAGGACACCAGGGGATTCTGGAGAGTCTAGAGAAGCTCTTTGAATATTCCCCATTTCCTCCTGAGAACGAAAGTCAAATATACGGCTCCGTTAAGTCCTGTACAATTGTTGAGATTATAAATAAGCAAACATTCAGCCATCTAGGTCAAGTGGGGGCTTCCAGAGGTTAGGGACGAAATACATTAGACAATCATATAGATTAAATATTGCTAAACATTTTTTGTGAAAGACAAATTCATTACCAATTTACGACTAGTTCCATTCTTCTTTCATAACAGCTAAAACTGAAGTAGTTAGTTGTGGTCCAAACAAAGGATTCATTTGCACCATATAACAGCACAGCCAACTGAAACAATAATAAAAAAAATTACATGTAATAACAAAAAATGCTTCTAAAACTAGGTTCTATTCAATTTCCTTGCACATTCCTAGTTATTATTGTTTAGGTCCACTTTTTCATAATGAATCAAATCATACTTAACTAGCAGAAGTGATGCATACAATTCAATAAAATAGAAAACTTTCTTAATTCTTTCATGATTATATAACTTCTTTCATTGCATATCATTTAATTTGTATTTGCAAAATTTTTTTTTCTAATTCATAAATTATAGAACGAATTATAAAGTGTTGCCAGGGTCGTAAATAAATGCACATTACTTAAACCTATACAAATCAACATTACTCAATTTTCTTCAAATACTTCCTAAACTGTTGCAAATTCTCATGCATGCTATCCGCAGTGGTTAAAAGAAAAGAAAAAAAAATACATATTTTTTGAAAAGCAAATAAATAAATATCAGGTACCAGGGACAGATAAATTGGATTTATTAATTTTAAATAATAACAAGAAAAAAGAATTATTTGTATAAAATAAAAGCATACAATCTCATTCCTAAATTATATAAAATAAAAGCATACAATCCGTGCAAAGATTTCATCCCCTTCCCTCTACCTTTATAATGGGTTCAGTGCCGTGTGATTTCTGACTGGAACCCACTGCAGGAGAATAAGATATGCAAGATCCAAGCACTCCATCAAAAATATTAACAATTTGCTCGGTTAAAAATTTATAATTACTCTACAGATGGGTTGAGGTAATTATTCTTTTTTCTGGAGTAGTCTATGGAGATTTAAGAGCAGCTGTTAAATTATAAACTTTGGATTGCATGTCAATCTCTTTAAATCGCAATATAAAAATCAGAGGTATACAATGTATGAAAAGTATATGTTTTTTAAAAATTCATGAAAATTGGTGTATTAATCATATAGATTTTGTTCAAAGTTTGCTTGAAAGAGGATTTTTCAATCTTTACGATGGTGTCAAGATGAAAATCTGTGATAATATTTCTAGCAGCTAATGGATCAATTTGCATGAACATCACCCAAAATCATTGTAAATAAGGGCTAAAACATAAAGTAACTATAAAACTAATTTGAAATTTAAAAAAATATAGCTGAGGTTCACCTATTTGTATCTTGACGTACTTGTGTACCAAATTTCATGGCCGTATGATGCTTAGATTTGCTGCTACAGACACACATATTCCTTTATTATGTGTGATATACAACAATTTTGCATTGAATGATATATTTCAAATGTTTTAAATTAACATTTCTTTTAAAGTACCAGACAATGTCACTTTCATCTGCTAGATTTAGTACTTAATCTTTAAAAAAACAATCATTTTTAAAGAATTGACTAAGTACATGAACAAAGAATGAAATGTTCAATTAAAAAAAAAAATAGTATAGGCCATCAAAATGATAAACATGTTCATAATCTACCAATAAAGAAAGCTACTTCAATTATGTTTGGCATCAGTGCTTATGAAAAATTAAATTACATTTGAAATAAAATGGAAATTATAAAGTTTGCAAAGTATTATCTTTAAAAAAAAAGTATACCAATAGTTCAGTTTAAAATAATAACAAGTACTGTGTACACTCTTTGAGCATCATTTAGTTCCTGTTTTTCTTAAAAGTAATGAATACAGACCACTGCTAAACAAAAAATAACCATTACAGGTAATTACATTAATGCAATCACTTGTAATTTGGTTACTCAGTTACTAAGTGACACTGTTTGTTCACAGGAAAATGCTACTGATTGACTTAATATTACCTAGTTGCACATCTATATAAATAAAATTGAAAATCTGTCTGTCTGTCTGTCCCGTCATCATGGGTGAACGGCTGAACCGAATTTGATGAAATTTTGTGGGTAGTCTGGAAACAGTCCCACTTAAAATTTAGTCCATGTTTGGAGTTTCTACAATCAGAGGTTCTCGAGATATTAGTAAAAAAACAAATTTACATATATATATATATATTCTACCATTCTACCTATTTCCATTCTACCATTGGATTTACTATTTTAATATTTTTATATATATATATATATATATATAATTTCTTATATTTCTTTGTATTTTGTAGAAAATTTTGGAATGGTGTATTATGAGTTACTACATACATTCTAACTTTGGATTTACTAATTTATATTTATATATATATATATATATATATATATAGATATATGGACCCGATGAGAATTTTTTCGAAATGAACTTTTCGTAAGCCTAATCTCGTAAGCCTAAATCTCCTCCATGTGCAAGCTTTTTTGCTTGATTTTTTTGTTTTCTTATTTGCATTCCTCATTTTTGAAATTTGTTGATTGTCTTTGTCCTTATGACTTGCATTATGCTTTATTATTTCCTCTTTTTGTCTTAATTTCTTTGTATTTGTAGAAAATTTTGGAATAGTGTATTATGAGTTACTACATACATTCTAACTTTGGATTTAATAATTTATTTTTATATATATATATATATATATATAATATATACATATATATATATTATACATATATATATATTATATATATATATATATTATATATATATATATATAATATATATATATATATATATTTTATATTTCATGTTTATGTGGTATTTTATGTTATATAATTGAATTTATCCTATTTGGTTTTTTTCTGTTATTCCGTTGTTGGGCACAGATTGCATAATATTTTAACCACGTGTTTTTATGCAATCATAGAAACAACGGATTTTAGTATATCTGTCTAGAATGTGCCCCTGAAGACGTTTCTGGCAGATATACTATTTTTTAATATATTTTCCTTGTCCTGGCCTCTCCGTGCTCTGCTTTTTCGGCCCTTCCTCGTTGCTTTTTGCTTTTCACACACGCTTTTATTTTGCTCGCGGTTAGATACTGTGGTTACTGATTCACACTCTTGCACTTTAGTTTTTGTTATTTTAATTTATATAATATATATATATAATATATATATATATATATATATACATATATATATATAATATATATATATATATATATATATATATATATACATATATATATATTATATATATATATATATTTTATATATATATATATATTATATATATATATATATAATATATATATATATATATATATATAATATATATATATATATAATATATATATATATATATAATTATGATGCACTAAGATCACTGATGTTACTGGGTACTAAGTACCGTCTACCTACTAAATTTAAACATAAATTAATTTGTAAAGGTTTATTTCTTGACTTAAATAAATTTATCTATAAAATCAGTTATAAATATCAAATCCCTGTAGAAGCCTTTAAACCCTGGAGAGTCTTAATAGAGCAATACTTAAATCATTATATATATAATCAGAAAATTAATAATTCATATAAATTTAATTCAATTAAAAATGATATTAAAGAAATACAAAATGATTTTGTCATTACATATGTCGATAAAGCATGTGGAAACTACTCAATTATATGTAAATATTATTATAAAAATACCCTTCAGTCACACTTACTTAATAATCAAATCTATAATTTACATAAAACTAACCTTAAAATCTTATACAATAGAATATCAGCCAAATATAAGCAAATCCATCTAAAAAATAGTTGTAATAACATTCCATATATTGTTTTAGTACCCAAGTTTCATAAATCCCCTGTTGCTTTTCGAACCATTACCAGTGGGCATAATTCTTACATTACTAATGCTGGAAAATTATTAAAGATATTACATGAAATATCCTTGTCAGATGAAATCTCAAATAATTGTCATATTGTAAAAAACAGTTTTGAATTAGTTAAGAAATTGAAAACTCTTACAAATATTCGTAGTATTTATACCTTTGATTTCAAAGATTTGTTTAATAATATTAATATAAATGATCTGTATAAAGTTATTTTAGGAATTTTTGAAAAATATAATATCAACCTAAAATATTCAAATTTTCTATTTAAAAAATTACTTAACTTCACTCTTTATGAGAATTATATTCAACATGGTGGTACTTTTTTTAAACAACAGGTTGGAATCCCACAAGGGGGGTGTGCCTCATCATTGTTAGCTAATCTGTATTTATTCTTCTATGAAAAAAACATTAATCCAAGCTTGCATAATATGCACATGTTTAGATATTTAGATGACATTTTATGTGTATCCCCACATAATAATATCCCTATAGTATTAAACTTTTATCCAAAAAATTTACAATTAAATGCAAGTAATAATGACACTAATGTTGCAAACTGTTTAGATTTAAATTTAAATTTACAAAATTGTAATATGGTTATAAACTTGTATGATAAAAGACAGGATTTTAAATTTAATACATCAAAAATTCAACATTTTGACTCTTGTTTGCATATATCTGTATTTAGAAATATTATACTAAACCAGGCTCTTAGAATCAATAAAATTTGTGATGAATATTATAGATTAGCGCACTTTATGGAATTATTGAGTACAGCGACTAATAATGCATATCCCCCCAAGTTTGTTATTAAAATTATCAACTCAGTGTATCAAATTTCACTCGATAACATCCTAGAAAACATTCCCAATTATAGTGACTAACTACATATATATATATATATATATATATATATCAGGGATGTATCTAGAGAAATGTGAGTGGTGGTGGTTGTTCCAGAACAATTATAATTGAGAATATAAAATTTCGAAACGAGCTTCACGTTATTCGCACACATAAACAGTATTAGTATTGTATACTTTTATATTAAAGAAAAACATTTGATAAAATTGAATATAACTTTTTTTAAATGTAATTATAATATGTATATTTTCTTGGATGAGTGGTGGTCGGCAATTGAGTGGTGGTCGGCAATTCTGACTGGTGGAAACCCCGACCACCACCTACCACTGTAGATACATCCCTGATATATATATATATATTATATATAATTATTAATTATATAAATAAAAATGAAAAATAATAAACTAAGTCAAAAACATTAGAAAAATCAAAAAATCGAAAAATAAGATGCATTAACATTAATGTTTTGAATTTTATTTTCGCAAAAAAATGTAACTTTTGTCAGTATTGAAACTACGTTTTGAGCGCCCTTATAATGGTGTATAGTGGCATTCTTGATTATCCATTTTTCATATAAATTACTTGTTTAGTAGGAATTTTCATCTTTGATTCATATTCATATTCATGTTTGCATATTTGGGAAGTTGTATTCTGAATTGCTTGTCCAGTCTCCAGCTTAGACTCACTGGACGGGTTTGGGAGTAACTCCGTGAACGTTCGTACTGCCTCCCTGGTAGAGTTTCGACTTGTTCATTCCGGTGCTTCTAGATTAAGCTGTTGAGGTTGATCGTGTATACACGTGGTAGAAGAATGGTTCATGCCGCATGGTAATACAATTTTCTTAATGTATCCTTTTTTCATTTTTTGTTGCCTGTAGTCTGAGTTTAAGTATTTATAGTAATGTACTATTGCTTAATTTGAAACAGGCATTTGTTTGGGTTAATTGGAATTAAATACTCAGACTTGACGATGAATTTAATTCTAATTAATCATCGAATTTGGGATGGTGCTGTTCTTTTCTCTTATCGGCATTATGGCCGTGAATTTGCTTCTATGGTGATGTTAATATTACTTGAATTGTATTTTTTATTTTTACATAATTCTTATTATTACATTTCAAATATATATATAATATATATATATATATATATATAATTGAAGAATTTTATTTTACTTGTATTATATATACCTGAGATAGATCATTAATAGAAAATGTTTTGTATAACATAAGTGAAAGGAAGATGGACTGAAATGTAAATGTGACATCAAAAATACTATATGACAAGCCATTGAATATTTAAAAAAAAACATAAGAAAACATTATAAATAAAACAGGTACTAAACTGGTATAAAATCCTCCCTTTTCCCCTTTTCCATATAAAAGTTAAGGAATGGAATAAGAATTACATGTGGTAAAGAGGGGTGAATAAATTTTTGTATAACACATTAAGACACATTATATATATATTATACAGGGTGTCCAGTGCTATCAGTGCCCAATGGCTATTTCCTCAACCGTTAGTCACAGATATATACTTCCAATTACAAAAATGTTTTGAATTTAAAATTTAGGTACTTACATATTAACGCCACCGTGTTGCGCTAATGCGCCAATGAAGAGCAATCTTGTTGTTCGCACGTGCACACAGTAATCTTTTGGATTCCTTGTTGCTTTGTTGTTTGCTGATTTTTAACGCCATTTTTTAGTGCTACGAAAATGCGTATTTGGGATTTGCCAAAAACAGAACAAGATGCAATTTTATTTTTTCAGGAACGAAATATTTTACCAAAAAAACGAAAATGTACCAATTCCCATGACATGAAACTTTATTTTGGTAAACGTATGTTTTGGAAATGTAATTTAAGACAGTGTGATCAGCAAGTGGGACTTAGAAAAGACAACTGGTTTGAGGGAAGCAGAATTCCATTTTGTTCAGTTTTGAGATTCATATACTGCTGGTGCGAGTTGACGTCGATAAAATTTTGTGAAAAGCAACTTGATTTATCGGATAAAACTGTTATAGATTGGAACAATTATATGTGTGAATTATGTGTCTTGGATATGGAGAATAAACCAAACAAGAAGGTAGGTGGACCAGATTGCATTGTGGAAATTGATGAAAGTTTGTTTACTAAACGTAAAAATAATTCTGGTCGAGTATTACCCAAACAGTGGGTGTTTGGTGGTATATGTAGAGAAACAAAAGATTCGTTTGTTGTCACTGTTCCTAATAGAACTGGCTCTACCCTTCTTGATAAAATTATTGAAAACATTGCAGATGGTAGCACAATTTATTCTGACAGTTGGAAAGGTTGCCAAACAAATAGAATAGAAATAGAAGGATTCCTACATGCTAAAGTTAATCATAAATACAATTTTATAAATCCTGATACAGGAGTTCATACACAAACAGTTGAAAGAATGTGGGGGCAGTGCTAAATGGAGGAACAAGAGACATAGGGGGACGGCGAGACATCATTTGGAATCTTATTTATCAGAGTTCATAAGGCGACAGCATCAGGTGAAAGAAAATAGAGACTGTTTTGAATCTATGTTAAACTCTATATCGGCCCATTTTCCACCGAAATCCGATTGACTACTTTGTTTTTAAATAAAGTGTTTTGAATTTTGAAAGTGTTTTGATTTTAAATAAAGTGTTTTATTTTATGATTTGTCGCAAAAATTTTAGGTGTAGATTGGCGGCACTTAAAAACCGCCAAATCTGTAGCTGCAGTGGCATTAATACGTAAATACCAAAATGTATTATCTTAGAATCAATAAATGCAGTTTTGAAAGAAATACGAAATATAAATTTTTATACCGTCCTCCAACTACCAGTTATATTTGGGGAAATCATCCTCATACAATTTCATGCAAAATAAAAAAAAATAAAAAATCATCCTTTAGCAACCAAAATTGACTGACTTATAGTTGCTTAAAGTTAGAGCACTTTTTGTGCTGAGAAATGAGTGTTTTAAACAAAATAATTTTATACAGAAATCTGCTGTTTTAGGTGTTATATGCTTTTATTATTTTAGATTTAATGTGCGTAATTTTTTATATCTGTCTGCAGGTATGCTGCAACTGGTCTCATTACTGGTCTATTACCGCAGCGGTTCTTAACCTATGGGTCGCGACCCAAAATTGGGTCGCGAAGCATATTTCTTGGGTCGTGCTGAGTCGAACCAAAAAAGTTAGTAATACACCAAATAATAAGTAATACCAACACCTCCTAGAAGAGTTATTCCCTAATACAAGTTATTCCCTAATACAATGTTTCGGTTTTACCGCTCTTCGCGAATGGCCTTCCGGAAGTGACGTCCAATTCCTGTCCTGAGGCTTTCTCTTCTAGGAGGTGTTGGTAATATGCATGCCATTGCTTTGCGTGCGCGCAGACTCAGTAAGCTCTCTGTCAAAACTCGTTTCTGCGTATTGTGTTGTGAATAACAGTGAAACGTGTAATAACAGTGAAACGTGAATACAAGCATTTTAGAAACAAATTTTGTCTTATTATTAATAGTGGAGTGATCAAGCTGCAGTGCGTATTGTAAAATTGTAATCACCCTAATAATGGCAAAACGTGAATACAAGGAAGCATTTTTAGAATTAGGTTTTACTTGCATTTATGATCGAGGAGTGAACAAGCCGCAATGCGTGTTGTGCAGTGAAATATTAAGTAATGAATCGATGAAACCGAACAAATTTAAAAGACATTTTGATGCAAAACATAAAAATTTTTCCTTTGAGGGAAAAGATCGTACTTTTTTCGAAAGAAAAGAAGACCATTTAAAAAGACAGCGTTTGGATGCACCAAGTAGTAGTGGTTTTATAAATTCTGCCAAACAAGCTACACTTGCTTCTTTTCATGTGGCTTGGCATATTGCAAGACAAAAGAAACCCCATAATATTGCTGAAAAACTTATAAAACCTGCTGCCATTGACATGGCACGTATCATGTGTGGAGATGAAAGTTCAAAGAAATTACAAAAGATACCATTATCAAATGATACAATTCGTTTACGAATTAATGATATGTCATTTGATATTAAGAATCAACTTATTTCTGCTATAAAAATTGCTGGTTTATTTAGTATTCAACTGGATGAAACGACAGATGTAAGTAAAGATGCTCAACTCATGGTTTACGTGCGGTATCCAGGTTTAACAGATATACAGGAGGACATTTTATTTTGCAAACCAATGTTAACAACAACTAGAGGTGAAGATATTTTTCTTATGGTCGATTCGTTTTTTAAAGAAGAAGGATTAAATTGGAATCAGTGTTTCAGTATTTGCACCGACGGTGCAGCTGCCATGACAGCATCTCAAAAGGGATTTTCGACAAAAGCAAAACAAATGAATCCACAAATTATATCGATTCATTGTTTGTTACATAGACAAAATCTTGCTTCAAAAAAATTATCACCCGAATTATGTATCGTTTTGGATGAAATTGTTGCGGTAGTCAATTTTATCAAATCAAGAGCTCTTAACTGTAGAATTTTCCGCGAACTGTGTTTCGAATTTGGTGCAGAATACGAACATTTATTATATTATTCTGAAGTTAGATGGCTGTCCCGGGGCAAAGTTGTTCAAAGAGTATTATCATTACGGACAGAAGTCGAATTATTTTTGAGAGAAAAGAAACACCCATTAGCATCTAAATTCTCCGAGTTGAAGTGGATTACTCAAGTTGCTTATTTGTCAGATATTTTATTTGAAATAAATAATCTAAATACGTCTATGCAAGGACGTAATCATACTATTATTGAATTAACTGAAAAAATTACATGTTTTAAAAATAAACTCAAATTATGGAGAAATAAGGTTGAAGTAAAGAAACTTGCTTCATTCCCGACTCTTAATTTACTTGTTGAAGACAATAATATTGATATCACAGATTTTGAAATACAGAAAATTATTATTAATCATTTAGAAAAACTAATAGCAGACTTTGATCGATATTTCCCTGCAGACGATGTTTTCAAATATAATTGGGTTCGAATGCCATTTAATTTTGATGTAAGTGATTTGCATGAGGAATTTGTTAATATTAATCAATTTCAAGAACAATTAATAGAAATACAAAGTGACCAAGCACTTCGATACAATTTCTACAAAAACACTGAATCTTTATGTGCTTTCTGGTTAAAATTAAAAACCGAAAAGCCAATAATTGTTAAAGAAGCCCTAAAAGTATTATTGCCCTTTTCAACAACATATATGTGTGAGGCTGGTTTTTCGGCTCTGTGTGTAATCAAAAACAATTACCGGAACAAGTTAAATCCTGAAATAGATATAAGGTGCTCCTTGACAAGCATTCAACCGAGGTTTGAAGATCTTTCAAAATGTATTCAAGCACAAGGTTCTCATTAAAACTGTATGACTTGCATTTAAAATTTAAAAGACTTAACATATGTATTGATATTTCTTTTTTTTTTAGGAATAAGTTAAAATGTCAATTATTTTCAAAAAGTTATAAATATATTTTAATTTGGTCAATAAAAATTATTAAAAACACTTGATTATTAATTAAATTTTCCTTGGATCGAAAAGTACTTTTGTTTATCTTTATTATTAAAAAAAATAAATAAAAAATTTGTAAGTTAAAAAAAATCATCATCGTAGGATTGAAGATTTTTTTAAAATACGATCTAAAATAAAGCAATGAAAAAATTTTGACTTTTTTTTGGGTCGCGACATGAACATATTTCTCAAATTTGGGTCGCGGCTTAAAAAGGTTAAGAACCACTGTATTACCGTATAAAAATTTAAATTTCGTAATTTTTACAGAAATGCATTTATTGACTTAAACAATAATGTGTTACCTCATTCACAATAAGATCTTAGAAAGATCCCTAGAAGATCGTAGTCGAGCCCTGACTATAATACTCTTCTAAACGAATTACTATTTGATAAAAAGCTTTGCTTCATTCTCAACTTTGACAGCAAATAAAATTGAAATTTAATACTTTGAATACGTAATTTTAATATTTATATGGTCCCTTAAAGGTTGCCTAAAACGGGACATTTTATGCATGGAAAAGCGACTTAAGTTATAAAGTTTAATGCTTCATAACTCTGTGAATTTTGGTCGTAAAAGGGTGATTTTCTTTATTATTATTATTATTTTGCACAAAATTGTATGAGGATCATTTTCCTAAATACAACTGGTAGGACAGGGGGACCATATAAAAATTTATATTTTGTATTTCTTTTAAAAATGCATTTATTGATTTAAGCTGTTGCTAAGATAATAGATTTAAAAATTTAAAACCTTTTTGCAATTGGAAGTATATCTCTGTGACTAACGGGTGAGGAAATAGCCATTGGGCACCGATAACACTGAACACCCTGTATATATATATATATATATATCACTTCATATAACTTTCAATCGTACAGCCATGCATCACTAAATAACACACTTAAATTTAAATCTTGTAATTCTAATAGATGTAAAACTTGTCCGTTTGCTAATAGTAATCAGATCAATTGTAACAATAATCTTGTCTTCTGTAAAACATATAATTGTATCTACCAAATTGAATGTAAAAAATGTAATATGTCATATATAGGTCAAACCAGCAACCCTCTGCATCTCCGAATTAACGTACACAGGAATCACATAAAAAAATTTTCAAATAATGCAACTTCCTTTAATGAATCAAAATTTGAATACGAACATTTTTCTAAACATGGGTTCGACAACATTGAAATTAGTATTCTGTGTATTCAAAAAAATTACTATGACAGATTGTTGATTGAAAATGAATTCATTTGTGCACACAAAACCATCTTTCCATATGGACTCAATCAAATATTTAACCATCATAATATAGTTAAAAAGTCCTTTAATTCTCCTAATGAAGACCATAATATTTATAATTCCTTCAACAATCATAAAAGTAAATCAAAAAGAACTAAAAGAGCAAGTAAATATAATAAAAAATTGCCATCATTATCTGAACTAAAAAATGCCATCCTTCAGCAACATGCAAATTTTAAAATTACTTTTGATTGGAAACAATGTAAAAACTGGATTTTCGCAATTAGAAAACAGCAATTAAATATGGTATATAATCTTTTTCTAAGTACTGCATTTGATAACGTTCATTTTAAACATTTATTCTATGATTTGCTCATTACCAGAAGTAAAAATCTTAATAGTTATTTTTATGTCACAGACTTAAACTTTTAATGACGAATCAAAACAAAATACTAAAATAAATGAATATTGTACCTTGAATTTTACTAATTCTGTATTAAATAATCTGAAGATAAATAATTTTTTAAAATCGGTTTCCAATTACTTTCCAGTCAAACATGTAAATCCTAAAATTGCATATAAATATGATAAACCGCTAGGACGTTATATTTTCAACTATAATCAAATTGCCAAATCAGTAGATATTAATCAAAACTATGAATTGGATAAAGAGTCATATTGCCACTGTCATTTAGAAAAATACAAAGACTTCGTAGATAAACACCATGGGCATGTTATAACGGGAAATCTAAATATTATTAATTATGATGCACTAAGATCACTGATGTTACTGGGTACTAAGTACCGTATATCTACTAAATTTAAACATAAATTAATATGTAAAGGTTTATTTCTTGACTTAAATAAATTTATTTATAAAATCAGTTATAAATATCAAATCCCTGTAGAAGCCTTTAAACCTTGGAGAGTCTTAATAGAGCAATACTTAAATCATTATATATATAATCAGAAAATTAATAATTCATATAAACTTAATTCAATTAAAAATGATATTAAAGAAATACAAAATGATTTTGTCATTACATATGTCGATAAGGCAAGTGGAAACTACTCAATTATATGTAAATATTATTATAAAAATACCCTTCAGTCACACTTACTTAATAATCATATTTATAATTTACATAAAACTAACCTTAAAATCTTATACAATAGAATATCAGCCAAATATAAGCAAATCCATCTAAAAAATAGTTGTAATAACATTCCATATATTGTTTTAGTACCCAAGTTTCATAAATCCCCTGTTGCTTTTCGAACCATTACCAGTGGGCATAATTCTTACATTACTAATGCTGGAAAATTATTATTAAAGATATTACATGAAGTATCCTCGTCAGATGAAATCTCAAATAATTGTCATATTGTAAAAAACAGTTTTGAAGTAGTTAAGAAATTGAAAACTCTTACTAATATTCGTAGTATTTATACCTTTGATTTCAAAGATTTGTTTAATAATATTAATATAGATGATCTGTATAGAATTATTTTAGGAATTTTTGAAAAATATAATATCAACCTAAAATATTCAAATTTTCTTTTTAAAAAATTACTTAACTTCACTCTTTATGAGAATTATATTCAACATGGTGGTACTATTTTTAAACAACAGGTTGGTATCCCACAAGGGGGGTGTGCCTCATCATTGTTAGCTAATCTGTATTTATTCTTCTATGAAAAAAACATTAATCCAAGCTTGCATAATATGCACATGTTTAGATATATAGATGACATTTTATGTGTATCCCCAAATAATAATATCCCTATAGTATTAAACTTTTATCCAAATAATTTACAATTAAATGCAAGTAATAATGACACAAATGTTGCAAACTTTTTAGATTTAAATTTAAATTTACAAAATTGTAATATGGTTATAAACTTGTATGATAAAAGACAGGATTTTAAATTTAATACATCAAAAATTCAACATTTTGACTCTTGTCTGCATATATCTGTATTTAGAAATATTATAATAAACCAGGTTCTAAGAATCAATAAAATTTGTGATGAATATTATAAATTAGCGCACTTTATGGAATTATTGAGTACAGCGACTAATAATGCATATCCCCCCAATTTTGTTATTAAAATTATCAACTCAGTGTTTCAAATTTCACTCGATAACATCCTAGAAAACATTCCCAATTATAGTGACTAACATACAGAAGAGAGAGAGAGAGAGAGAGAGAAAAAAAAAAATATATATATATATATATATATATATATATATATATATGTTTGTATGTTATATATAATTATTTATTAATTATATAAATAAATAAAAATGAAAAATAATAAACTAAGTCAAAAACATTAGAAAACTCAAAAAATCGGAAAATAAGATGCATTAACATTAATATTTTGAATTTTATTTTCGCAAAAAAATGTAACTTTTGTCAGTATTGAAACTACGTTTTGTGCGCCCTTATAATGGTGTATAGTGGCATTCTCGATTATCCAGTTTTCCTATGAATTCTTGTTTAGTAGGAATTTTCATCTATTATTCATATTCATATTCAGTTCTGCATGTTTGGGAAGTTGTATTCTGAATTGCTTGTCCAGTCTTCAGCTTAGACTCACTGGACGGGTTTGGGAGTATTTCCGTGAACGTTCGTACTGCCTCCCTGGTAGAATTTCGACTTGTTCATTCCGGTGCTTCTAGATTAAGTTGTTGAGGTTGATCGTGTATACACGTGGTAGAAGAGGAATGATTCATGCCGCATGGTAATACAATTTTCTTAATGTATCCTTTTTTCATTTTTTGATGCCTGTAGTCTGAGTTTAAGCATTTATAGTAATGTACTATTGCTTAATCTGAAACAGGCATTTGTTTGGGTTAATTAGAATTAAATACTCAGACCTGAAGAGGAATTTAATTCTGATTAATCATCGAATTTGGGAAGGATCTGTTCTTTTCTCTTATCGGCATTATGGCCGTGAATTTGCTTCTGTGGTGATGTTAATATTACTTGAATTGTATTTTTATTTTTTATTTTTACATAATTCTTATTATTACATTTCAAATATATATATATATATATATATATATATATATATATATTAAAAGATTCATAAATACCGAAGCAAACTAAATGAGTTAAGTATACTTAGCAACTATGAAAAGTTAGATATACTAAAGGTATTAAAAGTAATAAAGTAAAATGATACTTTAAGCTTTTCCCAATAACACACCCTTTTCATTCTAATTCATATTCCAAATTCCTATTTTATTTCAAGCACGTATAGCAACTATATAAAATTCTATCCCACGCAACTAATCTTAACAAAGTCTGTCTGGACTTCCTCTTTTCCTTGAGCATACCATATATGATCACTAATCTTAAACTCTGCGTAAACATTCTCATATGAAACTGCTTCCCCATCACATTTTTAAAGCATAAATGATGTGAAGGCCACATGTTTCCCATATCCTCATATTCCTCCTCTTCTGCTGTAACTGTACATTGTGTGAACCAATGCAGACGGCATTGAGATTTCTTGAGAGCTGGTTGCCGGAGCTCGGCCGGCCTATGTAACTGTATCTGTTTCGAATGTCATATAATAAAGTAGATTTTTGGTAACGTGAAAAATCTCTTCGCTGAACTTCTGTAGCTGATATTACATATATATATATATATATATGAGTGAGAATTGGGGAGGGAAGAAACACACAGTAAACTTCTGGGTAGTTTCCTGATTAAAACAGAATGGGGAGGGGGGGGGGGAGTGCGGGGCAGTTGGCTTTAGTTAATTGCCAAACTACAGTGTATAATCAACCTGTGGTTACTGGTGAGTGCCTATTTTCAGGTCTACATGAAAACCACTGAGCAGTTAGCTAATAACTTTTAAATTTAGCTAGTAAATCACGATTTAAAAACTAAATGCAAATATTATAGTAACTTATACTCACAATAAATAGCAACAAACCGCTGTAGTGACAAGCATTGTTTGGATAACCCTAAAGAAAAACAAATACACTTATAAAGTTTATGAAATATCTTTCTACAAGTTTCATAAATGATGATCATTAAAAATTAAACTATCACATTATTAAAAATGTTAAAACATGCAGTTGCTTCTTTATGAATTTACTGAAAATTTATAGAAGCTGATAGTAGGCAAAGAGAGATAATAGAAATTTCAGATATAAAGTCAACAATGCAAAACCAAACCTAGGAGACATTTATTTACATTTATGTCATCATACATGCCATTTTTGGCTGTTATAATATAATGCTTATGCTACATTCCTGGTACAGATAGCTACAGGAAAGTATGGCAATAATAATTTTGCATATCTTTAATGTGCCTAAACTCCGCATGAGCATGGGGATAATCTAGGCAGAGTCAGAAATCGAACTCAGTTATCTGTTTCTTTTGAGTTACCTTTTCTCTAAATAATGTGTCGCTAGCCTACTGGCCACAAAACATAACATAAAATTATATAACTACATGATTTGAAGTATTTTCAATCCCTGAATATACCTTAACAGCTAGGTTCATAATATATTAATATAAACTTGATTATAGCCATGTGTCATCGTTGAAAAATTTTTGACCACTAACATTTTTGGTTCACCTCTAAAAATTTTACTGTTAGTGGTCGGGGCAGCTTGTGACTTCACGAACTGGTGAAGCAGATCCAGTAGCGGGATTGCCTCTCTTCCTCAACAACGAATATCATCAAAACACATCATGCTACCTGCACAAGTGTTGTCAAATATTATCTAAAAATAGCCAAAAATTCACCAAATAATAATAACCCATTCAGCTAATAACTTTAAATGAAGCAGTGCTTATCTTGCATCACCTCACGAGCTACCACTGGTGGTCACTATTAAAAAATCTGAAGCTGAATTTTTAGGCACCACTACACAATCCCCCCAAAACTAACATGGATAAAAGCTAAGCTTCGTGGATTATTTTCTAGGTATTTTCAGGCTAAACAGAGTATTCTAATTTTATTAGAAGATTCAGAAAGGTATATTTTACAAGCAAAGTAAATTTCAGACTTACATCTGCAGTATTTTTTTCATTAATACTCATTTTTTTTAAAAACATTGATGGTATAAGGAGAATCTGACTAAGAGTTATAACTAATTTGACTAATGTTATAAATTTGCTTTAAGGGCCTTAAAATGTACTATAACATTCAAATCTTTAATTTTATAATAACTAAATGTAATTTTTATTATTGGATGTTGAGGATATTTTGTTTCATAATTCATTAGTTGCAGGTAATTAACACAATATTACATCATTTGTGTATGTTTCTCCATTTTAACAGTTTTAAAACTGCGTTATTCAAAAGTACACACACAGTAAGTAGCTACAATATAGGTAAAAATGCTCAAAAACTTTATTTAAGACTTTTAAAACTAATTAAATTACATGGTGTAACTCACTCAACTTTCATAATATCATTAAAAAAAACTTGATCCAAAATTTTATTAGTATATATACACTTATAGGGCATTCAGAGAGCTGTAAATTCTTGCTTATTGTTTATAGTTATCACTTTCAGCTTTTAAGATATAAGTATTACAAACTTGAAAAATGTAAAATTTTCATACTTTAAACTTGATAAGATGATTAGTCGAAAATTATAACAGCTTGGTTTGAAAATGAGTATAGATTTAGAAACTAAATTTCCTTATATATATTTTTGTTGCTTACTATTTATATCTATCTTTTATAGCTTACTAGATATATATTTTGAGTGAAAGTTAGAAAAATGAAAAAAACACTTGCTCAGAGAGATACTTTTAAGCTTTCTCAAAAAACAGCTCAAAATATTAAAATTATTTTTATATATACACAAACTGGATCCTATTCGATAAAATATGAAAAATTATTTACATTTTTATCTATTAGGTTTGGGGGTATAAGCAGCCAAAGTGTTTACATTTTTCATAACACTCAGTTTTTCTGTCAGAGGAACACCAACCATAGGTGTTATTCACATCCAATATATATAATTGTTAGACAGCTCATACAGACAGAAAAGCTATACCCAAAATTTGAAAAAAGATAGAGATGGGAAAAATAAGAAATTTAATATTTTATCTCTGGTCAAAGAGCGTCATGTGCGAAGTTGAGAAGCATCAGGTGCAATTATATGAATACTTCAGAGACCCAGTAGCAGAATATTTCTAGCTGATCTGCGACAAAGATTGAGGGTTTGAAAATTTATCTACGGCTTGCACGTTGCCTTAACTTCTGTGTTTTTCATTGGTTGTTTCCAAAATTGGTCGTTTTTTATACACTTCTTATATATTTCATTTCAAGTTTTACATACTTTTATTATTTTAATGAATATTTAAATTGTATTTATTAAAGTGAAAATAGAATTATGAACATGTAAGTTCAGATGCACATATATCAAATTTTAGTTTATGCTCCCTTATATTTATAACTATACATTGTTTTAATTACTTTAAGCAAATAACCCTTTATTTCATTAATTATTATAATTTATATATTTCTAGTAATATTAATTAATAACATGCATTTATTAAATTTTATTTATTTATTAAATTTTAAAAACTTATTTCTGATCCTTTTCTAATTTAAAGTTTCTCTTTAAGCCATTGTCAGATTCCTCCGTTTTTTCCATTTCTTATAGGTTTACCAAAATAACAGATTTTTTAAAAATATTTATAATCACTAATTATTTTCCAACCTTGTACCAATGTTTTTTCATTATAGGACATTCAGGTGTTTTGCACACAAGAAATTAATCATTCATCATGTTTCAGGTACTTTTTTTAGTAATATTACTGATTATTTCCGACATTGTCTGCCCCCTTTGATTTTATCTTTTAATCACTTATTCCATAATCTTTTCAATCATCATGATCACGAATATTCCGATAATATTTTCTGTCATTTTATTAGATCTTGTGAATATAGTTTTGTAAGTTATTGTCTTTCAAGCAGCAGTTTTATTTATTGTAATTTTAGCTAATGTCATTCTATTTTCCATATGATCGTTTATAGACTGTACATTTGCAGGTCAAAGTGGAACAACAATTAATGATATCGTCTCTTTAGCAGGAAAAAGTTCGGTTTTTGAATCTCCCATCCCCACTTCGCAGCAAGGATGGCACTTCTCACGTGCTCACTCATGTTATATCCACAACGTATTTGGAACAATCAGAACCGCCCACTTTGCAACAAGTGTTCGTGGTCTTTAGGGGGAGGTGGGTGCAGGAAAAGAAAGGTGTATAAGCGGACGAAAAGTCGGAAGAGGGTCCAAAGAAAAAGGTCATTCACAAATGCGTTTATTTTCTTTCTGTTTCATGCAAATCGGATTCGAAGCTCATTTTTTTTTAATTAGATTTTTTGTAACATAATCTGCAGGCTGCTGAAAACTCTGTGACGTCCATCTCTTGTTTCGCAATTTTTTCTACCGGGCTCAGAGAAAGTGTACGTAGATTGCAGAATAAAAGAAAAATGCAGAACAAGTTCAAATAGACCTGTCATTGTTCAGATATATAATAAATGCATGAGCAGTGTAAATCTAATCAATCAATTGAAGGCTGCATATGAAGTTGAACGAAGATAAAAAATCAAATATTATCTGTGAATATTTTGATTTGGAAATACTCAAACACTTAGCCTGTTTCAAATCCTATCATCCCCCTCCCCATCCAAAAATAAATATATAACATGTTACATTACACCCATTCCTGAACATATCCTGGAAAATGTTGGGAAGAGCAAATTATGAGTACAATATGCAAAATCTGAGATTGAAAACAGAGCAGAAAACATGTGCAGCATTTGAGAGGTTAATCTTTGATTTACATTTACCAGAAACTGCTTTGCTTAATTTCATACTTTTCATGTAAAAAGAAAATTTTAAAGGGTTTAATGTTTACTTATCATTCTATTTTTGCCATTTGTGCCAGGTATTTTACTTAAGTTATTCATAAATAAACAAATATATCGACTGCAATGTTTCATGTTTCTTTCCCTTATGGACAATAGGGATAATTACAAGTCCCATGTTACTTTGCAAAATATAACAATACAGAATCAAGGTGTTTTTTGAATGCATCTCATTTATCATATTTTTAGAAATAAGTATTTTTTTTATTTTGTATCTCTTGTGGTCCTCAACAGGTTAAACTGCAGGTTATTGAAACTTTGGTGTACACAACTAGATATTTGGCGTCCACTATTGGATTTATTGAGCTTGTTCTCAGTATAATTTTTTCTCTTAAATTAAAAAAATGAAATAGAAATAAAAAGTTAAAAAGTGGATGTTTGACAAATCAATGAATGTATAGTGTACATTTAAAAAAAATTCTTAATGAGAGTTTCTGGTTGAGCTTCAGCAAAAAAAAATGACTATATATATATATATACATATATATCATTAGTATTCCAATCAATGATATTTGTTCTCTCTACAGGCGGGATATGGCCATACTGTCTTTCGGGAGGACAGTATTGCAGTTTTTACACATTTTTCATACATAGATTACTGTAATTAATACATACCCTCTATTTATACCTTTTGGTACGAACCATGGAGCTACTCCGCCAATTAATAACCAAAATAATGTAAATATTACGAAAGGAACAGAAGAGGCACCCATTTTTTAAGGTCTCAAGAAATTTAACTTATTATTTTCTTTTTTTAATTTTTGTCATGTGCAATTGATGCGGTTAAAGTTAATAGATAATCAGTGCGATGCAAACAAATCAACTGCGGTCTTTGATCTTGATCTCTTTTCCGGGAATCATATATTGAGACAGGGTGTCCAAATTACTACTTACTATGGCTCCGCATCCGTCCCACCCATACTGGGGCCGGGGTATTGTGACATCGGATCCAAACATCAATAGATGAGTTGCACCGAAGTCACATTCCCCCTAGCAACGGTTGCTATCGCCATACTCTTTGTAGACGCCGTCCTCCATTACATTCCTGTCAATGTAGCGACGATTTTTTTTTATCTTGACACTGTCAAGATTTCAGTGTGAAATTATACCTCACACCACAACGTTGCTTCTAAGAAGTCAATAAAAGTACCGAGAAAAATTACTGTATACGGATTTGTCTAATGAACCGTATAATAATTTTACTTAAGGGGTGGGGAATCCCAGAGTATGCGTAAATAAAGTTTATTGAAGCTTATTCAGATGTTTTGATGTTACTTGGGAGGGGGGGAATCCCAGATATGCTCGCCCAAAGGAAAATGCAGTGGAACACGATATGTTTGTAAAACTTGAGTATCATTGCACATAGGTAAATGCTTTATAGTATAGCGTTCCGGAAAAAATTATTAAATGTATGCAGTCAGTTTCATTTCAACGCATGCTGTGTAAATAAGTTTATTCAAGCTTATTTAGATGTTTTGATGTTACTTGGGGGGGGGGGGGAGGAATCTCAGATATGCTCGCCCAAAAGGAAAATGCAGTGAAACTCGATTTGTTTGTAAAACTGGAGTACCATTGCACATAGCTAAATGCTTTACACTATACCGTTCCGGAAAAAAATTATTAAATATATGCAGTCAGTTTTATTTCAAAGCATGCTGTGTAAATAAAGTTTATTCAAGTTTATTTAGATGTTTTGATGTTACTTGGGGGGGGGGGGATCACAGATATGCTCGTCCAAAGGAATATGCAATGAAACTCGATATGTTTGTAAAACTTGAGTAGCATTGCACATAGGTAAATGCTTTACAGTATAGCTTTCCGGAAAAAATTATTAAATGTGCTCAGTCAGTTTCATTTCAACGCATGCTGTGTAAATAAAGTTTATTCAAGCTTATTTATATGTTTTGATATAACTTGTGGGAGGGAATCCAAGAGTGTGCGTAAATAAAGTTTATTGAAGCTTATTTAGATATTTTGATGTTACTTGGGGGGGGGGAGGGAATCCCACATATGCTCGCCCAAAGGAAAATGCAGTGGAACTCGATATGTTTGTAAAACTTGAGTGCCATTGCACATAGGTAAATGCTTTAGAGTATACCGTTCAGGAAAAAATTATTAAATATATGCAGTCAGTTTCATTTCAACGCATGCTGTGTAAATAAGTTTATTCAAGCTTATTTAGATGTTTTGATTTTACTTGAGGGGGGGGGGGGGGGTATCCCAGAGTATGCGCAAATAAAGTTTATTGAAGCTTATTTAGATATTTTGATGTTACTTGGGTGGGGGGAAATCCCAGATATGCTCGTCCGAAGGAAAATGCAGTGAAACTCGATATGTTAGTAAAACTTGAGTACCATTGCACATAGCTAAATGCTTTACAGTATACCGTTCCCGAAAAAAATATTTAATATATGCAGTAAGTTTCACTTCAACGCATGCTGTGCAAATAAAGTTTATTCAAGCTTATTTAGATGTTTTTGATGTTACTTGGGGGGGGGGGGATCCCAGATATGCTCGTCCAAAGGAAAATGCCGTGAAACTCGATATGTTTGTAAAACTTGAGTGCCATTGAGCATAGGTAAATGCTTTACAGTATACCGTTCCCGAAAAAATTATTAAATATATGCAGTAAGTTTCATTTCAACGCATGTTGTGTAAATAAAATTTATTCAAGCTTATTTAGATGTTTTGATTTTACTTGGGGGGGGGGGGAATTCCAGAGTATGTATAAATAAAGTTTATTGAAACTTATTTAGATGTTTTGATGTTACTTGGGGGGGGGGGAGCGGGGATCCAAGCGTATGTGAAGTATGCTCTTCCAAAGGAAAGTGCAGTGAAACTTGATATGTTTGTAAAACTTGTATACCATTGCATATAGGTAAATGCTGTACAGTATACCGTACTCGAAAAAATTATTAAATATATGTAGAAAGTTTCATTTCAACGCATGTTGTATAAATAAAATTTATTGAAGCTTATTTAAATGCTTTGATTTTATTTTCAACTGCTGAAGCATACCCCACTACCTGGAATAGCTTTGGCTTGAAATAGTCAGTCGGCAGTATGTTAAAACTTATTTTTGATCTCTGCAAGATCTCGTTTAATATGATCTGTAAAAATACAAACCATGTAACATGTGGTATGCCACAGACGATAGATGTGCTGAATGCATTTTTATTTCATTCAATCGTGAATTGCTTATGCATAAAGTTTTTGCAATATTTCGCCTCTAATTAGAATCATTTGTCGAGATTTTTAAAACAGAACAATAGTGTTATGAAATATAGTGTTATGAATATCAAGATTCCTTGATATGATCTTATTATTTCTTGAAAACGTAAGAACATACCTACTTGCTTTTTAGTTTTATACCACTGCATGTTACCGATAACTTTCTAGAAGAAACTCCTGTGTATACTAATGCTGTCATGATTTTTTTTTAAAGACGCGTTATTGAATAGATCATGTCTAGGCATGTGTATATAAAGTAACAATCCCATTTATTTATTTTTTTTACCTGCATATTGCTATATTTAATCAAAAACTAAGTTATATTCACAATGCCTCCTCAAGAAATATAAGGAAATTTTAAAATAAAACACGAATGCTTACGCTACACAAGAGTTTAGAAAAACTTATATTGTTGTGTATTAAATATAGAAACGAGGAAAACTCAAAAGAAACTTTTTAAAATTTACTTCTTTTCAGAGAATTTTTTTGTATTTAAATTATAATTTATTAATGTATTTAAATTATACTATATATCTTATATGCTATAATATTAAACATTAACATTATTATAATATATAAGACTAAGAGTTTACACTTTCATAGCTTTGAATAATAAATTTTAGCATGATTTTGAGGTACAATTATTTCAGATATTCAAACAATACATTGTAAAGACACTTTCTTAATGTAAGCAAAATGAAGATTAAAATTTAAAAAAAAGAAATGAAAATTTATCGATAACTTTCTAGATGATGTATAATGAACATAAAAGTAAATATATTTAAAACTGTATTAATAAAATTTATTTGAATTATTATGAGATGATAGTCTATTATAACGCTACTGTCTTTAATTTTCTGATTCATGATGAAAGCGAGACAACCACACGTCTTTATGCTTTTTAGTTAGTTCTAGCTAGGCATACATCAATATATATTGATGTACAACTAGGTTCTAAATAAAACAGCTTTTTATTAAAATGAAAACCCACCAAAATACTTGAAGAAATAGTGTCTTCTGTTATAAACCTAATGTACGTCCAGTGATTGCTTGTACAAATAAAACAATCTCATGATATCACATGAATCCTCTATACAGTTATAGTGTCTTCTGTTATAAACCTAATGTACGTCCAGTGATTGCTTGTACAAATAAAACAATCTCATGATATCACATAAATCCTCTATACAGTTAAAAACAGGATCCCTATTAACGACAACTTTTATTTGTCTGAAACCCCCAGGGATAATAATAGGTGGGGAAGGGGCACAAAGTTGAATCGTACATAGGTGCCTGACATTATAATAAAGGCAAAACTGGTCCATGGATGCTGATATCTGTAATGGGAGTGTCTTCCAGATGTTATGTATAGTTCAGTGATGCTAGAAGTGTTGAAAACCCAGACCACACGACCAACCCGAAGGCTTATGGTAGCAAGATGTGTGGCAGAAGAAAAGTATTCAAATATTTTATTCCAGTCACAATACTTTCCTTATGTGTTAAACTCAAAGCTCAAACTCTTACATCCTTTGTACGACATCACATATATTCAGATATGAAAAGATGCTTGTATAAACAATTTTGCGCAATAATTTTAAAAAATTTCCATATCACCTAATTTTCTTTTAAATACTAAATGTGTATTCATCAGAAAATGCATATGCTTTTCTATTTTAATATATCGATTTAAAAATATAGAAAAAAGTCCGAGGATTATAAATGAACTTGACCGACTGCACTTTGCGATACAAAATGCTCACTACAAGCAAGTTTTTTCACTTTCCCTAATTTCATAATTTATATGCAGGGCAAGAAATTTCATTACAGAGTTTACTTGCCAAAAGAGCTTTTCACTCACCAGTTTAATATAAATAACGTTGCATAATCTATTTGTCATTTCTAATCGAAGACAAAATTGCATTAAATAAAGCTGAATATGCAGACTTTATACAAGTTATTGTGTGATTTAGTTTATTGCAGTTTGGAGAAGCATTATAAGAGCAAATTTAAACAATTTTCAGCCTACGATTGCCAGATTTATGTAGTATATCAATAACTATAAGAATATTAATAGAGATATTCAATGGAAATATGTACTCAAGAAAAAAAACAAATAGATCACTTCTACAGAGTTAACTTATGTTATACATAATTATGCCTGTTTTCTCTTGCATATCTTCAATAATAACTAATACAGCAACAGAACAACCGACCTTTTTTATATATAAATGAGCCAGCTGCTATATTACTGTGCAAGTTTGCGACTCAATATATATTACTAATAAGACTTGCAATATGGGTGTTTTAAGTGCATGAAAAGAAATAGCTCAATTAAAAAAACAAACTTTGATGGCACAGATATGATTACATAATGCAAGGGTAGATGTTAATAAAATAATTTTAAATGTAACTTACCCAATTCCATTAGTAAACTTCCAAAATCAAATATTGTGCATATATGCTTGTAGCGGCAATATGAAATTTATGTCATCAAAACATATCTTTTTATGAATATTTGTGCTAAATAATCCTAGGAGAAGATATATCTTGATATATCCTACTGAAATTATGCACTAAATGATGTGCTCGGGGGGGGGGGAGACCGCAGTCCCGCCCTTCCCTCAAGTCTTCAGAAAAGGAGTGAGCTGGGCCCAAGTGGGTTCCCAGCAGAGAAAAAGAAGGAGAAGAGGAAAGAGGGGCGCCCCGAGGGGCGCGTCACATGAAACTCATCTATTCTCTTCCCGTATTCTACTTTCTTTCTTTGCATATATTGAGACGGGGTGTCAAAATTCCTACTGCACTCATCAATAATAGTAAAATATTCTTTTAACTTTATCTTCCAATTGCTAAATTTAACTGACCTATCAATGCCCACAGTGGCACATCTCTTCACTTTTAAATTATATATATATTTGTATATATATATTTATTAAAAAAAAGTGTGGCCCGCCTTTTTTTTGCTGAGAAACATCTCACTTTACTGTAATAGAAATGATCATTAGAAAACGAGTTAGACTTAAAGAAAGCTTTAATCAACTAGAATGATGCATGACAAAATGGCAAAGCAGTATCGCACGCTAGTAGTTGGAACATCAAAACATAGTAGTGTTGCCATTCTTCAAGTACCTAAAGTTAGTGTTGCCAAAACAAGAACATAATATCACATTCACCCCTCCCATAGTGTTAGTCAATCACATAGTCGGCTAAATAGGAAGGCAGGCGTTTCGGTCTGCTGGGACGAAGTGTAGTAGGATCCTGGGACCTCTCCCCAGTATTCTTACAGAAGTTCTCTGATGAGGAGGCTGGACTGCTAGGATATGGTGGTACACTGTCTTGAGCTTCATCTTCTGTCATATTTTTGAGACTCACCGGTGGGGTTTTTGTATGTGCGTTAGACAATTCAGAATTCAGAATATCAGAAGAAGGCAGATGGCTGCTACAGCTGTCTCCGTCGTCACTGATAGGTAAAGGAGTTTCCCCTCTTGGAGCTAAGTGCCGTATAGAGACACTGGTTTCACGTCCGTCTGGGAGTCTAACATAAGCATAGTCTGGGTTTGCTTCAATGAGTTCTACTTCCTGCACAATAGGCTCATACTTATTAGCTCGTGTGTTGTTCCTCATTAGCACTGGACCTGGATGGGTAAGCCAGGTAGGTATGGAGTAACCATTGTAGGATCTTCTAATGTGGGAGAACATTCGTTCATGAGGTGTAGCATTTGTGGAGGTGCATAGTAGGGAGCGAATCGAATGTAAGGCAGGTTGTAAAACATTTTCCCACTGTTCAATTGCCATGTTTTTTGATTTTAGTGCCAGCTGGATAGTTTTCCATACGATTCCATTGTATCTTTCGACTTGGCCGTTTCCTTGCGGATTGTAAGCAGTCGTCCTGCTATCCCAAGTCGCTATCCCAAGTGGAGTGAGAAAAGATTTTAACTCACGGGACATAAAAGATGAACCTCTATCAGAATGTATATAAGCCGGCATTCCAAAAATTGAGAAGATGTTTTGCAAGTGAGTTATAATGGTAGACGCCGAGATATCAGAACAGGGAATTGCAAAGGGGAATCTCGAAAACTCATCTACTACAGTCAGGAGGAAGCGGTTCCTGGAAACTGTTGGTAAAGGTCCTTTGAAATCCAGATTTAATCTTTCAAAAGCAGCAGTTGCTTTGATTAATTTTCCATCATTTTTACAGAATCGTGGCTTGACTTCGTTGCAACAGGGGCAAGCGTTTATGACCCTCTTAATGTCGTCCAAAGAGAAGGCTAAATTTTTAGATCTGATCCAATGATACATTCGGGTGATTCCCGGATGACACAATGCCTCATGTAATTCTCTTATATTCACTCCTGGGCTGGTAGCCGCCGTTATTCTTGATAGAGTATCCGCAGTTGCATTTCTGTTTCCAGGTCGGTAGATAATATCAAATTTGAAGCAGGTAAGTTCCAATCTCCAACGCATGATTTTCTCATTTTTAATTTTACTGTTATGACACTGATCAAACATGAATGTGACTGATCTTTGGTCAGTAAAAACTTCAAAATGTCTACCAATTAAGTAATGTCGCCAATTCCGTAGGGATTCAACAATTGCATAGGCCTCCTTTTCAATCGAGGAATGCTTCTGCTCAGATGCGTTCAGAGTTCTTGAGAAGAATGCCACAGGACGTTCAGCTTGACTCAAGGAAGCCCCTATAGCAAACTCAGAGGCGTCTGTTTCCACTCTAAAGGGTATGTTGTCCTCAATAGCAAACAAGGAGGCATTAGCTATATCGGTCCTTAATGAGTCAAAAGCCTTCACAGCAACTTCCGGAAGAGGAAAGGGACCCTTAGCCAAGAGAGGGCGAATCTTCTCAGAGAATGTGGGAATCCAACGACAATAATGGGCAAACATGCCCAGCGCACGTTGTAGAGACGCTGTGTCTTTAGGAATAGGTAAGTTCAACAGTGGAGCCAGTCTGTCGGGGTCAGGTTTTATAGTTTTGTTCTCGATAAAGTATCCTAGTAGTTTGATCGATTTAGTAGAAAAAACACACTTCTCATCATTCAGTGTTAAGTTGTATTTCTTAGCAGTAATCATGAATTTTTCCAAGTTGCAGTCATGCTCTCTTTGATTTTTCCCACATACCGTTACATCATCAAGATATGGAAAAGTGCCTTCTAAACCTTCATCCTTAATTATTTTATCAATGATTCTCTGGAAGCATGCTACCCCATTAGTCACACCGAAAGGGACACGTAGAAAATGGTACAGTTTACCTTCAGCTTCAAAAGCTGTGTAATGTTTTTCAGATTCTAATATGGGTACCTGATGATAGGCACTTTTGAGATCAATAGTACTAAATATTTCATATTTAGACACTTGTGAAATTAATTCTTCAATTCTGGGAAGAGGATAAGCATCAAGCATCGTGAATCTATTAATTGTCTGTGAATAATCGACAACCATTCTGGGCTTGTGGTGTTCTCCTTTCACGACAAATGCTTGTGCACGCCAAGGTGAATTACTGGGTTCGATTACACCTTCTTCTAGTAGTCTGTTTACGTTCGCAGCTATAAATAGTCTATCTTCTTCCGTTTGACGCCTTGACTTCGTGATCACTGGTCTACAGTCAGGGGTTAAGTTAGCAAACAGTGAGACAGAGGGGGCTTGAGCAATTGCCAATGAGCAGATTTTCAGAGGTGGTCTGTCACCGTTGAAATCAATCTCAACTGAAGAATGATTTTTTAGTAAGTCATGGCCGATCAGAAAATCTGCACAGAGGTTTTTCATGATTAACACCTCTACGTTTGTATATGAATGAGTTTGTAATTTTACCGTTATCATGGAACAGCCAGTAATGTCCGAGCTTAAGGAAGAGTTAGCCATAGTTATTCTACCGAAGTATGGCTTCACTAGTATTCGACACTTTTTTACCAGAGATTGGTTTAGAAAACTGAGTGAGCTGCCAGTATCGATCAGAGCATTTAGCTCTATTCCATTTATATCCACTTTAGTAATAGATTTTTGGAGACAACTGGGGATAATTGATGCTGATGCTAAAGTATGAACTGATGCCGTAGAATTGTTCGGGGGGCGCGACAGTCTAGACTTGCAAACTCTCTGGTAATGACCTTTCTTTCCACACCCTCTACATAGTGCATCCTTGGCCGGGCAGACGTTTCGAACATGGCGGTCATTCCCACAAAAAAAGCATTTTCCGGTGCGGGCTGGTATAGCTGCAGTTGCGTGAGTCTCCTCGGGTTTTTCGTCTTTCTGCTCCATAGCAGCCACAGGTACCGAATTCGAATTTGCAGAATATGAAGCGGAGTGATGTTCTGCCAGTTCTAATGCCCTAGCCTGGTCGAATGCATTATCCAACGTAATTGTAGTGTTCTCCAACAGGCGTTCTCGAATTCGAGTGCTCCTTAAACCCCGGATGAATGCGTCTCTAATATACTCATTTTTGTATTGTTCAGCCGTAACAGATTTGAAATTACAATCTTTGCTCATTTGTTTAAGTATCTGTAGATATTCACTCACAGACTCTCCCGATTGTTGAGTTCTCGAAGCCACGCAGTGTCTGGCGAATATTTCGTTTCGTTTAGTAACGTAAATAGAATCCAGGGCAGTAATAGCCGTATTGTAGTTTTCTGCTTCGTTGATATGCTGATAAACACCCGCCGACACGTAATTACACAAGAGATGAAGCTTATTTTCCTCAGTCGAATGCTGAACTTCGCCCAGGAAATTTGAAAATGTCCGTTTCCAATGTTTCCATTTTGCTTCAGCTCCTACGCACGTTGGATCCACGTCGAATCTCTCTGGCTTGAGAAGTCGTTCCATCTCATGTGAATTTAGATCCAAGAAATCTAGTTGATTAAATTGTAATAGAAATGATCATTAGAAAACGAGTTAGACTTAAAGAAAGCTTTAATCAACTACAATGATGCATGACAAAATGGCAAAGCAGTATCGCACGCTAGTAGTTGGAACATCAAAACATAGTAGTGTTGCCATTCTTCAAGTACCTAAAGTTAGTGTTGCCAAAACAAGAACATAATATCACATTTACTGCCTTTTCCATCTTTTCAAATCACTTTTCAAATCACTTACATCCCCCTTTATGGAGCATTTTATGTAATTTCAGAGCACAAGATCTAAAACTACATTTCGGAGATTCGGCCAAATTAGGCCAGGCGCTCCAGAATTTCAACCCAGTAGTGGCAAAATTCCTACTTACTACGGATCCGCCCCCTTTTTCGCTCATATTGGCCAGCACGGAGGAGGAGACAATATGACGTTTCAAATACATGTAACGAGAAATGTCTATCAAGGAGAGATTCACAACTTTATTTAGCAAAATATAAATTTCAGAAAGAGGATTTACATGAATTCCTATTTATGTGTTCTAAAACACGGAGATTTCATTTTTTTTTTGTCTTCATCGTATTACGGATGAATAGTCTTTTCTATTTACGTATGTCTAATTATCGAAACTCATTCAAACTACGATTCGTATTAATTTGAGCACATAATGCAATTTTTGAAATATTTCAGCGAGCTGGGTATTATTCTTCGGATAAGGTGGATTTTAAAACATCTGATTCATTGTAAATTTAACTTGCTCGCATTTTTAAAATCATTTTAATCATCAGTATTATTTTGTGTTGAATTCGAGTTCCTCTTCCTTTCAAGTTTTCTACAACAGATTTAAAGCTTGCAAACATGTATATCAAATATTTTTATTCTGTTTTAAATGCTTTCTTGCCACAATTACAAATGACAATTAGTAAATAGTATTGCATGATTTATGTATGTAGTTACAATATCACACAATTACCTAATATTTCACCTACTGCATTTTATACACAAGTGGGGTCATAGTGGGGCCATTACTGGCCCCCACGATGACCCCTTAATCTGTTGCTTGTAGTGGAATGCTGTTGTGAATCTGAGATTGGATTTAAACATGTCAGCTTTATATGTTCATGGCTGCAGCTAACTTATCTGCAATGAGAGCAGCGTGCAAAATAAACGGTATCGCATCGTAAATTACGATAAAAATTTATGTTTTGCTATCTAAAAATAAATTTGAATCGCATTTTAAGACTTAATTTTAAAATTCACAACAAATTATTCGTAACGGTAAAAAAAAATCTTACCGCAAACGTGCATAGCTCCTGCAATATTCATGGTTTCTTTCCTTTTATATTTCAAATCTTTCTTTTATATTCTTTTATATATCAAACCCGGCATCTCAATATGTTTATAGGTATATTTTTAAAAAACTAGTGAAATAATAGTTGTGTTATAAATAGAAAAATATTCAAAATATCGAAACTGCTATAGAAATGAAAATTTTGATTAGCAGTTTGCTAATAAAAAATATTCCCTTATTTTGCACCCTTCTTCGTCTTCGGCCAAACCGTCCAACCTGCCACAAAAGTATAAGGTATCTGTTTCCCAGCCGGAAAGTTCCACTCAATTTAGGCCGGAACCCAGTGGGGGAGGCATCCACAGGGAACATACCCTCCTTCCTCTACCACTAACCTGTCGGATGGACTGACAGACCCACATGTTTAACATGATCGTACTCAACATGAACACGGCAGCAGTTTTAGCAGTGTCGGAAATAGAACCCGGTCCATCAGAGTGCAATTGCTGCGATCTAACCACTGAGCTGTAGCGCCCTTTATTTTGCACATTGTATGAGAGACTGATTCAAACTTTGGGAATATTTTTACAGGCAAAGTTCTCTCAAGAGTTTAATTTTTAATTTAAATTAGAAGCCGGCTGCATGGTAGCACTTAATATATCACTTCCCATAGAAATTCACATTATAGTGGCATATAGCAAAGCAAGTTTTCTTGCTGCTATTGCAGCTATGAATTATTCCATGTTGATAACATGTGTGTATAAAGTAAAATATAAATATCCCTTACCTCATATTACTTTAAACAAATGAGTACTTAGAATGTTAACGATATTGTACACAAATATTTGTTTAGAATTATTTAAAAATTGTGCTTTGTGTACAGGTATAACTATAATATGTAAATCGATAAAAGTAAGGATGTCAAATGTTTTATTTTTTAAACTACACTAAAAATTTACATGCACAATGATTTAAAAAAACATTATATGCATCCTGAGATTGTTATTTAAAAACATCATATCAATTTCATGCCAAATCTTTTCAGACATAGTTAGAGATGTGTATCAGTAAATTTTCCATTTTTATTTCATTTTAATAGATTTGAAAATTAATTCCTTTTACACTGCTTTTTAAAAAGCAAGTAACTTTACAAGTCTTTGATTATTAAGTTTTTTAATTTTGAAGAAGATGGTTCAGTCATGATAATAGTCATGTAAAAATAATTTGCGGAGACTGAAAAACGGGGTCCAAAATTTGCAGATATGAAGTTTCATGATATATATTTTAGCTAGATTACATTTAAGACTTAAAGTGGTGCTGGATTATCAGCTGTCGAAATGAGGTAAGAAATAAAAAAAAATAATTTAAAACAAAACATTGGACAATAAATATATTTTTTTCCAAAAGCATTAGACAAAAAGGTCACTGTACAGTACGTGTGTGTGTGTGAGAAACATTTAAATTAATTTATATATTATAAAGTACGCCTTTATAAACAGAAATCTGCATATAAATGCATTTAGTCTAATACAATAAATATACGTTAGTACAGCTGAATGAACCTGAACATAGCCTCCGTCAGATATTTTAGGCATGTACAACAAATATGCACCCCTCCCTCCTTATGTTACAAGTTATTGATCTATTTTTACAAACGGTTTAGGCAGGGGCGCGGTAGCCCATTGGTTACCGAGTTGCACTCGGTAGGCCCGGGTTCGATTCCAGCCACTGCCAAAACTGCCGCCGTGTTCATGCGGAGTACGATCACGTTAAACATGTGGGTCCGAAAGTCCTTCCGAGAGGTTGGTGGTAGAGGAAGGAGGGTACGGTCTCTGTGGATGCCTCCCCCACTGGGTTCCGGTCTAAATTGGGTGGCACTTCCCGACCGTCCAAACAGTTACCTTACACCTTTCTGGTAGGTCGGACGGTCTGGGTTTCAACAACAACAACGGTTTAGGCAAAAAGGGTGTCTGGTTTGTGGAACAGCCAGGTGTTAGTGCACGGGGATTGCACTCGGGATCACCCAATTTGATTCCCAGCTCTGCCCAAACTGTTTATATGTTCATGCGGAGTACGGGAACGTTTAATATGTGAGCCTGTAAGTTCTTCCGAAAGATACAGTCCATGTGGATGCTGCCCTACTGGTTCCTGGTCTAAATTGAGTGGCATTTCCTGGCCATTTAAACAGATACCTAACACCCTCGAGTAGGTCAGATCAAGGATATCTAAATCTTATTCTAGATGGCCTTGGTCAGATGGAGTGTCCAATTTACTACTTACTACGGCTCCACCTCCTACTTACTAGGGCTCCACCTCCGGCCCTTGAGACGTAGAACCCAAACGTCACTTCTCTTCCCGTACATCCTATTTTCTTTACGCTATAATGCTATTATGGTTATTATGCTGGATATAATATTTTAACGAAGTATCAATCAAGTAAGTGTTATATTTTAATAAGTATAACAACTCAGATTTCCTTCGAACAATAATCTAACATTATTTAAAGTTTGTTTTATATCAAATTCAATCATTTATATTATTTACAAAAATATCAAATTCTTATCAATCGTGTATAAAAGTACACGCTAAAACACTGCATATTTTGTTAAATGTCGGAAAGGCTAGATGAACACAATGAAGTTTCTGCTGTTTATAAAATATCGGAAAGCTTTTTAGTGTTTTTCTCGCCGAGAATTTGTAAATATATCTATATGTAAAAATTATATCGATTGTGTAACTGACCAATTATTTGCCAATCTTTATAACATTTCCCAAATATTATCAGTTTTAGTTAGAGCACTCCCCCTTTTTTTTAATTTTGACTGTCGCGCGGTTCACCTTTGCGATAACAGTCTAGTCGGCAAAGCCAGTCGCTTTTCATGCACACGTGTTCCTTTCTCCGAAGCTTGCTGAGTGAATTATCATCAATTTTTAACAAGGTGCTTGATATTTATCTTTAAATTCATCTTCTTGGATACGGGCTTATTTCTCCAACTCTCCTTAGCACAGCAGCGTGCACTGATAGGTCTCCCGGCTCCAGCATGGTGGAGCAACCAATGTTGAAATTGTACGAATTCAAGAGGATTTTCGGCAAGGACAAAACTCTTTCCGACTACAATCACTACAAAGCAGAAATGTATGGACCTCCTGTAGTTCGTGTCCCACCACGTGTAGTTACTAAGGAAGACGAAGACGATGCAGATGAAACTAAATGGATCATGAATCTAAATTATGAAGAACTGAAAGATCTTTCCAACGAACAAGAGTTCGTAGACCCTGAGATAAAGACTTTTATGCGTGCCAGGATGGCACTATTGGAAAGTAAAGAACGCTCTGAGATGGACACTTCTTCTTCTCCAGATATTGGTGAGCACCCTGTGAGTTCTTCTCACGGGAGTATTCCTTTTCCAGCATTTTCTACCGCTAATATTTTCACCCAGCCTTCTCCTAGTACCGTCGCACAAAAGGCGCCATCTACAGGTGTAAATAATGCTAATCTATCTTCAACTACTCTTTTTAACTTCAGTGCCACACCAGTCTTTAATGTTAATGTTAAAACTAATGCCCAAACTAAACAGCATCTCCTCGTCGATAGCGATGGCTTCCAAACTGTAACTAAAAGGCATACTGCCCGTGTAAAGAATGTTGATCCCCCTCCCGTCAGCACGGCCCAGCAAGTGCTAAACCCTGAGGTACCAGCGCCAGATGCACAAAATATTGATGTTGCACCCAAAAAAGAGAAGCCGCCCCGCCATTCTTCATCGTTCCTACTACCAACTGGCAAAATTAATTAGCACAGCTAAAACTCTTAGTCCCCTCCCTCCAGGGCAACCTGAGAGGAAGTCTCGTCAAAATTCAAGTTAGCACTCGTGAAGAGTACATAGCAATCCAAAGGAAGCTTAATGATGACAAACACATTACAGGACCCTTTCTCTTAAACGAAGAAAACCCCCTAAAATTCGTAATTAGAGGACTCTCTGTCCCTACGGATATAGCTGCAATTCAATATGAACTAACTGATAATAAAATTAAAGTAAATAGCATTACGCAACTTTATAAAGGACCTAAATCTAATAAAATTTTAATGCCCCTCTTTTATGTTCAATGCCCTAAAACTGCTGATAATATAGAAATCTATGAAATCCAAAATTTGTTAGGCATGGCAATTAAAATTGAAAGATATCGAGGAAAGCACAGGCTACCCAGTGTTTTTCATGCCAAACTTGGCATCACTCCTCAAATCAATGTTATCTCCCTCCAAAATGTGTAAAATGCGCAGGCCCCCATAAATCCTATGAGTGTTTCAAAGTAAAAGCCAAAGCGCTTTCGGACATTTTACATGTCCATTCTCAGTGGCAGTACAATTAGAAATCATGCCAACGAGCTTAAATACACTATAGTACTTTCAAGAAAAAATTTGCATATCATGAATTGTCAATTATAAAAATATAAAATAATAAAATAAAAAATAAAAATAAAGAATGACTGCTAAGAGTGGCGACTGCTAAGAGTGCACTGTTATAAATACAGATGAACAACAAATGATAAATCCCACGGATTCAAATAGTCATTTTATTTTTAAAAAACATCCTACGGACGTACAAATAATAGCCAAAGCGATTTCGGACATTTTACATGTTCATTCTCAGTGGCAGCACAATTAGAAATTATGCCAACGAGCTTAAATACATTATAGTACTTTCAAGAAAAAATTTGCATATCATGAATTGTCAATTATAAAAATATAAAATAATAAAATAAAAAATAAAAATAAAGAATGACTGCTAAGAATGGCGACACGTCACAGTATTAAATACAGATGAACAACAAATGACAAATCCCACGGATTCAAATAGTCATTTTATTTTTAAAAAACATCCTACGGACGTACAAATAATAGCCAAAGCGCTTTCGGACATTTTACATGTTCATTCTCAGTGGCAGTACAATTAGAAATGATGCCAACGAGCTTAAATACACTATAGTACATTCAAGAAAAAATTTGCATATCATGAATTGTCAATTATAAAAATATAAAATAATAAAATAAAAATAAAAATAAAAATGTAGACCATGGATCAGATTACAATTTACACCAAGCTTAAAGAGCAAAAAACTGCTAAGCTGTTTAAGAAATTAGGATTTTTAAAAAAAAACTCAATAATTATAAATCAATGTACTATGCAAAGGCTTAACATGCAGGGAATCGAGAACAAGTCGCCAAGCATAACTCAGGACCTGAACAGGGTCAAAAATACAAATAGAAGAACGGTATAAATAAATAGAAAGGGATTCATAAAGCAAGATCGAACGGGGGTTATTACAACTAACTAAAAGAAAAGTTTTTTCAAAAAGAGGGCAAAAATTATCTTTATTTACCAACTGGGCAAGGGCAGTCGTTAATTTACCATTTTTTATGTCTCTAGCATGTGCGGACAAACGGGTACCAACCTTACGTTTAGTACTACGGATATAAAATTTATAGATATTATCAGGAGAAAGGAGGGGTACAACATACAACCCAGCAAGATTTTTAAAGTTAATATTATCCCTAAACTTATCAGTTCGAATGCGATTGAATAACGTGGTAACAGCTGAATGGGCGGTTTAAATTTAAATTCAGCACAAAAATTAATAAGGGGGAGAAAAATTCTAGGATGGTAAGGACAACTAGCTTTAAACTCTAAAAGAAAAAGGTCTCTATTAGAAAAAGGTTGTAAAAACTTATTACGGATCTTAATGTAAATATCATGGATAAACTCATAAGAGTAGCCTGTATCTTGACGGAGTTTAAAAATTAAATCAATTTCATCACTTAAAGAAACAATAGTTGAACAGACATTAAAAGCGCGATTGAAATATGCGATAAAAAAAGCCTTTTTAGAAGAAATAGGGTGAAAAGAATTTGCCGGAATGCACGTGTTGGTAAACGTAGATTTACGAAATACAGAAGACTGGAAATTAGAAAAATTACGGGAAATAATAACGTCTAAAAAAGGTAAAGAGCAATTAGATTAATGTTCAACAGTAAAATTAATAGTGGGATAGAAATTATTGACAGAAACAAGTAAATTGAGTAAATCATCTAAGCCATGGTTCCAAATTATAAACACATCATTAACATAACGTTGCCAAAGAATGGGTTTAAGGGATAAAAAGGCAAAATCTCGTTCTCGACTTCCTGCAAAATTGCCTCCGCAAAGATACCAGAATGTGGGCTACCCATAGGTGCACCCGAGTTTTGTAAGTAAATATCACCAAGAAAACGAAAATAGTTGGTCCCTGCGACGATATTCAATACAGAGGTTATTGCAGAAGTTATTGCAGGGGGTTTACAATTATGCAAAGAAAGTTTTTTGCAATAATGCCAATGGCCTTATCAGCGGGAATATTAGAAAAAAGAGACACCACATCAAAACTATGAAAAGTACAATTAGGAACAAAATTTATCTTAAGAGTATTGATAAATGTTCAGTAGAATTAACCGAAAAGGGATGATCATCGAAAAACGGTTTTAAAAATTTTGCCAGAGCTTTCTCCAAAAAGTAAGTGGGGCCATTACATCTAGAAACAATAGGGCGCATGGTATGATTAGCTTTATGTAATTTATTTTCACCTTATTATTGCTTTATGACTTTCGCCTTATTCGGAGAACCGAATTTGGCCTTCTCAATAATGCTATCCGTGAATTGCGTACCAAAATAAAATTTTTGCGAGCGTAACTGTTATTTTTGGCATATCGAGCTTGTCACTTATACACACTTTGCTATTTTTGACTATTTATTTGATCAAATTACTACCAGATTATATCATGTTCGTAATTCTTTACATTTGCAGTATGCTAAACTTTCTTTTTGGAAAAGCAAACATAAAAATTCTAAACCCAATAAGTATTTTTACTCTAATCATGATCAGCATTTTGAAGCTAAGGATATTCCTACCGCTTCAACCCCCCTTTCTCCCCTCCTCACCCTACGTTTAAATATGATCGGGCTGAACCCCTTAATATTAGACCTGTGTTTTTTGAGCAACTTTGCACTCCTGTTTCTTTCCCTTTTGTGTGTTCCTTCACAAGATATCACCGTAATGCAACGTTTGGCTTTAGAGCGAGGCCCAAAATTTGCTTACCCCTTGCTCACAATAATATCCTTAATTTAATTCCCCATGTTGAAGAAACTCTTCTTCATGTCGATCATAGACATTGAGATCGTGGAGGATTCATTATGTACCGTTCCATTTCCAATTTTCAAAATAATAATGACTTCATGAGTAAAAATAGAAATAATTTTTCTCGATTAAATAATGATCTACCTATTGAAATTTTAACACTTAAAAAACTTAAAACCATTAATAATTTAATTATTTTGTCTGCTGATAAGACCAGACAACTTGTACTTATTGATAGTGTGAATTATATTGAGGCAATGCTGAGGTGTATTGCCGAGATGGATTGCACCAATGTCAAAACTTTTCCTTTTACTGCTATACATTCTAAGATTGCCCAACTTAAAAAATTCTCTGACCTTCCTCCTGCTATTAAATCTGCTGTTTTTCGAACTTCCCATCATTTACATCAAATTTTCGGTCAAATTAAAATACATAAAGCTAATCATCCCTTGCGCCCTATTGTGTCTAGATGTATGGCCCCACTTACTTTTTGGAGAAAGCGCTGGCAAAATTTTTGAAACCGTTTTTCGATGATCATCCCTTTTCGGTTAATTCAACTGAATATTTTATCAATACTCTTTTTAAAGTAAATTTTGTTCCTAATTGTACTTTTCATAGTTTTAACGTGGTGTCTCTTTTCCCTAATGTCACACTTCAAAATAAAATATGCCATCCATCTTGTCTCAAAATCGTGATTTTTAAAGTTCTTTTTAATTCATATCGAGTGTTGTATTCGTCCTAAAACCGCTTTATTTTTGCTTAACTTCTGTGTATCTACATACTGAAACAACGGAATGACAATATATTTGAGTTTAAATGATCATCCAAATTTGATTATTTCTACAACGAAGCCTATTTTTCACTTATGTAAAATGTAAGCAGATATGTGGGATGAGTTGTATAAGAATTGCTGTATTTTTTTAACGCAAAAGTATTTAGCCCATGGAGTCTGCATAGCTGATATGAATGAAATATTCATTGATTTTACAGAGAGAAGGACGATTGTTTTCGATGAAGTTTTAAGCATAGAGTTTAGTTACTTGTAGCTCCATGGTCTTAAGTTTTTAAATAAAATAAATTGTTTTAGTACTGTGATGAATGAAATGATTGGGAAAATGTTATGAATGAAATGTTGATTTTATAGACAGGGCCAGGCGTGTTATTTGTTCTATGACGTCATTTGAATAATTGTCAGTTGTTTTCGATGAAGTTTTCAAATATAATAAATTATTGTAGTATTATGATGATTTTAAAAATATTACCGAGGAATGTATCGTATTTTAGAGATGTTTAAACCAGGCAATTTATATTTCAATGCCATCATTTGAATGAAGTTCATTTTTTTCGATGAAGGTTAAGTTTTCAAATATAATAAATTAATGTAGTATTGTGATAAGTTTTAAAATATTACTTAGGAATGTATTGCATTTCAGAGATGTTTAAATAAAATTGCATTGAAGTTGGAAAGTGTTTCATAATCAATGCTTTAAGCATGATTGATCTTTATTGTTATTTATTTATACCGTTCTTCTATTTGTAATTTTGACCCTGTTCAGGTCCTGAGTTATGCTTGGCGACTTGTTCTCGATTCACTTCATGTTAAGTCTTTGCATAGCTACATTGATTTATAATTATTGTGTGTTTTTTGAAAAATCCTGATTTTTAAACAGCTTAGTAGTTTTTTTGCTCTTTAATCTTTGTGTAAATTGTAATCTGATCCATGGTCTGAATTTTTATTTTTATTTTTTATTTTTATTTTTATTATTTTATATTTTTATAATTGACAATTCATGATATGCAAATTTTGTCTTGAAAGTACTATAGTGTATTTAAGCTCGTTGGCATCACTTATAATTGTACTGCCACTGAGGATGGACATGTAAAATGTGGCTATTATTTGTACGTCCGTAGGATGTTTTTTAAAAATAAAATGACTATTTGAATCTGTGTGATTTGTCATTTGCTGTTCATTTATACCAGAATGACTGATATTTTGAACTATCTAGAACGACGGACAGCGGTCAATTTGACCTCCTAAGAAAGAGTACAACATACCTTTAATTCATACCAAAACATTATAGTTACAGCATTTAGGATGTTTCTTCGACATATCTTTTGCAAAGAAAATAAGAAAAGTCATAAAATTTCAATGGTCTGGGATTGATATGTGGTCTATTTATTTTCTTATATATTTTCCTTGATTTTTATATTCTAATTAAAATAGAGTTTTCTTTGAATTTTGTTTTCCTGCATATAATGTTTGTATTACAAAACCGGGGATTCACTTCAGTAAATTTATTAATGTCATTAATTTATTTTAATTGTAATACAGTTATTACCGAAAAATTACTTAAAACAGTATTGCATACTTCTCAAACCGCAGCCTAGTACAGAGGCACTAATAGGTACGGCAAAAAAATATTCTACATAGGAACTCGGGAGGCTTCAATTTTTTTTTTACCCACACCATCTGACCTACCAGAAAGTGTAAGGTATATGTTTAAGTGACCGGGAAGTGTTATCAAATTTAGACCAGAAACCAGTGGGGGCAGCATCAACAGGGACAGTAGCTTTCGGAAGAACTTACAGGCTCACTTATTTAACACTAGCCGCCTTTGGCGACCAGCCTGTTCGCAACCCTTGAAAATGCTGATCGTGGCAAATTCCAACCGTGGCAAACTCGTTGGCGCGACCGACCAGAAAGGTGTAAGGTAACTGGTTGGACGGCCAGGATGTGCCACCCAATTTAGACCGGAACCCAGTGGGGGAGGCATCCACAGGGAACGTACCCTCGTTCCCCTACCACCAACCTCTCGGAAAAACATACTGACCCATATGTTTAACGTGATCGGACTCCGTGTCAGTGGCGGAAATCGAACCCGGGCCTACCGCGTACAATTCCCGCGCGCTAACCACTGGGCTACTTCGCCCTCCGCGACAATCTCCATAACTTTCTTTTTATTCACCCAATTTAGACCGTACCCTCCTTCCCCTACCACCAACCTCTCGGAATGACTCACGAACCCACATGTTTAACGTGATCGTACTCCGCGTGAACGTGGCGTAAGTTTTGGCAGTGGCGGGAATCGAACCCGGGCCTACTGAGTGCAATTCCCGCGAGCTAACCACTGGGCTGCCGCGCCCTCCGCGACAATCTCCATAACTTTCTATATATTCACCCAATTTAGACGGGAACCCAGTGGGGGAGGCATCCACAGGGGCCGTATCCTCCTTCCCCTACCACCAACCTCTCGGAAGGACTTACGGACCCACATATTTAACGTGATCGTATTCCACGTAAACACTACGGCAGTTTTGGCAGTGGCGGGAATCGAAACCGGGCCTACCGCTAACTTCCCGCGCGCTAATTTGCAATTTAAAATGACCATATGCTTAATTCCATCATCCTCATTCCATTGTTTCATTGTTCCATCATTTAAAATATCCATAAAATTAAAATATCCATTTAAAATATCCAAAAGTTAAAATATACATTTAAAAAATCCATATCGTCCCATCATTTAAAATATAAATATAATAATTTATATAGAGCAAAGGAGCTCTATTCAGAACCGTGACGTCACCTCCACCTTGACGTCCCCACCACCACCTTCCCTCCTTCAGCGGGGGAGAAACGAAGCGGCACGCCGAGCGGAACGCCGAGAAATTGAAATTCGGAAACTTTTAAAATCCCGATCCTGTGGGCAATACGGAAAATTTCCTGACCAGATTGGACTTGTAAGAATGCCAGATGTTTGACCTTTCTAAAAATGTAAATTATTAGTCGAAATTATGAGTACATTTTACTATGCGAGAATTTAAAACCAAAAATCGTTTTTTTGAGTCAAAAGTGACTTTTGCTTTAAAATCATAAAAAAATATTAGAATTTATCTCTATATACATATATATATATATGTATATATATATACATACATACATATATATATATATGTATGTATATATATATACATATATATATATATGTATATATATATACATACATACATATATATATATATGTATGTATATATATATACATATATATATATATGTATATATATATACATTGATTGAAATTGATTGAGATTGAGATTTGAAATTGATATATTTTTACTCGAAATTCTCTGCTCTTTCTGATGGTGTGATTTGTTTTTTTCTACAATGTCTGGATCGAGGAGAAAAAAGGGCAAAAAGATCAAAAAACGGTCGAAATCGCATAAAATATTAAATAACAAAAAAAATAATTAAAATTTTAAAAATCGGTTTTTATGTGTCCCCTTCCCACCCTCCCGGGTCTCCGATTGCCAAATTTCGTAGCTCTCCGACGCGCGGTCGCTGAACGTATAGTGTATCAGACAGACAGACAGACAGACGCACAGACAGACATTGCCTTTTATTATTTACTAGCCGCCTTTGGCGACCAGGCTGTTCGCTACCCTTGAAAATTCTGACCGTGGCAAATTCCGACCGTGGCAAACTCGTTGGCGCGACCTACCAGAAAGGTGTAAGGTAACTGTTTGGACGGCCAGGAAGTGCCACCCAATTTAGACCGGAACCCAGTGGGGGAGGCATCCACAGCGACCGTACCCTCCTTCCCCAACCACCAACCTCTCCGAAAGACTTACGGACACACATGTTTAACGTGATCGTACTCCGCGTGAACACGGCAGCAGTTTTGGCAGTGGCGGGAATCGAACCCGCGCCTACCGAATGAAATTCCCGCACGCTAACCACTGGGCAACCGCGCCCTCCGCGACAATCTCCATAACTTTCTTTTTATTCACTCAATTTGAACCAGAACCCAGTGGGAGAGGCATCCATAGGGACCGTACTCTCCTTCCCTTACCACCAACCTCTCGGAAGGACTTATCGACCCATATGTTTAACGTGATTGTACTCCGCGTCAGTGGCGGGAATCGAACCCAGGCCTACCGAGTGCAATTCTCGCGAGCTAACTTCCAGCGCGCAAATTGAAATTTTATAATGACCATATGCTAGGCTCTTAATTCCACCATCCTCGTTCTATCGTTCCATCATTTAAAATATCCATAAAATTAAAATGTCCATTTAAAATATCAATAAATTAAAATATCCATTTAAAATATACATAAATTAAAATATCCATTTAAAATCAAAAAATCATCCATATCGTTCCACCAATCCATAAATATAATAATTTCAAATACATCACCACAATTCAAACCACCATAATTCAATCATTTAAATTATTTAAAATATCCATTTAAAATATCCATTTAAAATATCCATTTAAAATATCATATAAATATAATAATTTCACCCGACGTATACAACACTTATGCTACACTCTTAATTCATTTGAAACCGAAAGCGCGGTCTCCATGGAGGCGGGGAAGAAATAACTGCAGATGGGGAAGAAATGCCGTTGAAAACTGAGCGGATTGCCGAGGAATTTAAAACTATGACGTCTTTAAAATTGCGATCCTGAGGGCAATTTTCATTATTTTTGGACCAGATTGAACTTGCAAGAATGCCAGATATTTCAGTTTTCTGAAAATGTAAATTATTATTCGAAATTATGAGTACTTTTTACGATGCGAGAATTTAAAAACAAAAAATTGAGTTTTTGAGCCAAAAGTGACTTTTGTTTTAAAATCTTTAAAAAATATTAGAAATCGAAATTGAGAGTTGAAATTGATATATTTTTACTCGCAATTGTCTGTTCTTTCCGGTGGTGTTATTTGTTTTTTTCTACGATGTCCGGATCGTGGAGAAAAAAGGGCAGAAAAAGCAATAAACGGTCGAAATCGCATAAAACATTAAATAACAAAAAAAATAATTAAAATTTAAAAAATCGGTTTTCACGTGTCCCCTTCCCACCCCCCTGGGTCTCCGATTGCCAAATTTCGTAGCTCTTCGACGCGCGGTCGCTGAACGTATAGTGTATAAGACAGACACACAGACACACAGACATTGCCTTTTATTATTTACTAGCCGCCTTTGGCGACCAGCCTGTTCGCTACCCTTGAAAATTCTGACCGTGGCAAATTCTGATCGTTGCAAACTCGCTGGCGCGACCTACCAGACCTCCCGCGCGCTAACCACTGAGCTACCGCGCCCTCCGCGACAATCTCCATAACCTTCTTTTTATTCACCCAATTTAGACCGGAACCCAGTAGGGGAGGCATCCACAGGGTCCGTACCCTCCTTCCTCTACCAACAACCTCTCGGAAGGACTTACGGATCCACATGTTTAACGTGATCGTACTCCGCGTGAAAATGGCAGCAGTTTTGGCAGTGACGGCAATCGAACCCGAGCCTACCGAGTGCAATTCCCGCGCGCCAACCACTGGGACCACTCGGAAGGACTTCCGGACCCACATGTTTATCGTGATCGTACTCCAGAAAGGTGTAAGGTAACTGTTTGGATGGCCAGGAAATGCCACCCAATTCAGACAGGAACTCAGTGGGGGAGGCATCCAAAGAGACCGTACCCTCCTTCCCCTACCACCAACCTCTCTGAAGGACTTACGATCCCACATGTTTAATGTGATCGTACTCCGCGTGAACGCGGCTGCAGTTTTGGCAGTGGCGGGAATCGAACCCGGGCCTACCGAGTGAAATTCCCGCGCGCTAGTGCAAATCCAGCGCGCTAACCACTGGGGTACTTCGCCCTCTGCGACATTTTCCATAACTTTCTTTTTATTCACCGAATTTAGACCGGAACCCAGTGGGAGAGGCACCCACGGGGTCCGTACCCTCCTTCCCCAACCACCAACCTCTCGAAAGGACTTACAGACCCACATGTTTATTCCGCGTAAACACGGCGGCAATTTTTGAAATCGAACCCGGGCCTACCGCGTGCAATTCCCGCGCGCTAACCACTGGGCTACTTCGCCCTCCGCGACAATCTCCATAATTTTCTTTTTATTCACTCAATTTAGACCGTACCCTCCTTCCCCTACCACCAACCTCTCGGAAGGACTCACGAACCCACATGCTTAACGTGATCGTACTCTGCGTGAACGTGGCGTAAGTTTTGGCAGTGGCGGGAATCGAACCCGGGCCTACTGAGTGCAATTCCCGCGCGCTAACCACTGGACTGCCGCGCCCTCCGCGACAATCTCCATAACTTTCTATATATTCACCGAATTTAGACGGGAACCCAGTGGGGGAGGCATCCACAGGGGCCGTATCCTCCTTCCCCTACCACCACCCTCTAGGAAGAACTTACGTACCCACATATTTAACGTGATCGTATTCCACGTAAACACGGCGGCAGTTTTGGCAGTGGCGGGAATCGAACCCGGGCCTACCGCTAACTTCCCGCGCGCTGATTTGCAATTTAAAATGACCATATTCCATTGTTTCATTGTTCCATCATTTAAAATATCCATAAAATTAAAATATCCATTTAAAATATCCAAAAGTTAAAATATACATTTAAAAAATCCATATCGTCCCATCATTTAAAATATAAATATAATAATTTATATAGAGCAAAGGAGCTCTATTCTGAACCGTGACGTCACCTCCACCTTGACGTCCCCACCCACCACCTTCCCGCCTTCAGCGGGGAAGAAACGAAGCGGCAAGCCGAGCGGAACGCCAAGAAATTGAAATTCGGAAACTTTTAAAATCCCGATCCTGTGGGCAATACGGAATATTTCCTGACCAGATTGGACTTGTAAGAATGCCAGATGTTTGACCTTTCTAAAAATGTAAATTATTAGTCGAAATTATGAGTACTTTTTACTATGCGAGAATTAAAAACCAAAAATCGTTTTTTTGAGTCAAAAGTGACTTTTGCTTTAAAATCATAAAAAAATATTAGAATTTATCTCTGAGATTTGAAATTGATATATTTTTACTCGAAATTCTCTGCTCTTTCCGATGGTGTGATTTATTTTTTCCTACGATGTCCGGATCGTGGAGAAAAAAGGGCAAAAATGGCAAAAAACGGTCGAAATCGCATAAAACATTAAATAAATAAAAAAATAATTAAAATTTTAAAAATCGGTTTTCACGTGTCCCCTTCCATCCCCCCCAGGTCTCCGATTGCCAAATTTCGTAGCTCTCCGACGCGCGGTTTAAAAAAATCCATTTAAAATATCATATAAATATAATAATTTCGCCCGATGTATACAACACTTAAACCGAAAGCGCGGTCTCCATGGAGACGGGAAAGAAACTAATGTGGATGGGGGGAAAATCACGTTGAGGAACTGAGCCGGTAGCCGACAAATTTAAAATCATGGCGTCTTTAAAATTGCCATCCTGAAGGCAATTTTCATTATTTCTGGACCACATTAGACTTGTAAGAATGCCAGATGTTTGACCTTTCTGAAAATGTAAATTATTAGTCGAAATTATGAGTACTTTTCACGATGCGAGAATTTAAAAACCAAAAATCGTTTTCTTGAGCAAAAAGTGACTTTTGTTTGAAAATCTTTAAAAAATATTAGAAATCGAAATTCAGATTTGAAATTGATATATTTTTACTCGAAATTCTCTGCTCTTTCCGATGGTGTGATTTGTTTTTTTCTACGGTGTTTGGATCGTGGAGAAAAAAGGGCAAAAAGGGCAAAAAACGGTCGAAATCGCATAAAACATTAAATAAATAAAAAAATAATTAAAATTTTAAAAATCCGTTTTCACGTGTCCCCTTCCCTCCCCCCCGGGTCTCCGATTGCCAAATTTCGTAGCTCTCCGACGCGCGGTCGCGAAACGTATAGTGTATAAGACAGACACACACACAGACAGACACACACACAGACATTGCCTTTTATTATTTACTAGCCGCCTTTGGCGACCAGCCTGTTCGCTACCCTTGAAAATTCTGACCGTGGCAAACTCGTTGGCGCGACCTACCAGAAAGGTGTAAGGTAACTGCTTGGAAGGCCAGGAAGTGCCACACAATTTAGACCGGAACCCAATGGGGGAGGCATCCAAAGAGACCGTACCCTCCTTCCGCCTTTGGCGACCAGCCTGTTCGCTACCCTTGAAAATTCTGACCGTGGCAAACTCGTTGGCGCGACCTACCAGAAAGGTGTAAGGTAACTGCTTGGAAGGCCAGGAAGTGCCACACAATTTAGACCGGAACCCAATGGGGGAGGCATCCAAAGAGATACTTAGTTGTTCCTGGAATTTAGGGGAATAGTACATATATAACTTTATGGTATTATATTGATTTTGTGATTGCATTTTAAATTTTATAGTATATAATTGGTTGTGCTGTATGAGTTTATTTGGTTTTTGGGGGGGTTTTAATGGTTTAGTAAGTATTGTGAATCTGGATTTTTATTTGGTGTTTATAATTTTATTTAGAACCCCTGGAATTGTTTATGGAGTTATTTGTATTTGGGAATGGATTTGGTTTTCGATCGCCTAGGGCTTGTGGGATCTTTTATCTTATAGTTGTTTTCTCGTTTTGGACACCGGCTTTGGGTTTGTTCATATGTTTTATTTTGGTTGTGTTTTTGGTTTTTGTTTTCTGCTTCAGATTATACTTGTTGGTTTAATTTAGGATTTTGTATGATATGTTGCAAGGGTTTATTTGTTTGTTTAGGATGTTTCGTGGGTTATGTCTATATGTTTTGTTTTTATTGTAGTTTGAAGTATTTTATTGGACATTTTGAATATTAATGTTGTGAAAGACAAGATATTTTGTATATATGATTTATGTGTTTGGATTTCTACAATCCAAATACATGGATCATATAATCATACTAATAACATGTCATACTGGTATACATAATCATAAATCATACTAATTACCTGCTACATGAAGCAGAGGTTATGTCGCCGTGTATCGCCTTGGCCGGCTGTTCTTTAGAGATAATAAATTTCTGTGGGTGGTTTCGTCGGTGGCGCGCGTTGCCTGGTTGGTCCCTTTGCGGGCGGGTCCCTGGCCTGCTGGCGGGGGTTTCGGTCGTCCTCGTCGGGGCACTTCTCCGGGACTGGTGGCGTCTGGCCTCGCCTGATGGGCGTTGGCCTGTTGTCCCCCTGGCGTCCTGGGCTGTTTGCTCGCTGCGTGGTGGGGTTCGGCGGTTTCCTCTGTCCGGTGGGCCGGGGTGGCCCGTGGTCCTGGTTTGTGTTGGGGTGTTCTCCTTTTCCCGGCCGTGCTTAAAAACCCTTTAAGCCCTCGTTGGCAAGGGGCACGGTCTGGGTCGTGGATCCAAAGAGACCGTACCCTCCTTCCCCTACCACAAACCTCTCGGAAGGACTTGCAGTCCCACACGTTTAACGTGATCGTACTCCCCGTGAACACGGCTGCAGTTTTGGCAATGGCGGGAATCGAACCCGGGCCTACCGAGTGAAATTCCCGCGCGCTAACCACTGGGCTACCGTGCCATCCGCGACAATCTCCATAACTTTATTTTTATTCGGCAATTTTGGGAATCGAACCCGGGCCTACCAAGTGCAAATCCCGCGCACTAACCACTGGGGTACTTCACCCTCCGCGATATTCTTCATAACTTTCTTTTTATTCACCCAATTTAGACCGGAACCAAGTGGGAGAAGCATCCACAGGGACCGTACCCTTCTTCCCCTACCACCAACCTCTCGGAAGGACTTACAGACCCCCACATGTTTAACTTGATCGTACTCCGCGTAAACACGGCGGCAATTTTGGGAATCGAACCCGGGCCTACCGAGTGCAATTTCCGCGCGCTAACCATTGGGCTACTTTGCCCTACGCGACAATCTCCATAACTTTCTTTTTATTCATCCAATTTAGACCGTACCCTCCTTCCCCTACCACCAACTTCTCGGAAGGACTCACGGACCCACATGTTTAACGTGCTCGTACTCCGCGTAAACACGGCGGCAATTTTGGGAATCGAACCCGGGCCTGGTAACTGGTTGGACGGCCAGGATGTGCCACCCAATTTAGACCGGAACCCAGTGGGGGAGGCATCCACAGGGAACGTACCCTCCTTCCCCTACCACCAACCTCTCGGAAATACATAGGGACCCATATGTTTAACGTGATCGTACTCCATGTCAGTGGCGGAAATCGAACCCGGGCCTACCGCGTGCAATTCCCGCGCGCTAACCACTGGGCTACTTCGCCCTCCGCGACAATCTCCATAACTTTCTTTTTATTCACCCAATTTAGACCGTACCCTCCTTCCCCTACCACCAACCTCTCGGAAGGACTCACGAACCCACATGTTTAACGTGATCGTACTCTGCGTGAACGTGGCGTAAGTTTTGGCAGTGGCGGGAATCGAACCCGGGCCTACTGAGTGCAATTCCCGCGCGCTAACCACTGGGCTGCCGTGCCCTCCGCGACAATCTCCATAACTTTCTACATATTCACCCAATTTAGACGGGAACCCAGTGGGGGAGGCATCCACAGGGGCCGTATCCTCCTTCCCCTACCACCAACCTCTCGGAAGGACTTACGGACCCACATATTTAACGTGATCGTATTCCACGTAAACACGGCGGCAGTTTTGGCAGTGGCGGGAATCGAACCCGGGCCTACCGCTAACTTCCCGCGCGCTAATTTGCAATTTAAAATGACCATATGCTTAATTCCATCATCCTCATTCCATTGTTTCATTGTTCTATCATTTAAAATATCCATAAAATTAAAATATCCATTTAAAATATCCAAAAGTTAAAATATACATTTAAAAAATCCAGATCGTCCCATCATTTAAAATATAAATATAATAATTTATATAGAGCAAAGGCCCTCTATTCAGAACCGTGACGTCACCTCCACCTTGACGTCCCCACCCACCACCTTCCTTGCTTCAGCGGGGGAGAAACGAACGGAACGCCGAGAAATTTAAAATCACGGCGTCTTTAAAATTGGTACCCTCCTTCCCCTACCACAAACCTCTCGGAAGGACTTGCAGTCCCACTCGTTTAACGTGATCGTACTCCGCGTGAACACGGCTGCAGTTTTGGCAATGGCGGGAATCGAAACCGGGCCTACAGAGTGAAATTCCCGCGCGCTAACCACTGGGCTACCGTGCCATCCGCGACAATCTCCATAACTTTATTTTTATTCGGCAATTTTGGGAATCGAACCCGGGCCTACCAAGTGCAAATCCCGCGCACTAACCACTGGGGTACTTCACCCTCCGCGATATTCTTCATAACTTTCTTTTTATTCACCCAATTTAGACCGGAACCAAGTGGGAGAAGCATCCACAGGGACCGTACCCTTCTTCCCCTACCACCAACCTCTCGGAAGGACTTACAGACCCACATGTTTAACGTGATCGTACTCCGCGTAAACACGGCGGCTATTTTGGGAATCGAACCCGGGCCTACCGAGTGCAATTTCCGCGCGCTAACCATTGGGCTACTTTGCCCTACGCGACAATCTCCATAACTTTCTTTTTATTCATCCAATTTAGACCGTACCCTCCTTCCCGTACCACCAACTTCTCGGAAGGACTCACGGACCCACATGTTTAACGTGATCGTACTCCGCGTAAACACGGCGGCAATTTTGGGAATCGAACCCGGGCCTACTGAGTGCAATTCCCGCGCGCTAACCACTGGGCTTCTTCGCCCCCAGCGACTATCTCCATAACATTCTTTTTATTTACCCAATTTAGAACGGAACCCAGTGGGAGAGGCATCCACAGGGACCGTACCCTCCTTCCCCTACCACCAACCTCTCGGAAGGACTTCCGGACCCACATGTTTATCGTGATCGTACTCCGCGTGAACACGGCGGCAGTTTTGGAAGTGGCGGGAATTGAACCCGGGCCTACCGAGTGCAATTCCTGAGCGCTAACCACTGGGCTGCCTCGCCCTCCGCAACTTTCTTTATATTCACCCAATTTAGACGGGAACCCTGTGAGGGAGGCATCCACAGGGACCGTACCCTCCTTCCCTACCACCAACCTCTCGGAAGGACTTCCGGACCCACATGTTTATCGTGATCGTACTCCGCGTGAACACGGCGGCAGTTTTGGAAGTGGCGGGAATCGAACCCGGGCCTACCGAGTGCAATTCCTGAGCGCTAACCACTGGGCTGCCTCGCCCTCCGCAACTTTCTTTATATTCACCCAATTTAGACGGGAACCCTGTGAAGGAGGCATCCACAGGGACCGTACCCTCCTTCCCCTACCACCAACCTCTCGGAAGGACTTACGGGCCCACATGTTTAACGTGATCGTATTCCGCGTGAACACTTCGGCAGTTTTGGCAGTGGCGGGAATCGTACCCGGGCCTACCGCTAACTTCCCGCGCGCTAATTTACAATTTAAAATGACCATATGCTCTCTAAGCTCTTAATTCCATCATCCTCATTCCATTGTTCCATCATTTAAAATATCCATAAAATTTAAATATCCATCGTTCCATCATTTAAAATATCCATAAAATTAAAATATCCATCGTTCCATCATTTAAAATATCCATAAAATTAAAATATCCATCGTTCCATCATTTAAAATATCCATAAAATTAAAATATCCATCGTTCCATCATTTAAAATATCCATAAAATTAAAATATCCATTTAAAAAATCCATATCGTTCCATCATTTAAAATATAAATATAATAATTTCTACAGTGCATATGTTAAGCTCTTATTTCATTTAAAATCGGAAGCGCGGGAAACGGAAAGTAAAAACTAATTCGGTTTCTTATTGTCCCACCCATCGCTATCCATATACAGAACTAGAGCTCCTCTACTACAGGCTGACTTATCAAACATATTGAAGCCCATAGGGTTCCATACTACAGTTACGGAAATTATAAAATAAGTGTTTAAAATAAATACTTTATATAAAAAAAGAAGTTTCAATTAGAATATTGTAGAACTTGGCTCGCATAAGTATGCTCCAGTACCGGGTATCCGATTATTTATTAGCCATTCCTTTCTTCTTTCTTCATTTCCAGGAAAGCGAAATAGCCTAAAACCCTTTTTAGAATGATTAGAGCAGTTCGGTGCAGAACCACCACCCATAATTATTTCAATTATACTTCATAAAGTGAAAATACGAATAGAGCTAATGCTAATGGATTGCGCATCCAGCTATGGTGGGCTTCAATATGCTTGATGAGTCAGCTCGTATATAGAGGAGCCTTATACAGAACCGTGACGTCACCCCCACCTTGACGTCCCCACCCACCACCTTCCCTGCTTCAGCGGGGGAGATTACGAAGCGTCACGCCGAGCGGAACGGCGAGAAATTTAAAATCATGACGTCTTTAAAATTGCGATCCTGAAGGCAATTTTCATTATTTCTGGACCAGATTAGACTTGTAAGAATGCCAGATGTTTGACCTTTCTGAAAATGTAAATTATTAGTCGAAATTATGAGTACTTTTCACGATGCGAGAATTTAAAAACCAAAAATCGTTTTCTTGAGCAAAAAGTGACTTTTGTTTTAAAATCTTTAAAAAATATTAGAAATCGAAATTCAGATTTGAAATTGATATATTTTTACTCAAAATTCTCTGCTCTTTCCGATGGTGTAATTTGTTTTTTTCTACGAGGTCTGGATCATGGAGAAAAAAGGGCAAAAAGGGCAAAAAACGGTCGAAATCGCATAAAACATTAAATAAATAAAAAAATAATTAAAATTTTAAAAATCCGTTTTCACGTGTCCCCTTCCCTCCCCCCCGGGTCTCCGATTGCCAAATTTCGTAGCTCTCCGACGCGCGGTCGCGAAACGTATAGTGTATAAGACAGACACACAGACACACACACACACACACACACAGACATTGCCTTTTATTATTTACTAGCCGCCTTTGGCGTCCAGCCTGTTCGCTACCCTTGAAAATTCTGACCGTGGCAAATTCTAACCGTGGCACATTCGCTGGCGCGACCTACCAGTAAAGTGTAAGGTAACTGTTTGGAGGGCCAGGAAGTGCCACCCAATTTAGACAGGAACTCAGTGGGGGAGGCATCCACAGGGACCGTACCCTCCTTCCCCTACCACCAACCTCTCGGAAGGACTTACGGTCCCGCATGTTTAACGTGATCGTACTCCGCCTGAACACGGCGGCAGTTTTGGCAATGGCGGGAATCGAACCCGGACCTACCTAGTGCAAATCCCGCGCGCTAACCACTGGGCTACCGCGCCCTCCGCGACAATCTCCATAACCTTCTTTTTATTCACCCAATTTAAACCGGAACCCAGTAGGGGAGGCATCCACAGGGTCCGTACCCTCCTTCCTCTACCAACAACCTCTCGGAAGGACTTACGGATCCACATGTTTAACGTGATCGTACTCCGCGTGAAAATGGCAGCAGTTTTGGCAGTGGCGGGAATCGAACCCGGGCCTACCGAGTGAAATTCCCGCGCGCTAACCACTGGGCTACCGTGCCATCCGCGACAATCTCCATAACTTTATTTTTATTCGGCAATTTTGGGAATCGAACCCGGGCCTACCAAGTGCAAATCCCGCGCACTAACCACTGGGGTACTTCACCCTCCGCGATATTCTTCATAACTTTCTTTTTATTCACCCAATTTAGACCGGAACCAAGTGGGAGAAGCATCCACAGGGACCGTACCCTTCTTCCCCTACCACCAACCTCTCGGAAGGACTTACAGACCCACATGTTCAACGTGATCGTACTCCGCGTAAACACGGCGGCAATTTTGGGAATCGAACCCGGGCCTACCGAGTGCAATTTCCGCGCGCTAACCATTGGGCTACTTTGCCCTACGCGACAATCTCCATAACTTTCTTTTTATTCATCCAATTTAGACCGTACCCTCCTTCCAATACCACCAACTTCTCGGAAGGACTCACGGACCCACATGTTTAACGTGCTCGTACTCCGCGTAAACACGGCGGCAATTTTGGGAATCGAACCCGGGCCTGGTAACTGGTTGGACGGCCAGGATGTGCCACCCAATTTAGACCGGAACCCAGTGGGGGAGGCATCCACAGGGAACGTACCCTCCTTCCCCTACCACCAACCTCTCGGAAAAACATACGGACCCATATGTTTAACGTGATCGTACTCCATGTCAGTGGCGGAAATCGAACCCGGGCCTACCGCGTGCAATTCCCGCGCGCTAACCACTGGGCTACTTCGCCCTCCGCGACAATCTCCATAACTTTCTTTTTATTCACCCAATTTAGACCGTACCCTCCTTCCCCTACCACCAACCTCTCGGAAGGACTCACGAACCCACATGTTTAACGTGATCGTACTCTGCGTGAACGTGGCGTAAGTTTTGGCAGTGGCGGGAATCGAACCCGGGCCTACTGAGTGCAATTCCCGCGCGCTAACCACTGGGCTGCCGCGCCCTCCGCGACAATCTCCATAACTTTCTACATATTCACCCAATTTAGACGGGAACCCAGTGGGGGAGGCATCCACAGGGGCCGTATCCTCCTTCCCCTACCACCAACCTCTCGGAAGGACTTACGGACCCACATATTTAACGTGATCGTATTCCACGTAAACACGGCGGCAGTTTTGGCAGTGGCGGGAATCGAACCCGGGCCTACCGCTAACTTCCCGCGCGCTAATTTGCAATTTAAAATGACCATATGCTTAATTCCATCATCCTCATTCCATTGTTTCATTGTTCCATCATTTAAAATATCCATAAAATTAAAATATCCATTTAAAATATCCAAAAGTTAAATCCATCGTTCCATCATTAAAATATAAATATAATAATTTCTACAGTGCATATGTTAAGCTCTTATTTCATTTAAAATCGGAAACGCGGGAAACGGAAAGTAAAAACTAATTCTGTTTCTTATTGTCCCACCCATCGCTATGCATATACAGAACCGTGACGTCACCTCCACCTTGACGTCCCCACCCACCACCTTCCCTGCTTCAGCGGGGGGGAAATGAAGCGGCACGCCGAGCGGAACGCCGAGAAATCGAAATTCGGAAACTTTTAAAATCCCGATCCTGTGGGCAATACGGAATATTTCCTGACCAGATTGGACTTGTAAGAATGCCAGATGTTTGACCTTTCTGAAAATGTAAATTATTAGTCGAAATTATGAGTACTTTTCACGATGCGAGAATTTAAAAACCAAAAATCGTTTTCTTGAGCAAAAAGTGACTTTTGTTTTAAAATCTTTAAAAAATATTAGAAATCGAAATTCAGATTTGAAATTCATATATTTTTACTCGAAATTGTCTGCTCTTTCCGATGGTGTGAGTTGTTTTTTTCTACGACGTCTGGATCGTGGAGAAAAAAGGGCAAAAAGGGCAAAAAAAGGTCGAAATCGCATAAAACATTAAATAAATAAAAAAATAATTAGAATTTTGAAAATCGGTTTTCACGTGTCCCCTTCCCTCCCCCCCGGGTCTCCGATTGCCAAATTTCGTAGCTCTCCGACGCGCGGTCGCGAAACGTATAGTGTATAAGACAGACACACACACAGACACACACACAGACATTGCCTTTTATTATTTAAGAAGACTAGCCGCCTTTGGCGACCAGCCTGTTCGCTACCCTTGAAAATTCTGACCGTGGCAAATTCTAACCGTGGCACACTCGCTGGCGCGACCTACCAGAAGGAACGACCTACCAGGAAGTGCCACCCAATTTAGACAGGAACTCAGTGGGGGAGGCATCCACAGGGACCGTACCCTCCTTCCCCTACCACCAACCTCTCGGAAGGACTTACGGTCCCGCATGTTTAACGTGATCGTACTCCGCCTGAACACGGCGGCAGTTTTGGCAGTGGCGGGAATCGAACCCGGACCTACCTAGTGCAAATCCCGCGCGCTAACCACTGGGCTACCGCGCCCTCCGCGACAATCTCCATAACCTTCTTTTTATTCACCCAATTTAGACCAATTTCACCCAATTCTTTTAAATAAACTCAAAAACTGTGTTCTCGTTGCTAGAGAGATTTCAAACAAAATTTCTTAACCCTCTCGTGAGCATCACCCTCCTTTTTCCGATCAGTGAAGTTCTCCACTGCTCCCCTGGTTCTTTGGTTGTGCAGACTTTTTACTGTTCCCTTGGTTCCCCCTTTTTTTTTTTTTTTTTTTTTTTTTTTTTTTTTTTATTTATATATTGTTATGCTGTGTTCACATTCATTGCTGTACAGTTTGTTTTTGCTGTGCTTTCGGCCCTCATGTTCTCGGGCCTGTGCTGTTGCGTGATTGTCTGTGTGACTGTCTGTTTTTCAATGTTGTTTGCTTCACGGCCATTATACAGATATATTTTAAAATCCTTATGACACTCATGTTAATCATCTACCTCAAGAGGAAACATTGTAAATAATTCTACTATCTATGTTAAATCAACCAAACTCAGACACTGTCAAAAAAGCTGAAGTTCTGTTACCCCTCCTGCTTAGATGTAACCTCCCTATTTTGATTTTTAAATAAACTGAGACCTCTGATTGGTGTTGGTGGCCCCAGGCTTGGGTCTGGGGTCTTGGTGGTCGGTCTCCGCTCTAAATTTTTCTCCCGGCCACACATTTTGTTGCCATAAACCTTTGGGTTGGCCGTGTGGTCTGGGCTTTCGACCCAATTTAGACCGGAACCCAGTAGGGGAGGCATCCACAGGGTCCGTACCCTCCTTCCTCTACCAACAAACTCTCGGAAGGACTTACGGATCCACATGTTTAACGTGATCGTACTCCGCGTGAAAATGGCAGCAGTTTTGGCAGTGGCGGCAATCGAACCCTAGCCTACCGAGTGCAATTCCCGCGCGCCAACCACTGGGCTACCGCGCCCTCCGCGACAATCTCCATAACCTTCTTTTTATTCACCCAATTTAGACCGGAACCCAGTGGGAAAGTCATCCACAGGGTGCGTACCCTCCTTCCTCTACCACCAACCTCTCGGAAGGACTTACGGACCCACATGTTTAACGTGATCGTACTCCGCGTGAACACGGCAGCAGTTTTGTCAGTGGAGGGAATCGAACCCGGGCCTACCGAGTGAAATTCCCGCACGCTAACCACTGGGCTACCGCGCCCTCCGCGACAATCTCCATAACTTTCTTTTTATTCACCCAATTTGGACCAGGACCCAGTGGGGGAGGCATCCACAGAGACCGTACCCTCCTTTCCCTGCCACCAACCTCTCGGAAGGAATTATCGACCCATATGTTTAAGGTGATCGTACTCCGCATCAGTGGCGGGAATCGAACCCAGGCCTACCGAGTGCAATTCTCGCGCGCTAATTTAAATTTATAACGACCATATGCTAGGCTCTTAATTCCACCATCCTCGTTCCATCGTTCCATCATTTAAAATAGCCATAAAATTAAAATATCCATTTAAAATATCTATAAATTAAAATATCCATAAATTAAAATATCCATTTAAAATAAAAAAATCAACCATATCGTTCCAAAAATCCATAAATATAATAATTTCAAATACATCACCACAATTCAAACCACCATAATTCAATCATTTAAATTATTTAAAATATCCATTTAAAAATATCCATTTAAAATATCATATAAATATAATAATTTCGCCCGATGTATACAACACTTACGCTCGTAATTCAGTTAAAACCGAAAGCGCGGTCTCCATGGAGCCGGGGAAGAAACTAATGCGGATGGGGGGAAAAATGCCTTGAGGAACTGAGCCGGTAGCCGACAAATTTAAAATCATGGCGTCTTTAAAATTGCCATCCTGAAGGCAATTTTCATTATTTCTGGACCAGATTGGACTTGTAAGAATGCCAGATGTTTGACCTTTCTGAAAATGTAAATTATTAGTCGAAATTATGAGTACTTTTCACGATGCGAGAATTTAAAAACCAAAAATCGTTTTCTTGAGCAAAAAGTGACTTTTGTTTTAAAATCTTTAAAAAATATTAGAAATCGAAATTCAGATTTGAAATTGATATATTTTTACTCGCTATTGTCTGCTCTTTCCGATGGTGTGAGTTGTTTTTTTCTACGACGTCTGGATCGTGGAGAAAAAAGGGCAAAAAGGGCAAAAAAAGGTCGAAATCGCATAAAACATTAAATAAATAAAAAAATAATTAGAATTTTAAAAATCGGTTTTCACGTGTCCCCTTCCCTCCCCCCCGGGTCTCCGATTGCCAAATTTCGTAGCTCTCCGACGCGCGGTCGCGAAACGTATAGTGTATAAGACAGACAGACAGACAGACAGACACACACACAGACATTGCCTTTTATTATTTAAGACTAGCCGCCTTTGGCGACCAGCCTGTTCGCTACCCTTGAAAATTCTGACCGTGGCAAATTCTAACCGTGGCACACTCGCTGGCGCGACCTACCAATAAAGTGTAAGGTAACTGTTTGGAGGGCCAGGAAGTGGCACCCAATTTAGACAGGAACTCAGTGGGGGAGGCATCAACAGGGACCGTACCCTCCTTCCCCTACCACCAACCTCTCGGAAGGACTTACGGTCCCGCATGTTTAACGTGATCGTACTCCGCCTGAACACGGCGGCAGTTTTGGCAATGGCGGGAATCGAACCCGGACCTACCTAGGGCAAATCCCGCGCGCTAACCACTGGGCTACCGCGCCCTCCGCGACCATCTCCATAACCTTCTTTTTATTCACCCAATTTAGACCGGAACCCAGCAGGGGAGGCATCCACAGGGTCCGTACCCTCCTTCCTCTACCAACAACCTCTCGGAAGGACTTACGGACCCACATGTTTAACGTGATCGTACTCCGCGTGAACACGGCAGCAGTTTTGTCAGTGGAGGGAGTCGAACCCGGGCCTACCGAGTGAAATTCCCGCACGCTAACCACTGGGCTACCGCGACCTCCGCGACAATCTCCATAACTTTCTTTTTATTCACCCAATTTGGACCAGGGCCCAGTGGGGGAGGCATCCACAGAGACCGTACCCTCCTTTCCCTGCCACCAACCTCTCGGAAGGAATTATCGACCCATATGTTTAAGGTGATCGTACTCCGCATCAGTGGCGGGAATCGAACCCAGGCCTACCGAGTGCAATTCTCTAGCCGCCTTTGGCGACCAGCCTGTTCGCAACCCTTGAAAATTCTGACCGTGGCAAACTCGTTGGCGCGACCTGCCAGAAAGGTGTAAGGTAACTGCTTGGAAGGCCAGGAAGTGCCACACAATTTAGACCGGAACCCAATGGGGGAGGCATCCAAAGAGACCGTACCCTCCTTCCCCTACCACAAACCTCTCGGAAGGACTTGCAGTCCCACACGTTTAACGTGATCGTACTCCGCGTGAACACGGCTGCAGTTTTGGCAATGGCGGGAATCGAACCCGGGCCTACCGAGTGAAATTCCCGCGCGCTAACCACTGGGCTACCGTGCCATCCGCGACAATCTCCATAACTTTATTTTTATTCGGCAATTTTGGGAATCGAACCCGGGCCTACCAAGTGCAAATCCCGCGCACTAACCACTGGGGTACTTCACCCTCCGCGATATTCTTCATAACTTTCTTTTTATTCACCCAATTTAGACCGGAACCAAGTGGGAGAAGCATCCACAGGGACCGTACCCTTCTTCCCCTACCACCAACTTCTCGGAAGGACTCACGGACCCACATGTTTAACGTGCTCGTACTCCGCGTAAACACGGCGGCAATTTTGGGAATCGAACCCGGACCTGGTAACTGGTTGGACGGCCAGGATGTGCCACCCAATTTAGACCGGCACCCAGTGGGGGAGGCATCCACAGGGAACGTACCCTCCTTCCCCTACCACCAACCTCTCGGAAAAACATACGGAACCATATGTTTAACGTGATCGTACTCCATGTCAGTGGCGGAAATCGAACCCGGGCCTACCGCGTGCAATTCCCGCGCGCTAACCACTGGGCTACTTCGCCCTCCGCGACAATCTCCATAACTTTCTTTTTATTCACCCAATTTAGACCGTACCCTCCTTCCCCTACCACCAACCTCTCGGAAGGACTCACGAACCCACATGTTTAACGTGATCGTACTCTGCGTGAACGTGGCGTAAGTTTTGGCAGTGGCGGGAATCGAACCCGGGCCTACTGAGTGCAATTCCCGCGCGCTAACCACTGGGCTGCCGCGCCCTCCGCGACAATCTCCATAACTTTCTACATATTCACCCAATTTAGACGGGAACCCAGTGGGGGAGGCATCCACAGGGGCCGTATCCTCCTTCCCCCTACCACCAACCTCTCGGAAGGACTTACGGACCCACATATTTAACGTGATCGTATTCCGCGTAAACACGGCGGCAGTTTTGGCAGTGGCGGGAATCGAACCCGGGCCTACCGCTAACTTCCCGCGCGCTAATTTGCAATTTAAAATGACCATATGCTTAATTCCATCATCCTCATTCCATTGTTTCATTGTTCCATCATTTAAAATATCCATAAAATTAAAATATCCATTTAAAATATCCAAAAGTTAAAATATACATTTAAAAAATCCAGATCGTCCCATCATTTAAAATATAAATATAATAATTTATATAGAGCAAAGGCGCTCTATTTAGAACCGTGACGTCACCTCCACCTTGACGTCCCCACCCACCACCTTCCCTGCTTCAGCGAGGGAGAAACGAACGGAACGCCGAGCGGAACGGCGAGAAATTTAAAATCATGACGTCTTTAAAATTGCGATTCTGAAGGCAATTTTCATTATTTCTGGACCAGATTAGACTTGTAGGAATGCCAGATGTTTGACCTTTCTGAAAATGTAAATTATTAGTCGAAATTATGAGTACTTTTCACGATGCGAGAATTTAAAAACCAAAAATCGTTTTCTTGAGCCAAAAGTGACTTTTGTTTTAAAATCTTTAAAAAATATTAGAAATCGAAATGGAGATTTGAAATTGATATATTTTTACTCGCAATTGTCTGCTCTTTCCGATGGTGTGAGTTGTTTTTTTCTACGACGTCTGGATCGTGGAGAAAAAAGGGCAAAAAGGGCAAAAAAAGGTCGAAATCGCATAAAACATTAAATAAATAAAAAAATAATTAGAATTTTGAAAATCGGTTTTCACGTGTCCCCTTCCCTCCCCCCCGGGTCTCCGATTGCCAAATTTCGTAGCTCTCCGACGCGCGGTCGCGAAACGTATAGTGTATAAGACAGACAGACAGACAGACAGACACACACACAGACATTGCCTTTTATTATTTACTAGCCGCCTTTGGCGACCAGCCTGTTCGCTACCCTTGAAAATTCTGACCGTGGCAAATTGTAACCGTGGCACACTCGCTGGCGCGACCTTACCAGAAGGTGTAAGGTAACTGTTTGGACGGCCAGGAAGTGCCACCCAATTTAGACCGGAACTCAGTGGGGGAGACATCCACAGGGACCGTACCCTCCTTCCCCTACCACCAACCTTTCGGAAGGACTTACGATCCCACATGTTTAACGTGATCGTACTCCGCGTGAACGCGGCTGCAGTTTTGGCAGTGGCGGGAATCGAACCCGGGCCTACCCAGTGAAATTCCCGCGCGCTAACCACTGGTGTACTTCGCCCTCCGCGACATTTTCCATAACTTTCTTTTTATTCACCGAATTTAGACCGGACCCTCCTTCCCCTACCACAAACCTCTCGGAAGGACTTGCAGTCCCACACGTTTAACGTGATCGTACTCCGCGTGAACACGGCTGCAGTTTTGGCAATGGCGGGAATCGAACCCGGGCCTACCGAGTGAAATTCCCGCGCGCTAACCACTGGGCTACCGTGCCATCCGCGACAATCTCCATAACTTTATTTTTATTCGGCAATTTTCGGAATCGAACCCGGGCCTACCAAGTGCAAATCCCGCGCACTAACCACTGGGGTACTTCACCCTCCGCGATATTCTTCATAACTTTCTTTTTATTCACCCAATTTAGACCGGAACCAAGTGGGAGAAGCATCCACAGGGACCGTACCCTTCTTCCCCTACCACCAACCTCTCGGAAGGACTTACAGACCCACATGTTTAACGTGATCGTACTCCGCGTAAACACGGCGGCAATTTTGGGAATCGAACCCGGGCCTACCGAGTGCAATTTCCGCGTGCTAACCATTGGGCTACTTTGCCCTACGCGACAATCTCCATAACTTTCTTTTTATTCATCCAATTTAGACCGTACCCTCCTTCCCCTACCACCAACTTCTCGGAAGGACTCACGGACCCACATGTTTAACGTGCTCGTACTCCGCGTAAACACGGCGGCAATTTTGGGAATCGAACCCGGGCCTGGTAACTGGTTGGACGGCCAGGATGTGCCATCCAATTTAGACCGGAACCCAGTGGGGGAGGCATCCACAGGGAACGTACCCTCCTTCCCCTACCACCAACCTCTCGGAAAAACATACGGACCCATATGTTTAACGTGATCGTACTCCATGTCAGTGGCGGAAATCGAACCCGGGCCTACCGCGTGCAATTCCCGCGCGCTAACCACTGGGCTACTTCGCCCTCCGCGACAATCTCCATAACTTTCTTTTTATTCACCCAATTTAGACCATACCTTCCTTCCCCTACCACCAACCTCTCGGAAGGACTCACGAACCCACATGTTTAACGTGATCGTACTCTGCGTGAACGTGGCGTAAGTTTTGGCAGTGGCGGGAATCGAACCCGGGCCTACTGAGTGCAATTCCCGCGCGCTAACCACTGGGCTGCCGCGCCCTCCGCGACAATCTCCATAACTTTCTACATATTCACCCAATTTAGACGGGAACCCAGTGGGGGAGGCATCCACAGGGGCCGTATCCTCCTTCCCCTACCACCAACCTCTCGGAAGGACTTACGGACCCACATATTTAACGTGATCGTATTCCACGTAAACACGGCGGCAGTTTTGGCAGTGGCGGGAATCGAACCCGGGCCTACCGCTAACTTCCCGCGCGCTAATTTGCAATTTAAAATGACCATATGCTTAATTCCATCATCCTCATTCCATTGTTTCATTGTTCCATCATTTAAAATATCCATAAAATTAAAATATCCATTTAAAATATCCAAAAGTTGGCGACCAGCCTGTTCGCTACCCTTGAAAATTCTGACCGTGGCAAACTCGTTGGCGCGACCTACCAGAAAGGTGTAACGTAACTGCTTGGAAGGCCAGGAAGTGCCACACAATTTAGACCGGAACCCAATGGGGGAGGCATCCAAAGAGACCGTACCCTCCTTCCCCTACCACAAACCTCTCGGAAGGACTTGCAGTCCCACACGTTTAACGTGATCGTACTCCGCGTGAACACGGCTGCAGTTTTGGCAATGGCGGGAATCGAACCCGGGCCTACCGAGTGAAATTCCCGCGCGCTAACCACTGGGCTACCGTGCCATCCGCGACAATCTCCATAACTTTATTTTTATTCGGCAATTTTGGGAATCGAACCCGGGCCTACCAAGTGCAAATCCCGCGCACTAACCACTGGGGTACTTCACCCTCCGCGATATTCTTCAGAACTTTCTTTTTATTCACCCAATTTAGACCGGAACCAAGTGGGAGAAGCATCCACAGGGACCGTACCCTTCTTCCCCTACCACCAACCTCTCGGAAGGACTTACAGACCCACATGTTTAACGTGATCGTACTCCGCGTAAACACGGCGGCAATTTTGGGAATCGAACCCGGGAATACCGAGTGCAATTTCCGCGTGCTAACCATTGGGCTACTTTGCCCTACGCGACAATCTCCATAACTTTCTTTTTATTCATCCAATTTAGACCGTACCCTCCTTCCAATACCACCAACTTCTCTGAAGGACTCACGGACCCACATGTTTAACGTGCTCGTACTCCGCGTAAACACGGCGGCAATTTTGGGATCCGAACCCGGGCCTGGTAACTGGTTGGACGGCCAGGATGTGCCACCCAATTTAGACCGGAACCCAGTGGGGGAGGCATCCACAGGGAACGTACCCTCCTTCCCCTACCACCAACCTGTCGAAAAACATACGGACCCATATGTTTAACGTGATCGTACTCCATGTCAGTGGCGGAAATCGAACCCGGGCCTACCGCGTGCAATTCCCGCGCGCTAACCACTGGGCTACTTCGCCCTCCGCGACAATCTCCATAACTTTCTTTTTATTCACCCAATTTAGACCGTACCCTCCTTCCCCTACCACCAACCTCTCGGAAGGACTCACGAACCCACATGTTTAACGTGATCGTACTCTGCGTGAACGTGGCGTAAGTTTTGGCAGTGGCGGGAATCGAACCCGGGCCTACTGAGTGCAATTCCCGCGCGCTAACCACTGGGCTGCCGCGCCCTCCGCGACAATCTCCATAACTTTCTACATATTCACCCAATTTAGACGGGAACCCAGTGGGGGAGGCATCCACAGGGGCCGTATCCTCCTTCCCCTACCACCAACCTCTCGGAAGGACTTACGGACCCACATATTTAACGTGATCGTATTCCACGTAAACACGGCGGCAGTTTTGGCAGTGGCGGGAATCGAACCCGGGCCTACCGCTAACTTCCCGCGCGCTAATTTGCAATTTAAAATGACCATATGCTTAATTCCATCATCCTCATTCCATTGTTTCATTGTTCCATCATTTAAAATATCCATAAAATTAAAATATCCATTTAAAATATCCAAAAGTTGGCGACCAGCCTGTTCGCTACCCTTGAAAATTCTGACCGTGGCAAACTCGTTGGCGCGACCTACCAGAAAGGTGTAACGTAACTGCTTGGAAGGCCAGGAAGTGCCACACAATTTAGACCGGAACCCAATGGGGGAGGCATCCAAAGAGACCGTACCCTCCTTCCCCTACCACAAACCTCTCGGAAGGACTTGCAGTCCCACACGTTTAACGTGATCGTACTCCGCGTGAACACGACTGCAGTTTTGGCAATGGCGGGAATCGAACCCGGGCCTACCGAGTGAAATTCCCGCGCGCTAACCACTGGGCTACCGTGCCATCCGCGACAATCTCCATAACTTTATTTTTATTCGGCAATTTTGGGAATCGAACCCGGGCCTACCAAGTGCAAATCCCGCGCACTAACAACTGGGGTACTTCACCCTCCGCGATATTCTTCAGAACTTTCTTTTTATTCACCCAATTTAGACCGGAACCAAGTGGGAGAAGCATCCACAGGGACCGTACCCTTCTTCCCCTACCACCAACCTCTCGGAAGGACTTACAGACCCACATGTTTAACGTGATCGTACTCCGCGTAAACACGGCGGCAATTTTGGGAATCGAACCCGGGCCTACCGAGTGCAATTTCCGCGTGCTAACCATTGGGCTACTTTGCCCTACGCGACAATCTCCATAACTTTCTTTTTATTCATCCAATTTAGACCGTACCCTCCTTCCAATACCACCAACTTCTCGGAAGGACTCACGGACCCACATGTTTAACGTGCTCGTACTCCGCGTAAACACGGCGGCAATTTTGGGAGTCGAACCCGGGCCTGGTAACTGGTTGGACGGCCAGGATGTGCCACCCAATTTAGACCGGAACCCAGTGGGGGAGGCATCCACAGGGAACGTACCCTCCTTCCCCTACCACCAACCTGTCGGAAAAACATACGGACCCATATGTTTAACGTGATCGTACTCCATGTCAGTGGCGGAAATCGAACCCGGGCCTACCGCGTGCAATTCCCGCGCGCTATCCACTGGGCTACTTCGCCCTCCGCGACAATCTCCATAACTTTCTTTTTATTCACCCAATTTAGACCGTACCCTCCTTCCCCTACCACCAACCTCTCGGAAGGACTCACGAACCCACATGTTTAACGTGATCGTACTCTGCGTGAACGTGGCGTAAGTTTTGGCAGTGGCGGGAATCGAACCCGGGCCTACTGAGTGCAATTCCCGCGCGCTAACCACTGGGCTGCCGCGCCCTCCGCGACAATCTCCATAACTTTCTACATATTCACCCAATTTAGACGGGAACCCAGTGGGGGAGGCATCCACAGGGGCCGTATCCTCCTTCCCCTACCACCAACCTCTCGGAAGGACTTACGGACCCACATATTTAACGTGATCGTATTCCACGTAAACACGGCGGCAGTTTTGGCAGTGGCGGGAATCGAACCCGGGCCTACCGCTAACTTCCCGCGCGCTAATTTGCAATTTAAAATGACCATATGCTTAATTCCATCATCCTCATTCCATTGTTTCATTGTTCCATCATTTAAAATATCCATAAAATTAAAATATCCATTTAAAATATCCAAAAGTTGGCGACCAGCCTGTTCGCTACCCTTGAAAATTCTGACCGTGGCAAACTCTTTGGCGCGACCTACCGGAAAGGTGTAAGGTAACTGCTTGGAAGGCCAGGAAGTGCCACACAATTTAGACCGGAACCCAATGGGGGAGGCATCCAAAGAGACCGTACCCTCCTTCCCCTACCACAAACCTCTCGGAAGGACTTGCAGTCCCACACGTTTAACGTGATCGTACTCCGCGTGAACACGGCTGCAGTTTTGGCAATGGCGGGAATCGAACCCGGGCCTACCGAGTGAAATTCCCGCGCGCTAACCACTGGGCTACCGTGCCATCCGCGACAATCTCCATAACTTTATTTTTATTCGGCAATTTTGGGAATCGAACCCGGGCCTACCAAGTGCAAATCCCGCGCACTAACCACTGGGGTACTTCACCCTCCGCGATATTCTTCAGAACTTTCTTTTTATTCACCCAATTTAGACCGGAACCAAGTGGGAGAAGCATCCACAGGGACCGTACCCTTCTTCCCCTACCACCAACCTCTCGGAAGGACTTACAGACCCACATGTTTAACGTGATCGTACTCCGCGTAAACACGGCGGCAATTTTGGGAATCGAACCCGGGCCTACCGAGTGCAATTTCCGCGTGCTAACCATTGGGCTACTTTGCCATACGCGACAATCTCCATAACTTTCTTTTTATTCATCCAATTTAGACCGTACCCTCCTTCCAATACCACCAACTTCTCGGAAGGACTCACGGACCCACATGTTTAACGTGCTCGTACTCCGCGTAAACACGGCGGCAATTTTGGGAATCGAACCCGGGCCTGGTAACTGGTTGGACGGCCAGGATGTGCCACCCAATTTAGACCGGAACCCAGTGGGGGAGGCATCCACAGGGAACGTACCCTCCTTCCCCTACCACCAACCTGTCGGAAAAACATACGGACCCATATGTTTAACGTGATCGTACTCCATGTCAGTGGCGGAAATCGAACCCGGGCCTACCGCGTGCAATTCCCGCGCGCTAACCACTGGGCTACTTCGCCCTCCGCGACAATCTCCATAACTTTCTTTTTATTCACCCAATTTAGACCGTACCCTCCTTCCCCTACCACCAACCTCTCGGAAGGACTCACGAACCCACATGTTTAACGTGATCGTACTCTGCGTGAACGTGGCGTAAGTTTTGGCAGTGGCGGGAATCGAACCCGGGCCTACTGAGTGCAATTCCCGCGCGCTAACCACTGGGCTGCCGCGCCCTCCGCGACAATCTCCATAACTTTCTACATATTCACCCAATTTAGACGGGAACCCAGTGGGGGAGGCATCCACAGGGGCCGTATCCTCCTTCCCCCTACCACCAACCTCTCGGAAGGACTTACGGACCCACATATTTAACGTGATCGTATTCCGCGTAAACACGGCGGCAGTTTTGGCAGTGGCGGGAATCGAACCCGGGCCTACCGCTAACTTCCCGCGCGCTAATTTGCAATTTAAAATGACCATATGCTTAATTCCATCATCCTCATTCCATTGTTTCATTGTTCCATCATTTAAAATATCCATAAAATTAAAATATCCATTTAAAATATCCAAAAGTTAAAATATACATTTAAAAAATCCAGATCGTCCCATCATTTAAAATATAAATATAATAATTTATATAGAGCAAAGGCGCTCTATTTAGAACCGTGACGTCACCTCCACCTTGACGTCCCCACCCACCACCTTCCCTGCTTCAGCGAGGGAGAAACGAACGGAACGCCGAGCGGAACGGCGAGAAATTTAAAATCATGACGTCTTTAAAATTGCGATTCTGAAGGCAATTTTTATTATTTCTGGACCAGATTAGACTTGTAAGAATGCCAGATGTTTGACCTTTCTGAAAATGTAAATTATTAGTCGAAATTATGAGTACTTTTCACGATGTGAGAATTTAAAAACCAAAAATCGTTTTCTTGAGCCAAAAGTGACTTTTGTTTTAAAATCTTTAAAAAATATTAGAAATCGAAATGGAGATTTGAAATTGATATATTTTTACTCGCAATTGTCTGCTCTTTCCGATGGTGTGAGTTGTTTTTTTCTACGACGTCTGGATCGTGGAGAAAAAAGGGCAAAAAGGGCAAAAAAAGGTCGAAATCGCATAAAACATTAAATAAATAAAAAAATAATTAGAATTTTGAAAATCGGTTTTCACGTGTCCCCTTCCCTCCCCCCCGGGTGTCCGATTGCTAAATTTCGTAGCTCTCCGACGCGCGGTCGCGAAACGTATAGTGTATAAGACAGACAGACAGACACACACACACACACACACACACACAGACATTGCCTTTTATTATTTAAGAAGACTAGCCGCCTTTGGCGACCAGCCTGTTCGCTACCCTTGAAAATTCTGACCGTGGCAAATTGTAACCGTGGCACACTCTCTGGCGCGACCTTACCAGAAGGTGTAAGGTAACTGTTTGGACGGCCAGGAAGTGCCACCCAATTTAGACCGGAACTCAGTGGGGGAGACATCCACAGGGACCGTACCCTCCTTCCCCTACCACCACCTGAACACGGCTGCAGTTTTGGCAATGGCGGGAATCGAACCCGGGCCTACCGAGTGAAATTCCCGCGCGCTAACCACTGGGCTACCGTGCCATCCGCGACAATCTCCATAACTTTATTTTTATTCGGCAATTTTGGGAATCGAACCCGGGCCTACCAAGTGCAAATCCCGCGCACTAACCACTGGGGTACTTCACCCTCCGCGATATTCTCCATAACTTTCTTTTTATTCACCCAATTTAGACCGGAACCAAGTGGGAGAAGCATCCACAGGGACCGTACCCTTCTTCCCCTACCACCAACCTCTCGGAAGGACTTACAGACCCACATGTTTAACGTGATCGTACTCCGCGTAAACACGGCGGCAATTTTGGGAATCGAACCCGGGCCTACCGAGTGCAATTTCCGCGCGCTAACCATTGGGCTACTTTGCCCTACGCGACAATCTCCATAACTTTCTTTTTATTCATCCAATTTAGACCGTACCCTCCTTCCAATACCACCAACTTCTCGGAAGGACTCACGGACCCACATGTTTAACGTGCTCGTACTCCGCGTAAACACGGCGGCAATTTTGGGAATCGAACCCGGGCCTGGTAACTGGTTGGACGGCCAGGATGTGCCACCCAATTTAGACCGGAACCCAGTGGGGGAGGCATCCACAGGGAACGTACCCTCCTTCCCCTACCACCAACCTCTCGAAAAAACATACGGACCCATATGTTTAACGTGATCGTACTCCATGTCAGTGGCGGAAATCGAACCCGGGCCTACCGCGTGCAATTCCCGCGCGCTAACCACTGGGCTACTTCGCCCTCCGCGACAATCTCCATAACTTTCTACATATTCACCCAATTTAGACGGGAACCCAGTGGGGGAGGCATCCACAGGGGCCGTATCCTCCTTCCCCTACCACCAACCTCTCGGAAGGACTTACGGACCCACATATTTAACGTGATCGTATTCCACGTAAACACGGCGGCAGTTTTGGCAGTGGCGGGAATCGAACCCGGGCCTACCGCTAACTTCCCGCGCGCTAATTTGCAATTTAAAATGACCATATGCTTAATTCCATCATCCTCATTCCATTGTTTCATTGTTCCATCATTTAAAATATCCATAAAATTAAATATCCATTTAAAATATCCAAAAGTTAAAATATACATTTAAAAAATCCAGATCGTCCCATCATTTAAAATATAAATATAATAATTTATATAGAGCAAAGGCGCTCTATTTAGAACCGTGACGTCACCTCCACCTTGACGTCCCCACCCACCACCTTCCCTGCTTCAGCGAGGGAGAAACGAACGGAACACCGAGCGGAACGGCGAGAAATTTAAACTCATGACGTCTTTAAAATTGCGATTCTGAAGGCAATTTTCATTATTTCTGGACCAGATTAGACTTGTAAGAATGCCAGATGTTTGACCTTTCTGAAAATGTAAATTATTAGTCGAAATTATGAGTACTTTTCACGATGCGAGAATTTAAAAACCAAAAATCGTTTTCTTGAGCCAAAAGTGACTTTTGTTTTAAAATCTTTAAAAAATATTAGAAATCGAAATGGAGATTTGAAATTGATATATTTTTACTCGCAATTGTCTGCTCTTTCCGATGGTGTGAGTTGTTTTTTTCTACGACGTCTGGATCGTGGAGAAAAAAGGGCAAAAAAAGGTCGAAATCGCATAAAACATTAAATAAATAAAAAAATAATTAGAATTTTGAAAATCGGTTTTCACGTGTCCCCTTCCCTCCCCCCCGGGTGTCCGATTGCCAAATTTCGTAGCTCTCCGACGCGCGGTCGCGAAACGTATAGTGTATAAGACAGACAGACAGACACACACACACACACACACACACACACAGACATTGCCTTTTATTATTTAAGAAGACTAGCCGCCTTTGGCGACCAGCCTGTTCGCTACCCTTGAAAATTCTGACCGTGGCAAACTCGTTGGCGCGACCTATCAGAAAAGTGTAAGGTAACTGCTTGGAAGGCCAGGAAGTGCCACACAATTTAGACCGGAACCCAATGGGGGAGGCATCCAAAGAGACCGGACCCTCCTTCCCCTACCACAAACCTCTCGGAAGGACTTGCAGTCCCACACGTTTAACGTGATCGTACTCCGCGTGAACACGGCTGCAGTTTTGGCAATGGCGGGAATCGAACCCGGGCCTACCGAGTGAAATTCCCGCGCGCTAACCACTGGGCTACCGTGCCATCCGCGACAATCTCCATAACTTTATTTTTATTCGGCAATTTTGGGAATCGAACCCGGGCCTACCAAGTGCAAATCCCGCGCACTAACCACTGGGGTACTTCACCCTCCGCGATATTCTTCATAACTTTCTTTTTATTCACCCAATTTAGACCGGAACCAAGTGGGAGAAGCATCCACAGGGACCGTACCCTTCTTCCCCTACCACCAACCTCTCGGAAGGACTTACAGACCCACATGTTTAACGTGATCGTACTCCGCGTAAACACGGCGGCAATTTTGGGAATCGAACCCGGGCCTACCGAGTGCAATTTCCGCGTGCTAACCATTGGGCTACTTTGCCCTACGCGACAATCTCCATAACTTTCTTTTTATTCATCCAATTTAGACCGTACCCTCCTTCCAATACCACCAACTTCTCGGAAGGACTCACGGACCCACATGTTTAACGTGCTCGTACTCCGCGTAAACACGGCGGCAATTTTGGGAATCGAACCCGGGCCTGGTAACTGGTTGGACGGCCAGGATGTGCCACCCAATTTAGACCGAAACCCAGTGGGGGAGTCATCCACAGGGAACGTACCCTCCTTCCCCTACCACCAACCTCTCGGAAAAACATACGGACCCATATGTTTAACGTGATCGTACTCCATGTCAGTGCCGGAAATCGAACCCGGGCCTACCGCGTGCAATTCCCGCGCGCTAACCACTGGGCTACTTCGAAATCCGCGACAATCTCCATAACTTTCTTTTTATTCACCCAATTTAGACCGTACCCTCCTTCCCCTACCACCAACCTCTCGGAAGGACTCACGAACCCACATGTTTAACGTGATCGTACTCTGCGTGAACGTGGCGTAAATTTTGGCAGTGGCGGGAATCGAACCCGGGCCTACTGAGTGCAATTCCCGCGCGCTAACCACTGGGCTGCCGCGCCCTCCGCGACAATCTCCATAACTTTCTACATATTCACCCAATTTAGACGGGAACCCAGTGGGGGAGGCATCCACAGGGGCCGTATCCTCCTTCCCCCTACCACCAACCTCTCGGAAGGACTTACGGACCCACATATTTAACGTGATCGTATTCCGCGTAAACACGGCGGCAGTTTTGGCAGTGGCGGGAATCGAACCCGGGCCTACCGCTAACTTCCCGCGCGCTAATTTGCAATTTAAAATGACCATATGCTTAATGCCATCATCCTCATTCCATTGTTTCATTGTTCCATCATTTAAAATATCCATAAAATTAAAATATCCATTTAAAATATCCAAAAGTTAAAATATACATTTAAAAAATCCAGATCGTCCCATCATTTAAAATATAAATATAATAATTTATATAGAGCAAAGGCGCTCTATTTAGAACCGTGACGTCACCTCCACCTTGACGTCCCCACCCACCACCTTCCCTGCTTCAGCGAGGGAGAAACGAACGGAACGCCGAACGGAACGGCGAGAAATTTAAAATCATGACGTCTTTAAAATTGCGATCCTGAAGGCAATTTTCATTATTTCTGGACCAGATTAGACTTGTAAGAATGCCAGATGTTTGACCTTTCTGAAAATGTAAATTATTAGTCGAAATTATGAGTACTTTTCACGATGCGAGAATTTAAAAACCAAAAATCGTTTTCTTGAACAAAAAGTGACTTTTGTTTTAAAATCTTTAAAAAATATTAGAAATCGAAATTCAGATTTGAAATTGATATATTTTTACTCAAAATTCTCTGCTCTTTCCGATGGTGTAATTTGTTTTTTTCTACGATGTCTGGATCGTTGAGAAAAAAGGGCAAAAAGGGCAAAAAACGGTCGAAATCGCATAAAACATTAAATAAATAAAAAAATAATTAAAATTTTAAAAATCGGTTTTCACGTGTCCTCTTCCCTCCCCCCCGGGTCTCCGATTGCCAAATTTCGTAGCTCTCCGACGCGCGGTCGCGAAACGTATAGTGTATAAGACAGACAGACACACACACACACACACACACACACAGACATTGCCTTTTATTATTTACTAGCCGCCTTTGGCGACCAGCCTGTTCGCCACCCTTGAAAATTCTGACCGTGGCAAACTCGTTGGCGCGACCTACCAGAAAGGTGTAAGGTAACTGCTTGGAAGGTCAGGAAGTGCCACACAATTTAGACCGGAACCCAATGGGGGAGGCATCCAAAGAGACCGTACCCTCCTTCCCCTACCACAAACCTCTCGGAAGGACTTGCAGTCCCACACGTTTAACGTGATCGTACTCCGCGTGAACACGGCTGCAGTTTTGGCAATGGCGGGAATCGAACCCGGGCCTACCGAGTGAAATTCCCGCGCGCTAACCACTGGGCTACCGTGCCATCCGCGACAATCTCCATAACTTTATTTTTATTCGGCAATTTTGGGAATCGAACCCGGGCCTACCAAGTGCAAATCCCGCGCACTAACCACTGGGGTACTTCACCCTCCGCGATATTCTTCATAACTTTCTTTTTATTCACCCAATTTAGACCGGAACCAAGTGGGAGAAGCATCCACAGGGACCGCACCCTTCTTCCCCTACCACCAACCTCTCGGAAGGACTTACAGACCCACATGTTTAACGTGATCGTACTCCGCGTAAACACGGCGGCAATTTTGGGAATCGAACCCGGGCCTACCGAGTGCAATTTCCGCGCGCTAACCATTGGGCTACTTTGCCCTACGCGACAATCTCCATAACTTTCTTTTTATTCATCCAATTTAGACCGTACCCTCCTTCCCCTACCACCAACTTCTCGGAAGGACTCACGGAATCGTACTCCGCGTAAACACGGCGGCAATTTTGGGAATCGAACCCGGGCCTACTGAGTGCAATTCCCGCGCGCTAACCACTGGGCTTCTTCGCCCCCAGCGACTATCTCCATAACATTCTTTTTATTTACCCAATTTAGAACGGAACCCAGTGGGAGAGGCATCCACAGGGACCGTACCCTCCTTCCCCTACCACCAACCTCTCGGAAGGACTTCCGGACCCACATGTTTATCGTGATCGTACTCCGCGTGAACACGGCGGCAGTTTTGGAAGTGGCGGGAATCGAACCCGGGCCTACCGAGTGCAATTCCTGAGCGCTAACCACTGGGCTGCCTCGCCGTCCGCAACTTTCTTTATATTCACCCAATTTAGACGGGAACCCTGTGAGGGAGGCATCCACAGGGACCGTACCCTCCTTCCCCTACCACCAACCTCTCGGAAGGACTTCCGGACCCACATGTTTATCGTGATCGTACTCCGCGTGAACACGGCGGCAGTTTTGGAAGTGGCGGGAATCGAACCCGGGCCTACCGAGTGCAATTCCTGAGCGCTAACCACTGGGCTGCCTCGCCCTCCGCAACTTTCTTTATATTCACCCAATTTAGACGGGAACCCTGTGAAGGAGGCATCCACAGGGACCGTACCCTCCTTCCCCTACCACCAACCTCTCGGAAGGACTTACGGGCCCACATGTTTAACGTGATCGTATTCCGCGTGAACACTTCGGCAGTTTTGGCAGTGGCGGGAATCGTACCCGGGCCTACCGCTAACTTCCCGCGCGCTAATTTACAATTTAAAATGACCATATGCTCTCTAAGGTCTTAATTCCATCATCCTCATTCCATTGTTCCATCATTTAAAATATCCATAAAATTTAAATATCCATCGTTCCATCATTTAAAATATCCATAAAATTAAAATATCCATCGTTCCATCATTTAAAATATCCATAAAATTAAAATATCCATTTAAAAAATCCATATCGTTCCATCATTTAAAATATAAATATAATAATTTCTACAGTGCATATGTTAAGCTCTTATTTCATTTAAAATCGGAAGCGCGGGAAACGGAAAGTAAAGTACGGTAAGTCCCACGGTAAGTAAACGGTAAGTCCCACCCATCGCTATGCATATACAGAACCGTGACGTCACCTCCACCTTGACGTCCCCACCCACCACCTTCCCTGCTTCAGCGGAGGAGAAACCCCTACCACCAACCTCTCGGAAGGACTTACGGGCCCACATGTTTAACGTGATCGTATTCCGCGTGAACACTTCGGCAGTTTTGGCAGTGGCGGGAATCGTACCCGGGCCTACCGCTAACTTCCCGCGCGCTAATTTACAATTTAAAATGACCATATGCTCTCTAAGCTCTTAATTCCATCATCCTCATTCCATTGTTCCATCATTTAAAATATCCATAAAATTAAAATATCCATCGTTCCATCATTTAAAATATCCATAAAATTAAAATATCCATCGTTCCATCATTAAAATATAAATATAATAATTTCTACAGTGCATATGTTAAGCTCTTATTTCATTTAAAATCGGAAACGCGGGAAACGGAAAGTAAAAACTAATTCTGTTTCTTATTGTCCCACCCATCGCTATGCATATACAGAACCGTGACGTCACCTCCACCTTGACGTCCCCACCCACCACCTTCCCTGCTTCAGCGGGGGGAAAATGAAGCGGCACGCCGAGCGGAACGCCGAGAAATCGAAATTCGGAAACTTTTAAAATCCCGATCCTGTTTGCAATACGGAATATTTCCTGACCAGATTGGACTTGTAAGAATGCCAGATGTTTGACCTTTCTGAAAATGTAAATTATTAGTCGAAATTATGAGTACTTTTCACGATGCGAGAATTTAAAAACCAAAAATCGTTTTCTTGAGCAAAAAGTGACTTTTGTTTTAAAATCTTTAAAAAATATTAGAAATCGAAATTCAGATTTGAAATTGATATATTTTTACTCGTAATTGTCTGCTCTTTCCGATGGTGTGAGTTGTTTTTTTCTACGACGTCTGGATCGTGGAGAAAAAAGGGCAAAAAGGGCAAAAAAAAGGTCGAAATCGCATAAAACATTAAATAAATAAAAAAATAATTAGAATTTTGAAAATCGGTTTTCACGTGTCCCCTTCCCTCCCCCCCGGGTCTCCGATTGCCAAATTTCGTAGCTCTCCGACGCGCGGTCGCGAAACGTATAGTGTATAAGACAGACACACACACAGACACACACACAGACATTGCCTTTTATTATTTAAGACTAGCCGCCTTTGGCGACCAGCCTGTTCGCAACCCTTGAAAATGCTGATCGTGGCAAATTCCAACTGTGGCAAACTCGTTGGCGTGACCTACCAGAAAGGTGTAAGGTAACTGGTTGGACGGCCAGGATGTGCCACCCAATTTAGACCGGAACCCAGTGGGGGAGGCATCCACAGGGAACGTACCCTCCTTCCCCTACCACCAACCTCTCGGAAAAACATACGGACCCATATGTTTAACGTGATCGTACTCCATGTCAGTGGCGGAAATCGAACCCGGGCCTACCGCGTGCAATTCCCGCGCGCTAACCACTGGGCTACTTCGCCCTCCGCGACAATCTCCATAACTTTCTTTTTATTCACCCAATTTAGACCGTACCCTCCTTCCCCTACCACCAACCTCTCGGAAGGACTCACGAACCCACATGTTTAACGTGATCGTACTCTGCGTGAACGTGGCGTAAGTTTTGGCAGTGGCGGGAATCGAACCCGGGCCTACTGAGTGCAATTCCCGCGCGCTAATCACTGGGCTGCCGCGCCCTCCGCGACAATCTCCATAACTTTCTACATATTCACCCAATTTAGACGCCCAATTCACCCAATTTTTTTCTACATATTCACCCAATTTAGACGAGGGCCTTCGTCCTTCGCGTTCAACTTGAAAGCACGCTTGTTTGTTGGCTCTCGCTGTTTTATGCCGTGTGCGCGTGATTTTTAAGTATTTGTTTAATTGTTTAGTATCTCAGTGTTGTGTTTCTCGTCAGCTCTTCAACGGTTTCTGTAGTTTGAGGCTACGACGTCCCGTTGGTGAGAAATTGGTTTATATAATCTTAAAACATTCCATTTTATTGTTCTTCAAAAACAATGCAATTGTAATGGGAGAATTATATAGAGTGCTCAAATTGAGCACTTTATACATCTGTTAATACTACAATATTTGTATTATTTTATGATTTCAAGTATATATATATCTAATATAATGTATTATTATTGTTTATTGATTATGATTTCCCCCCCCAGTAGCAAAAATTTATAGTGTAATCTGCATTTTAAAATTGTATGTTTTCATATTTTCCACTTTCGTTTCTTCGTTTCCCCCCTTTTTCTGTGTTGGACGCTGTCCTGGCCCGGTACCTATCTATTCCCGTCCCCTTTTTCAGTAGTGTATTCTCCCAGCCGCTCGGATGCTCTCCGCTGGTCCTCTTCTTCCCTTGCATACCTCTTCTTCTCACTTAGCAGATGATTAATATTTACAGATTGTTATTTTCATTCCTGATCAGTTTCAGGCATATATTTTTTAACATGGATTTTCCTATTCAAGAATTTCATAAATTTTTAATTTCTCCATTTTTTATTTGTTTTTGCTCCGTCCCAGCATTCTTCCATCCTGGGTCATTTTCTTTGTAATTTATTTTTTCCGACCGGTTTCGGCGAAAATTTTGGCACAGGCCTTTTAACATTGGACTTTTCTGTCATGGTTTTGAAATTTCTGATTTCTTCTCGACTGTACTTTTAATTAACCTCCTTTTTCAATATTTGGCGCATCATTTTGCCTTTTGAGCCGGGATCCACATTCATGATATATGGAATAATTGGATATGATTTTTTGGAAGCTATTACACAGTTGATTATGCATGAAATAGGCATTTCCCCCTCGTCCATTTGTAATTTTATAGTGTATAGTAATAATTTGGATATGTGTAAGCTATTAATGAGTGGTTTCCCTGTTATGTTGATTTACATTCAGTATGGTTATAAAAAAGTTTCAGGTATTAACTTGCAAGGTAACACCTCCTCCTAGAAATAAGTTTTTTTTTTTTTTTTTTTTTTCTCAATATATTGATAATTTATGTATTAGGAAATATTGTATATAATGTCTACCGATAAAGGAATTTTCTCAGCTTCAGACTTTCCGTCGCTGGCCCCTCCTCTTCTTTTACCAACCGTGGTGATCTCGCCCATTACAATGCACCCTTCATTCCAAAAACTTTCAACGATAATCAATACAAAAGATGGAAATAGTGCTATGAATACCAATATAAATGATGAAAACAGTGCTACAATCTCAAACAACAGTGCCCCATGTGGAGAGTCATCAATTGATCCAAGTTCGAATGCTACCTTGATCGATACTGAAAACAGTGCTTCTTCTGCCCACGAGGACACCCCTACCACAGGGAACCCAATACGTTTTACTAATTTCAAATGTGCATCCCGCTCCTCAAAAATATATGATTCATCACTATTTTCAAACACAATACTCCCGCCACGTTTACCTCGATATAGTGGTTCTTCTCAACCTTCTGTGCACTCTTCCCCCTTGGCTCCTACTTCAATAACGGCTTCACAACCTGCAGTGGCAACTACAAAAACATTCTCCTATCCGTTGTCTACAAGTTCTACCTCTAAAGCGTATGCTGCTACTACGTTGCCCTCTTCAATTGCTCCTCCAGCTATGCCAGTAACTGACCCTGTGGAAACTTCATTCATACCATCATCCAGATCCTCTTCAAGAGCTTTCTCTTCAACTTTCAACTCTCCGGCTACCCCGCCTACTGCAACACCTTCCTCTCCGCCTCCGTCCACTTCTCCGGGAATGGTCCCTCCTCCTGAAACTGTGGAAGGTTCTCAATCTTTGCCTCCTCATGGAAAACACTCGCCAGCAGAAGTCCCCTCTACTTCCTCAAGTCCCGAGTCAACTTTCACTGATGCTTCTTCAGCCCCATTAAACATCAATAATGAACACTTAATTAAAATTCTAACAAACGTTTCAAAACTGAACAATTATTTGTTGAGAAATGTTAAGATGAATGCGGGACAAAAGTTATATATCGAAGAGAAAATAAAAGAGATTCGAATAGCTGGACATACTCTTGAAAGTAACCTCTCTTCAATCCCGTCTCCTCGTTCCAGGCTTCTTATTCGTGATCCGGTAACCTTGTCTGAGCAAATTTCTTCAAACATCACAAAAACATTTAATGAAGATGTCTCAGAGCATATTACTACGAATCTCTCAAAAACTTTGAACGAAGACATGAACAAATTTAAATCTCTAATGTTGGCTGAAATGAGATCTTTTGCCAAAACTGTGAGGAAAGATATTCCTGCAGCCATGAATACTTCTGACCATCTCCCTCCTGGTGCTTCTTCTTCTGGAGGTGCCTCAAACTTGTTTGCTTCCTCTTCTCGATCTCGTCCAGCTACTGCTGTTCCAAACTCTTCCCGTACCTTCTCAAGTGTCCTTCTCCAAGGAAAAGATCGAACCATTAACAATGAACAATTAAAGAAAAACTTGTTCTCACTACCTGTCCTAAAAGGTGTGGATGTGAAAAACGTTACAGCGCTTCCAAATGGCACGCTTAAAGTGACTTGTCGGGAAGGTGACCCGAATAAACTACTTACACTTTTCATGAATTCTGAAATCAGTAGACATTTTGCTATCAGAAAGCAAGAGGATAAAAGAAAGGCTCTGATAATTTTCAACATACCACCTGAATTCACGGGGGACAATATCAAGGCACTTCTGTGTAATAATCACCCTAACCTCAAACCAGAGGAAATCAAAATATTGAAAAGTTTCAAGTCAAGAAATGGTAACTCTAATTGGGTGTTCCTCGTGGACCTTATTGCGGCCTCACGCATTTTGGAGGCAAAGAAAGTTTTCAACCATTTCACATACTTTTTTATTAAAAGATACATTTCATTGAAAATATGTTTTAAATGCCAGGGGTATGGCCATGTGGCGAACTTTTGCCACCACCCAACTGGCAACTGTGGAATATGCACCCGCTCGGGTCATACATTTAAAGAATGCCGGGCGAGATCCCCCAAATGTGTCAACTGTGCTACTAGTAATGATGAAAATCCAAATCTAAACTACAGAATCGATCACTCGGCCTATGACAGAAAAAACTGTAAAACTTTTCAGGTCGAAATTGAAAAAATTAAGAAACAGCAAAGAGAGAGTAATTAAGTTAGCTCACACTTTGAACCCTTCGTTAGCTATGGTTTCACTCTTATATGTTGTATTTGGTTATGTTATATGTGTTCAGTAGTATATTGTATATAATATATGTTTGGTACTAATATGTATATTTTAGTGGTAATAGGTATATATTTTTTTATTGCCCTTTCTCCATTGGGTTTTTATACGGTTAATTGCTTTCTTTCTCCCTACATCCGGGCTCTAGCTTTCGCATTGACTACTTTACCTTATAAATGTCATTTAAATGCATACAGATTAATAGTAACCATTCTTTGATAGCTCATTCAAATGCAATAAAATTCGCCATCGATAATAATATTGATATAGTCTGCTTGCAGGAGCCTTATGTTCTACAAAATAAAATTCTTTCTCCCCCTCCCGGAACTCGCCAATTTGCTTCTGACTCCCAAAAAGCTATTATACTTATATTTAATACTTCCTTAGTTGTAAACTTTAAATTTAAAAGTTCCTCCTCTGTTTTCATCAGTGTTGTGCTCCCCTCTGGCAAATTTTTGTCAGTTGGGAGCCTTTACTTTCCTCCACATGATGACTTTCAAGACATGTTGGCTGAACTCTCCCCTTTCGACTTTTTTACTGGGGATACTTTACTTTTAGGAGATTTTAATGCCCGGGCCCGGATGTGGGGATATAATTTCACCGACCAGAGGGGTCTGGATTTAATTGATTTTTGTCTCTCTAATAACCTATTAATTTGTAATGATATTAGCTATGGTCCAACATTCGTGTCCCACTCCGGTGTCGGTTTCCCAGACCTAACTTTAATTAATTTTTCCCTTTTTGATTCTTTGCTCTGCTGGGAGGTCCTCTCGAGTGATTCCCTAAGCGATCACAAATTTGTACAAGTTACTTTAAATCTTTCTCCTATTTTAAATAATTCTTTTTTCCTTAAGACCCAATATGGACTGGGCAAATTTATACATAATTTTAGACCTCATAATAAATATTTACTCTCCCTTTTAGATAAAGTTAGCGATATCCTTTCCCTTGATAACTATTTTAAAACACTAATTGAACTTACACAAAAATGTGCCCTCTCTTTTATCCGCAAGAAAAAATCTAAAGTTTCTAGCTTTTCTTGGTGGAATAAGGACCTCTCCAAATTTCGAAATTTTGTTACTGCCCTTTCAAGAAGGGTTAAATCACTTGAGGGGAACTCAGCTCCTTTACAGGAAATTAACGCAGCAAAAGTTAAATTTAAACACAGCAGAGCAAAGTATAAACAGATGATCAAAAAAGTACGGCTGGAATCATGGAAAAAATACTGTTCCAGTTGCAATCAAACTTTCGGCTCTCACTTCAAATTCGCTTTCCAAAAACATAAGAAATTTAATAACTTATCCCTTTTTTTCCCTGATGCCCCTTCCCTAAACCCTAAAGAAAAGCTCTCTCGTCTTTTGGATCATCATTTTAAAGAAGATACTAATTTTGATTGTTTTCCAACTTTTCCCCTTCCGGAATTCGGTCTGGGTCAAGTTTCGGATGAAGAGCTCATTTCAGTCTTTAATAATTTAAAATCGGGTAAAGCTCCAGGTCTTGATCTCCTGGACTTTACCGTCTGGAAACATATCTTTAAATTTTTCCCCTCCCTTATTTCAAATTCCATTAATCTTTGTTTTAAATTTTGTCATTTCCCGTCCTGTCTAAAAAATGCAAACATCTTGTTTTTTAATAAACCTGGTAAAGATCCCTCCCTGTGCTCTTCCTTTAGGCCAATTTCTCTTCTCCCAACCCTTGGTAAAATAATAGAAAAAATTTTCATTCACAAACTCAACTTTTGGTTAACGACTGAAGGGGCTCTTCATCCCCTCCAGTTTGGTTTTAGAGAGCTCACATGCTGTGAGGATGCAGCTCACAGGCTGATAGAATCAATTAAAATACATAAATCTATTAATTTTGTATCATTAACCACCGTGGACATCTGCGGGGCTTTCGACAGTTTGAATTGGGGTGTACTACCACAAACTTTTGCAAATATCAATCTACCACCAACTTTTCAAACCTTTCTATTTTCATACCTGGTGGATAGAAAAATAACATTTACAGAAAACTCAATTATACTAAATAAAGCATTATCTATGGGTGCTCCACAGGGTTCGGTTATTTCCCCTACCCTGTGGAGCATTTATTTTAATTCAATACTAAATCTCAACAGTAATCTGTTTCACATTCAAGCCTTCGCGGATGATCTTGCGGTGGTCACCTATGGATCAAACCTAAAAACCCTCCGAACTAACACAGATAATATTTTGAATCAAATCTCCTCGGCCCTTGCAATCCTCAATTTAACAATCACCCCAAACAAATGTAAAGCAATTATATTTAATAAAAATCGCTCTAAAATCCGTTGCAGACCCTCATTCAAAATCCTAAATTACAAAATTCCTACCTCCCGCTCCTTATCATATTTAGGAATTACTATTGATGATAATTTAAAATGGAGTACCCACATTTTTAACCTTAAGGAGAAATGTTACAAGATCGCCAACACCTTTGGGCGGGTGTCAGGCAATAACTGGGGGGTAGATAAATCCTTATTAAAAATATGGTACTTAACAGTAATTGAAAAATCTATTATTTATGGCGCGGGCATTTGGGATCAAGCTTTAACGGGGGATCAGATTAAAAAACTTATTTCTCTTCAAAGGATTTTTCTCTTAAAAATTTCTGCTGGCTTTCGGACCACTTCTAACATTTCTCTTTTCTCCATTACAGGAATTCCCCCCATTCATATAGTAATAAATACTAATTATAAAAAATATATCTTTTGGAAACACAGAATAAATCTTTTTACTAATTTAGAAATCCCTTCCCCCTCCCTTTTTGATTTTAACCGCCCCTTATCTTCAGTTCCTCCCGCTTCCAGGATTGTTAACCTTGTTCCCTGCCCTCCCTCTTCCTTTTCAGACTTAAATGTTTATACAGATGGCTCCTCCATTGATAATAACACTGGATTTGCCATCTGTATATTTAACCTAGACTCCCTTCTTGAAACATTTAAATTTAAACTTGCCGATGGGAACACAGTTTTTCAGGCAGAAATTGCCGCTATTGACTTTGCCGTAAACTGGGCCTCAACCAATAATTTAAAAATTAACATTTTTACTGACAGTCTTTCTTCCCTTTCGGCCTTAGATTCAGTTAAAAACAAATCAAATTACCTTTTCAAAATTAAACAAAATGCCATTGCAAGCAAAAACCTTATAAACTTACGTTGGGTTAAGGCCCACTCGAACGTCTCCGGGAACGAGGCTGCTGATAAGTTTGCCAAGCAAGCAACTATTTCAGGCTCCCCTTTTTCCCTTCCCTTCCCCTTTTCCCTTCTTAAAAAATTCTGTAAATCAAATATATCCCTCCTTTGGCAGGATTATCTAAACGCATATGTTTCCCCTCGGACCCATGATCCCGCCCGTATTTCTTTATTTTTACCCCAAGTTAAATCTTCTACTCAGATAACAAATAAATATCTAATCTACTTTATTACAGGACATGGGCCATTCATGGATTACCTTTATTTCTTCAAGCATAAATCTACTTCTAGTTGCTCCTGCGGCGCCTATGGCGACGCAGACCACTTCATATTTTCCTGCCCTCATACAAAAAATTTTCATCTCACCAAACCTTCCCCTCCTAACTGTGCAGCCTGGTTCTCGAGAGTCAGTTCCAACAAATCTTCCATCGAAAAAATTAAAAACTGTGTTCTCATCGCAAGAGAAATTTCAAATCATATTAACTAATCAGCTTGTGAGTTTTCCCCTCTTCCTCTGGTCGGTTCCCCGGAGGTGTTACCCCCTTGTTGCGTGTTGTTGTTGGCTTTTGCCAGTTTTGTCTTGTTTTCTGTTTTGTTTTTTGTATATTAGTACTCAGTGTTCAGCATATTATGTCTATTTCAACTTTAATATTTGAATTTTAGTCAGCCGTTTGTGCTTTCTCCACCTGAAAAATTTATGTTCCCTTAAGTGGTGGAAACTTGTAACCCCTCCAATGTAAAAATTTTTTTAAGTTTCTTAAATAAACTTTGCCCTGTTTCGGCGCCCGCTGCGGGAAGCTCGTGGGGCCCTGGTGTTGGTTGGTGTTGGCTGGACCGTGGGACGTTGGCCCTGGGAGTTAGCTTCGGCTTTCTTTTTCCCGGCCGTCCAAATGGCTGCTCATGTCCTCAGGACGAGCGGGACGGCCTGGGTCTTCAACCCAATTTAGACCGGAACCCAGTAGGGGAGGCATCCACAGGGTCCGTACCCTCCTTCCTCTACCAACAACCTCTCGGAAGGACTTACGGATCCACATGTTTAACGTGATCGTACTCCGTGTGAAAATGGCAGCAGTTTTGGCAGTGGCGGCAATCGAACCCGAGCCTACCGAGTGCAATTCCCGCGCGCCAACCACTGGGCTACCGCGCCCTCCGCGACAATCTCCATAACCTTCTTTTTATTCACCCAATTTAGACCGGAACCCAGTGGGAAAGTCATCCACAGGGTCCGTACCCTCCTTCCTCTACCACCAACCTCTCGGAAGGACTTACGGACCCACATGTTTAACGTGATCGTACTCCGCGTGAACACGGCAGCAGTTTTGTCAGTGGAGGGAATCGAACCCGGGCCTACCGAGTGAAATTCCCGCACGCTAACCACTGGGCTACCGCGCCCTCCGCGACAATCTCCATAACTTTCTTTTTATTCACCCAATTTGGACCAGGACCCAGTGGGGGAGGCATCCACAGAGACCGTACCCTCCTTTCCCTGCCACCAACCTCTCGGAAGGAATTATCGACCCATATGTTTAAGGTGATCGTACTCCGCATCAGTGGCGGGAATCGAACCCAGGCCTACCGAGTGCAATTCTCGCGCGCTAACTTCCCGCGCGCTAATTTAAATTTATAATGACCATATGCTAGGCTCTTAATTCCACCATCCTCGTTCCATCGTTCTATCATTTAAAATAGCCATAAAATTAAAATATCCATTTAAAATATCTATAAATTAAAATATCCATAAATTAAAATATCCATTTAAAATCAAAAAATCATCCATATCGTTCCACCAATCCATAAATATAATAATTTCAAATACATCACCACAATTCAAACCACCATAATTCAATCATTTAAATTATTTAAATTATCCATTCAAAATATCATGTAAATATAATAATTTCGCCCGATGTATACAACACTTATGCTCGTAATTCATTTAAAACCGAAAGCGCGGTCTCCATGGAGACGGGGAAGAAACTACTGCGGATGGGGGGAAAATGCCGTTGAAGAACTGAGCCGGTAGCCGACAAATTTAAAATCATGGCGTCTTTAAAATTGCGATCCTGAAGGCAATTTTCATTATTTCTGGACCAAATTAGACTTGTAAGAATGCCAGATATTTCAGCTTTCTAAAAATGTAAATTATTAGTCGAAATTATGAGTACTTTTCACTATGCGAGAATTTAAAAACCAAAAATCGTTTTTTTGAGCCAAAAGTGACTTTTGTTTTAAAATCTTTGAAAAATATTAGAAATCGAAATTGAGAGTTGAAATTGATATATTTTTACTCGAAATTCTCTGCTCTTTCCGATGGTGTGATTTGTTTTTTTCTACGATGTCCGGATCGTGGAGCAAAAAGGTCAAAAAACGGTCGAAATCGCATAAAACATTAAATAACAAAAAAATAATTAAAATTTCAAAAATCGGTTTTGACGTGTCCCCTTCTCACCCCCCAGGGTCTCCGATTGCAAAATTTCGTAGCTCTCCGACGCGCGGTCGCGAAACGTATAGTGTATAAGACAGACAGACACACAGACACACACACAGACATTGCCTTTTATTATTTAAGACTAGCCGCCTTTGGCGACCAGCCTGTTCGCAACCCTTGAAAATGCTGATCGTGGCAAATTCCAACCGTGGCAAACTCGTTGGCGCGACCTACCAGAAAGGTGTAAGGTAACTGGTTGGACGGCCAGGATGTGCCACCCAATTTAGACCGGAACCCAGTGGGGGCGGCATCCACAGGGAACGTACCCTACTTCCCCTACCACCAACCTCTCGGAAAAACATACGGACCCATATGTTTAACGTGATCGTACTCCGTGTCAGTGGCGGAAATCGAACCCGGACCTACCGCGTGCAATTCCCGCGCGCTAACCACTGGGCTACTTCGCCCTCCGCGACAATCTCCATAACTTTCTTTTTATTCACCCAATTTAGACCGTACCCTCCTTCCCCTACCACCAACCTCTCGGAAGGACTCACGAACCCACATGTTTAACGTGATCGTACTTTGCGTGAACGTGGCGTAAGTTTTGGCAGTGGCGGGAATCGAACCCGGGCCTACTGAGTGCAATTCCCGCGCGCTAACCACTGGGCTGCCGCGCCCTCCGCGACAATCTCCATAACTTCCTATATATTCACCCAATTTAGACGGGAACCCAGTGGGGGAGGCATCCACAGGGGCCGTATCCTCCTTCTCCTACCACCAACCTCTCGGAAGGACTTACGGACCCACATATTTAACGTGATCGTATTCCACATAAACACAGCGGCAGTTTTGGCAGTGGCGGGAATCGAACCCGGGCCTACCGCTAACTTCCCGCGCGCTAATTTGCAATTTAAAATGACCATATGCTTAATTCCATCATCCTCATTTCATTGTTCCATCATTTAAAATATCCAAAAGTTAAAATATACATTTAAAAAATCCATATCGTTCCATCATTTAAAATATAAATATAATAATTTATATGGATTAAAGGAGCTCTATTCAGAACCGTGACGTCACCTCCACCTTGACGTCCTCACCCACCACCTTCCCTCCTTCTGCGGGGGAGAAACGCCGGTTAAGAAGCGGCATGCCGAGCGGAACGCCGAGAAATTGAAATTCGGAAACTTTTAAAATCCCGATCCTGTGGGCAATACGGAATATTTTCTGACCAGATTGGTCTTGTAAGAATGCCAGATGTTTGACCTTTCTAAAAATGTAAATTATTAGTCGAAATTATGAGTACTTTTTACTATGCGAGAATTTAAAAACCAAAAATACTTTTCTTGAGCAAAAAGTGACTTTTGTTTTAAAATCTTTAAAAAATATTAGAAATCGAAATTCAGATTTGAAATTGATATATTTTTACTCGCAATTGTCAGCTCTTTCCGATGGTGTGATTTGTTTTTTTCTACGACGTCTGGATCGTGGAGAAAAAAGGGCAAAAATGTCAAAAAACGGTCGAAATCGCATAAAACATTAAATAACAAAAAAAATAATTAAAATTTTAAAAATCGGTTTTCACGTGTCCCCTTCCCACCCCCCAGGGTCTCCGATTGCCAAATTTCGTAGCTCTCCGACGCGCGGTCGCGAAACGTATAGTGTATAAGACAGACAGACGCACGGACACACAGACATTGCCTTTTATTATATAGACTAGCCGCCTTTGGCGACCAGCCTGTTCGCTACCCTTGAAAATTCTGACCTTGGCAAATTCTAACCGTGGCACACTCGCTGGCGCGACCTACCAGTAAAGTGTAAGGTAACTGTTTGGAGGGCCGGGAAGTGCCACCCAATTTAGACAGGAACTCAGTGGGGGAGGCATCCACAGGGACCGTACCCTCCTTCCCCTACCACCAACCTCTCGGAAGGACATACGGTCCCGCATGTTTAACGTGATCGTACTCCGCCTGAACACGGCGGCAGTTTTGGCAATGGCGGGAATCGAACCCGGACCTACCTAGTGCAAATCCCGCGCGCTAACCACTGGGCTACCGCGCCCTCCGCGACAATCTCCATAACCTTCTTTTTATTCACCCAATTTAGACCGGAACCCAGTAGGGGAGGCATCCACAGGGTCCGTACCCTCCTTCCTCTACCAACAACCTCTCGGAAGGATTTACGGATCCACATGTTTAACGTGATCGTACTCCGTGTAAAAATGGCAGCAGTTTTGGCAGTGGCGGCAATCGAACCCGAGCCTACCGAGTGCAATTCCCGCGCGCCAACCACTGGGCTACCGCGCCCTCCGCAACAATCTCCATAACCTTCTTTTTATTCACCCAATTTAGACCGGAACCCAGTGGGAAAGTCATCCACAGGGTCCGTACCCTCCTTCCTCTACCACCAACCTCTCGGAAGGACTTACGGACCCACATGTTTAACGTGATCGTACTCCGCGTGAACACGGCAGCAGTTTTGTCAGTGGAGGGAATCGAACCCGGGCCTACCGAGTGAAATTCCCGCACGCTAACCACTGGGCTACCGCGCCCTCCGCGACAATCTCCATAACTTTCTTTTTATTCACCCAATTTGGACCAGGACCCAGTGGGGGAGGCATCCACAGAGACCGTACCCTCCGTTCCCTGCCACCAACCTCTCGGAAGGAATTATCGACCCATATGTTTAAGGTGATCGTACTCCGCATCAGTGGCGGGAATCGAACCCAGGCCTACCGAGTGCAATTCTCGCGCGCTAATTTAAATTTATAATGACCATATGCTAGGCTCTTAATTCCACCATCCTCGTTCCATCGTTCTATCATTTAAAATAGCCATAAAATTAAAATATCCATTTAAAATATCTATAAATTAAAATATCCATAAATTAAAATATCCATTTAAAATCAAAAAATCATCCATATCGTTCCACCAATCCATAAATATAATAATTTCAAATACATCACCACAATTCAAACCACCATAATTCAATCATTTAAATTATTTAAAATATCCATTTAAAATATCATATAAATATAATAATTTCGCCCGATGTATACAACACTTATGCTCGTAATTCATTTAAAACCGAAAGCGCGGTCTCCATGGAGACGGGGAAGAAACTACTGCGAATGGGGGGGAAATGCCGTTGAAGAACTGAGCCGGTAGCCGACAAATTTAAAATCATGGCGTCTTTAAAATTGCGATCCTGAAGGCAATTTTCATTATTTCTGGACCAAATTAGACTTGTAAGAATGCCAGATATTTCAGCTTTCTAAAAATGTAAATTATTAGTCGAAATTATGAGTACTTTTCACTATGCGAGAATTTAAAAACCAAAAATCGTTTTTTTGAGCCAAAAGTGACTTTTGTTTTAAAATCTTTAAAACATATTAGAAATCGAAATTGAGAGATGAAATTGATATATTTTTACTCGAAATTCTCTGCTCTTTCCGATGGTGTGATTTGTTTTTTTCTACAACGTCTGCATCGTGGAGAAAAAAGGGCAAAAATGTCAAAAAACGGTCGAAATCGCATAAAACATTAAATAACAAAAAAAATAATTCAAATTTTAAAAATCGGTTTTCACGTGTCCCCTTCCCTCCCCCCCAGGTCTCCGATTGCCAAATTTCGTAGCTCTCCGACGCGCGGTCGCGAAACGTATAGTGTATAAGACAGACACACAGACACACACACAGACATTGCCTTTTATTATTTACTAGCCGCCTTTGGCGACCAGCCTGTTCGCTACCCTTGAAAATTCTGACCGTGGCAAATTCTAACCGTGGCACACTCGCTGGCGGGACCTACCTGTAAGGTGTAAGGTAACTGTTTGGACGGCCAGGAAGTGCCACCCAATTTAGACCGGAACTCAGTGGGGGAGGCATCCACAGGGACCGTACCCTCCTTCCCCTACCCCCAACCTTTCGGAAGGACTTACGGTCCCACATGTTTAACGTGCTCGTACTCCGCCTGAACACAGCGGCAGTTTTGGCAGTGGCGGGAATCGAACCCGGACCTACCGAGTGCAATTCCCGCGCGCTAACCACTGGGCTACCGCGCCCTCCGCGACAATCTCCATAACCTTCTTTTTATTCATCCAATTTAGACCGGAACCCAGTGGGAGAGTCATCCACAGGGACCGTACCCTCCTTCCCCTACCACCAACCTCCCGGAAGGACTTACGTACCCACATGTTTAACGTGATCGTACTCCGCGTGAAAATGGCAGCAGTTTTGGCAGTCGAGGGAATCTAACCTGGGCCTACCGAGTGCAATTCCCGCACGCTAACCACTGGGCTACCGTGCCTTCCGCGACAATCTCCATAACTTTCTTTTTATTCACCCAGTTTGGACTGGAACCCAGTGGGGGAGGCATCCACAGAGACCGTACTCTCCTTCCCCTGCCACCAACCTCTCTGAAGGACTTATCGACTCATATGTTTAACGTGATCGTACTCCGCGTCAGTGGCGGGAATCGAACCCAGGCCTACCGAGTGCAATTCTCGCGCGCTAACTTCCCTCGCGCTAATTTAAATTTTATTATGGCCATATGCTAAGTTCTTAATTCCACCATCCTCGTTCCATCATTTAAAATATCCATAAAATTAAAATATCCATTTAAAAATCTATAAATTAAAATATCCATAAATTAAAATATGCATTTAAAATCAAAAATACATCCATATCGTTCCACCAATCCATAAATATAATAATTTCAAATACATCACCACAATTCAAACCACCATAATTCAATCATTTAAATTATTTAAAATATCCATTTAAAAATATCCATTTAAAATATCATTTCGCCCGATGTATACAACACTCATGCTCGGCTCTCAATTCATTTAAAACCGAAAGCGCGGTCTCCATGGAGACGGTGAAGAAACTACTTCGGATGGGGGGGAAATGCCGTTGAAGAACTGAGCCGATGCCGAGAAATTTAAAATCATGACGTCTTTAAAATTGCGATCCTGAAGGCAATTTTTAATATTTCTGGACCAGATTAGACTTGTAAGAATGCCAGGTATTTCAGCTTTCTAAAAATGTAAATTATTAGTCGAAATTATGAGTACTTTTTACTATATGAGAATTTAAAAACCAAAAATCGTTTTTTTGAGCCAAAAGTGACTTTTGTTTTAAAATCTTTAAAAAATATTAGAAATCGAAATTCAGATTTGAAATTGATATATTTTTACTCACAATTGTCTGCTCTTTCCGATGGTGTGATTTGTTTTTTTTTACGACGTCTGGATCGTGGAGAAAAAAGGGCAAAAATGGCAAAAAACGGTCGAAATCGCATAAAACATTAAATAAATAAAAAAAAAATTAAAATTTTAAAAATCGGTTTTCACGTGTCCCCTTCCCACCCCCCCGGGTCTCCGATTGCCAAATTTCGTAGCTCTCCGACGCGCGGTCGCGAAACGTATAGTGTATAAGACAGACAGACAAACAGACATTGCCTTTTATTATATAGACTAGCCGCCTTTGGCGACCAGCCTGTTCGCTACCCTTGAAAATTCTGACCGTGGCAAATTGTAACCGTGGCACACTCGCTGGCGCGACCTTACCAGAAGGTGTAAGGTAACTGTTTGGACGGCCAGGAAGTGCCACCCAATTTAGACCGGAACTCATTGGGGGAGACATCCACAGGGACCGTACCCTCCTTCCCCTACCACCAACCTTTCGGAAGGACTTACGATCCCACATGTTTAACGTGATCGTACTCCGCGTGAACGCGGCTGCAGTTTTGGCAGTGGCGGGAATCGAACCCGGGCCTACCCAGTGAAATTCCCGCGCGCTAACCACTGGTGTACTTCGCCCTCCGCGACATTTTCCATAACTTTCTTTTTATTCACCGAATTTAGACCGGAACCCAGTGGGAGAGGCACCCACAGGGACCGTACCCTCCTTCCCCAACCACCAACCTCTCGAAAGGACTTACAGACACACATGTTTATTCCCCGTGATCGTACTCCGCGTGAACACGGCGGCAATTTTGGAAATCGAACCCGAGCCTACCGCGTGCAATTCCCGCGCGCTAACCACTGGGCTACTTCGCCCTCCGCGACAATCTCCATAACTTTCTTTTTATTCACCCAATTTAGGCCGTATCCTCCTTCCCTTACCACCAACCTCTCGGAAGAACTTATTGACCCACATATTTAACGTGATCGTATTCCACGTAAACACGGCGGCAGTTTTGGCAGTGGCGGGTATCGAACCCGGGCCTACCGCTAACTTCCCGCGCGCTAATTTGCAATTTAAAATGACCATATGCTTAATTCCATCATCCTCATTCCATTGTTTCATTGTTCCATCATTTAAAATATCCATAAAATTAAAATATCCATTTAAAATATCCAAAAGTTAAAATATACATTTAAAAAATCCATATCGTCCCATCATTTAAAATATAAATATAATAATTGATATAGAGCAAAGGAGCTCTATTCAGAACCGTGACGTCACCTCCACCTTGACGTCCCCACCCACCACCTTCCCTCTTTCAGCGGGGGAGAAACGAAGCGGCACGCCGAGCGGAACGCCGAGAAATTGAAATTCGGAAACTTTTAAAATCCCGATCCTGTGGGCAATACGGAATATTTCCTGACCAGATTGGACTTGTAAGAATGCCAGATGTTTGACCTTTCTAAAAATGTAAATTATTAGTCAAAATTATGAGTACTTTTTACTATGCGAGAATTTAAAAACCAAAAATCGTTTTTTTGAGTCAAAAGTGACTTTTGTTTTAAAATCAGAAAAAAATATTAGAATTTGTCCCTGAGATTTGAAATTTATATATTTTTAATCGAAATTCTCTGCTCTTTCCGATGGTGTGATTTGTTTTTTTCTACGATGTCTGGATCGTGGAGAAAAAAGGGCAAAAATGTCAAAAAACGGTCGAAATCGCATAAAATATTAAATAACAAAAGAAATAAATAAAATTTTAAAAATCGGTTTTCATGTGTCCCCTTCCCATCCCCCAGGGTCTCCGATTGCCAAATTTCGTAGCTCTCCGACGCGCGGTCGCGAAACGTATAGTGTATAAGACAGACAGACGCACAGACACACAGACATTGCCTTTTATTATATAGAAGAAGACTAGCCGCCTTTGGCGACCAGCCTGTTCGCAACCCTTGAAAATGCTGATCGTGGCAAATTCCAACCGTGGCAAACTCGTTGGCGCGACCTACCAGAAAGGTGTAAGGTAACTGGTTGGACGGCCAGGATGTGCCACCCAATTTAGACCGGAACCCAGTGGGGGCGGCATCCACAGGGAACGTACCCTACTTCCCCTACCACCAACCTCTCGGAAAAACATACGGACCCATATGTTTAACGTGATCGTACTCCGTGTCAGTGGCGGAAATCGAACTCGGACCTACCGCGTGCAATTCCCGCGCGCTAACCACTGGGCTACTTCGCCCTCCGCGACAATCTCCATAACTTTCTTTTTATTCACCCAATTTAGACCGTACCCTCCTTCCCCTACCACCAACCTCTCGGAAGGACTCACGAACCCACATGTTTAACGTGATCGTACTTTGCGTGAACGTGGCGTCAGTTTTGGCAGTGGCGGGAATCGAACCCGGGCCTACTGAGTGCAATTCACGCGCGCTAACCACTGGGCTGCCGCGCCCTCCGCGACAATCTCCATAACTTTCTATATATTCACCCAATTTAGACGGGAACCCAGTGGGGGAGGCATCCACAGGGGCCGTATCCTCCTTCCCCTACCACCAACCTCTCGGAAGGACTTACGGACCCACATATTTAACGTGATCGTATTCCACATAAACACAGCGGCAGTTTTGGCAGTGGCGGGAATCGAACCCGGGCCTACCGCTAACTTCCCGCGCGCTAATTTGCAATTTAAAATGACCATATGCTTAATTCCATCATCCTCATTTCATTGTTCCATCATTTAAAATATCCAAAAGTTAAAATATACATTTAAAAAATCCATATCGTTCCATCATTTAAAATATAAATATAATAATTTATATGGATTAAAGGAGCTCTATTCAGAACCGTGACGTCACCTCTACCTTGACGTCCCCACCCACCACCTTCCCTCCTTCTGCGGGGGAGAAACGCCGGTTAAGAAGCGGCATGCCGAGCGGAACGCCGAGAAATTGAAATTCGGAAACTTTTAAAATCCCGATCCTGTGGGCAATACGGAATATTTCCTGACCAGATTGGTCTTGTAAGAATGCCAGATGTTTGACCTTTCTAAAAATGTAAATTATTAGTCGAAATTATGAGTACTTTTTACTATGCGAGAATTTAAAACCAAAAATACTTTTCTTGAGCAAAAAGTGACTTTTGTTTTAAAATCTTTAAAAAATATTAGAAATCGAAATTCAGATTTGAAATTGATATATTTTTACTCGCAATTGTCAGCTCTTTCCGATGGTGTGATTTGTTTTTTCCTACGATGTCCGGATCGTGGGAAAAAAAGGGGCAAAAATGGCAAAAAACGGTCGAAATCGCATAAAACATTAAATAACAAAAAAAATAATTAAAATTTTAAAAATCGGTTTTCACGTGTCCCCTTCCCTCCCCCCCGGGTCTCCGATTGCCAAATTTCGTAGCTCTCCGACACGCGGTCGCGAAACGTATAGTGTATAAGACACACAGACACACGGACACACAGACATTGCCTTTTATTATTTACTAGCCGCCTTTGGCGACCAGCCTGTTCGCAACCCTTGAAAATGCTGATCGTGGCAAATTCCAACCGTGGCAAACTCGTTGGCGCGACCTACCATAAAGGTGTAAGGTAACTGGTTGGACGGCCAGGATGTGCCACCCAATTTAGACCGGAACCCAGTGGGGGAGGCATCCACAGGGAACGTACCCTCCTTCCCCTACCACCAACCTCTCAGAAAAACATACGGACCCATATGTTTAACGTGATCGTACTCCGCGTGAACATGGCTGCAGTTTTGGCAGTGGCGGGAATCGAACCCGGGCCTACCGAGTGAAATTCCCGCGCGCTAACCACTGGGGTACTTCGCCCTCCGCGACATTTTCCATAACTTTCTTTTTATTCACCGAATTTAGACCGGAACCCAGTGGGAGAGGCAGCCACGTGGACCGTACCCTCCTTCCCCAACCACCAACCTCTCGGAAGGACTTACAGACCCACATGTTTACTCCGCGTGAACACGGCGGCAATTTTGGAAATCGAACCCGGGCCTACCGCGTGCAATTCCCGCGCGCTAACCACTGGGCTACTTCGCCCTCCGCGACAATCTCCATAACTTTCTTTTTATTCACCCAATTTAGACCGTACCCTCCTTCCCCTACCACCAACCTCTCGGAAGGACTCACGAACCCACATTTTTAACGTGATCGTACTCTGCGTGAACGTAGCGTAAGTTTTGGCAGTGGCGGGAATCGAACCCGGGCCTACTGAGTGAAATTCCCGCGCGCTAACCACTGGGCTGCCGCGCCCTCCGTAACTTTCAACGCCCTCCGTAACTAACGCCCTCCGTAACTAACAATCTCCATAACTTTCTATATATTCACCCAATTTAGACGGGAACCCAGTGGGGGAGGCATCCACAGGGGCCGTATCCTCCTTCCCCTACCACCAACCTCTCGGAAGAACTTACGGACCCACATATTTAACGTGACCGTATTCCACGTAAACACGGCGGCAGTTTTGGCAGTGGCGGGAATCGAACCCGGGCCTACCGCTAACTTCCCGCGCGCTAATTTGCAATTTAAAATGACCATATGCTTAATTCCGTCATCCTCATTCCATTGTTTCATTGTTCCATCATTTAAAATATTCATAAAATTAAAATATCCATTTAAAAAAATCCAAAAGTTAAACTATACATTTAAAAAATCCATATCGTTCCATCATTTAAAATATAAATATAATAATTTATATGGAGTAAAGGAGCTCTATTCAGAACCGTGACGTCACCTCCACCTTGACGTCCCCACCCACCACCTTCCCTCCTTCTGCGGGGGAGAAACGCCGGTTAAGAAGCGGAACGCTGAGAAATTGAAATTCGGAAACTTTTAAAATCCCGATCCTGTGGGCAATACGGAATATTTCCTGATCAGATTGGACTTGTAAGAATGCCAGATGTTTGACCTTTATAAAAATGTAAATTATGAGTCGAAATTATGAGTACTTTTTACTATGCGAGAATTTAAAAACCAAAAATCGTTTTTTTGAGCCAAAAGTGACTTTTGTTTTAAAATCATAAAAAAATATTAGAATTTGTCCCTGAGATTTGAAATGGATATATTTTTACTCGAAATTCTCTGCTCTTTCCGATGGTGTGATTTGTTTTTTTCTACAATGTCTGGATCGTGGAGAAAAAAGAGCAAAAAAGTCAAAAAACGGTCGAAATCGCATAAAACATTAAATAACAAAAAAAATAATTAAAATTTTAAAAATCGGTTTTCACGTGTCCCCTTCCCACCCCCCAGGGTCTCCGATTGCCAAATTTCATAGCTCTCCGACGCGCGGTCGCGAAACGTATAGTGTATAAGACAGACAGACACACAGACACACAGACACACACACAGACATTGCCTTTTATTATTTAAGATTAGCCGCCTTTGGCGACCAGCCTGTTCGCAACCCTTGAAAATGCTGATCGTGGCAAATTCCAACCGTGGCAAACTCGTTGGCGCGACCTACCAGAAATGTGTAAGGTAACTGGTTGGACGGCCAGGATGTGCCACCCAATTTAGACCGGAACCCAGTGGGGGCGGCATCCACAGGGAACGTACCCTACTTCCCCTACCACCAACCTCTCGGAAAAACATACGGACCCATATGTTTAACGTGATCGTACTCCGTGTCAGTGGCGGAAATCGAACCCGGACCTACCGCGTGCAATTCCCGCGCGCTAACCACTGGGCTACTTCGCCCTCCGCGACAATCTCCATAACTTTCTTTTTATTCACCCAATTTAGACCGTACCCTCCTTCCCCTACCACCAACCTCTCGGAAGGACTCACGAACCCACATGTTTAACGTGATCGTACTTTGCGTGAACGTGGCGTAAGTTTTGGCAGTGGCGGGAATCGAACCCGGGCCTACTGAGTGCAATTCCCGCGCGCTAACCACTGGGCTGCCGCGCCCTCCGCGACAATCTCCATAACTTTCTATATATTCACCCAATTTAGACGGGAACCCAGTGGGGGAGGCATCCACAGGGGCCGTATCCTCCTTCCCCTACCACCAACCTCTCGGAAGGACTTACGGACCTACATATTTAACGTGATCGTATTCCACATAAACACGGCGGCAGTTTTGGCAGTGGCGGGAATCGAACCCGGGCCTACCGCTAACTTCCCGCGCGCTAATTTGCTATTTAAAATGACCATATGCTTAATTCCATCATCCTCATTCCATTGTTTCATTGTTCCATCATTTAAAATATCCAAAAGTTAAAATATACATTTAAAAAATCCATATCGTTCCATCATTTAAAATATAAATATAATAATTTATATGGAGTAAAGGAGCTCTATTCAGAACTAGAGCTCCTCTACTACAGGCTGACTTATCAAGCATATTAAAGCCCACCATAGCTGGAAGAGCAATCCATTAGCATTAGCTCTATTCGCATTTTCACTTTATTAAGTATTATTGAAATAATTATGGGTGGTTGTTCTGTACCGAACTGCTCTAGTCATTCTAGAAAGGGTTTTGGGCTATTTCGCTTTCATAGAAACGAAAAACGAAGAAAACAATGGCTAATAAATAGTCGGCGCGATAATTGGATACCCGGTACTGGAGCATACTTGTACGAGGTAAGTTCAACAATATTCTAATTGAAACTTCTTTTTTTATATAAAGTATTTATTTTAAACACTTATTTTATAATTTCTGTAACTGTAATATGGATTATTAATGATTTTTAGTTGTTATAGTCTTATCTGAGGACACTTGGTTTGTAATGTAAACATCACCCTGAATGCATTATACTGTCTTCCAAACCTAGAAGAAAATAGCTTCAAATTTTACATAATATATATAATATATATATATATATATATATATATATATATATTTATATATATATATATATATATATATATATATATATATATATATATATATATATATATTATATATATATATATATATATATATTTATATATATATATATATATATATATATATATATATATATATATTATATATATATATATATATATATATATATATATATATATATATATATATATATAAACAAACAATCTCATTCTATCATTCAAAATATTCTAAGTTCTTAAAGCTCTTACTCATGGTTCTTAAAACCTAAAAGTCATCTGAAATTTGTAAAGTTCATCTAACATAAATCTGAAAACACTGAAATACACTCTGAAAAAGTTCTAAAGTTTCTTAAACCTGAAAACATTCTAAAAATAAACTGAATTCTTAAATAAACAGAAAGTGGACCTATTGACCAGTTTCCCTACGTGTACAAATATGTACTCTACATGTAATTAAATGGAACTTTCCTAAAAATAAAAACATTAAATGTAAAAGAAAGAACACAGATTTTAGGTTTTCAAAATCTAACGTTTATTAAAATTTTAAACTTCACTTTAAAAGAATTTTCAAAACATTTTACATCTCATTAACTAACAAATCTAATAAACAACTTAAATAAATAAATAGAAGGAATGGAATGGCCGGTCGTATAGTGGTAAAAAAAAAACGTTAGAATATTAAATTTTAAAGTTAACAATATTAAACTTATACAGCTATTTATCAAAACTAAAATTTGGAATAAAAAGAACATAAGTTAGCCAAAAGGGAAATTTAGAACAAAAGTTAAACTTAACCACAGGTTCAGGTGACCTAAAATATATAAGTCTAAAGGGGTCTTATTCTATGCTAGTTCAATTAAATTTTAAATAATGCAAAAGTAAATTAGCCTGAAATTTGAAGGAAAAGAATTATATCACCAAGGCTCCAAGATAAGCTTCTGAGATCTGCAGGAAAGGACCCAACAGCAAAAATGTCACCAACGTTCCCAGAGGACACTTCTTGAAAGGCAAACACGGCAAAGGAGGGTTATGTCCATCAGAGGTGAGGAAAATCTCCGGCCGGATCCGAATTCCAAAAGATTCCAAATAGGACGTTTAGTAACGAAGAAATAAATTCTTCACACAGCTACACCGAATCTTTGACATCAGGACTGAATGCATCGCATATGTCTGGTGCTTTTCACCAAAAATGACGCTCCAGTTCTTCATAATAAGAGCAGCATAACCCGGGAGAACCAAACACTTAGTTGACGTGTTAACTCATCTCCGCTGACATCGCAGAAACTCTATTTAGAGGATGGGAGACCAATAACACCTCCAATCGTTCCGTCCGTCTAGACATAACAAACGTCCGGCTCCCACATCATCCAGACGAAACATTTTCAGAGAGCATGGAAGGAGGAATCAATTAAACAAAAAAACATCAAAAGAATGTTGGTTTAACAGTCAGAAGAATTCATCTCGGAGTAAACTAAACACATGCTTAGATGAGAATAAAAAAAAAACGTTCCATTTCGAAACCGAACTTCGGCTCGGCTCGCGCCGAAGCGCTAAAAACAACAGCTTTAACAGATCACATCTTAGGTTCTAATCAATTGCAAAAAAAAAAGAGCAAAAAAACGCGCGATTTTGCTTATATACTGCCAAACATCGCTGCCACAGATTGTAAACAAAACTATCAATGAACGATAAAATAATTAATGACAGACGATTTTAATATTACGATCAACCAATTAAAAACTCGAAATTTTAAAGAAGAGAAATGGAATTTCAGAGCAGACGAAAATTAAAAAGAAATGAAGTGAAACGATTTGGAAAATACGAATTCGGCAATAATTTAAATATGGACGATTCTGAAATATTAAAAAAGCTGAAAATAGAATAAAACTGTAAAATTGCGATGAATTAACCAATTTTTAACCGAGAGCAATAAATTTGGAATCAAATTAAAGGGAATAAAAAGGGCAATAAATGGAATCACAAATTAGCCAATTTAAATAAATTTAAATTGCTAAAACCTAAAAGAACGAACTTTCGCCGTTTTTAACACAAAACCTATGGAATAGAATATATTTGGAACAGAAGAATATCAAAAACCTAAACAATTGGAAGATGAATAACTAAATGAGAATGACTATGTAAATAAGACCCCTGAACACATTTAAACAAAAAGCAAAACTCCTAAATTAATTAAATATCCAAAAATATAACCCAACAACTCCTTCGAACGTCCCAAAAAAATTTTTCATTTGAAAAATGAAAAATTTTAGCTAACACATGACAAAATTCCGCGAAACGAAGGAGAGAAAAAAAAATAATCTAAATCTCAACTACAGCTGTAACATGAGCCATAAAAATCACATAAAAATCAAATTCCTTATAAATAAATCAATAATCACTTCACTAAACACTTTCATAATAACAATTATCATATTTCTCAACATTTCGTCTAAACTCTTAAACATACATATAGATTCAATATTAAATACTTCAACTTCATTGTAACTCTATATTATGAAAATTCATTAATTCATTTTAAAATGCTCCAACAAATACGCCATCAAAGAGAAGCAGTAGAAAAATAATAAACAGATCTCTATATCATTAGCTGTCATGAATAAACATTAATTTTAACGAAAACTTTGGACCAGCCAAAGAATTCCAATAATCTAAACAATAAATTTTGAAATGGTACCTTCAACAATAACAACCAATAAGTACAAATCATCAAATTCATCACCATCTCTATCTACTCCAGAAAGAAAACAATCATTCGAAGCATATTACTCTATTTAAATAATATCAATTGTGGCTCAAGTTACAAACAAAAAAATTGTGGAATATTTACCCCCAAAATAACAAACTCAATTCCCTAACAATTTGGAACTGAACACAAATTTAACCGACTTGTTTACAAATTATACTATAAACTGATTACTTGGCAAATTAGATCGTTCAAAATACAAATATACATTAAAATGACCTTATGCATCATTTTACACCAATATCAATAAACGCGATTCTACTAATTATTGTGCAACATCTTGCACTCTCAACAACAATAAACTCAAATATCATAACTGCAACTCTGGAAATCTCAAAAAATTCTCATAAAAATAAAAAAAAATTAAGACAAGGGGCCGAGGGTTGTGAGTCCTCTCAAAGGTTGTGAATCTTTTTTGAATCCCAAAAAAATAGCACAAAAATATCCATCAAGTATAAGTAGTACATTTAAATTCACTAACAGCCAAGTGTATCACATTACTTTAACCAAAATACCAAAGAAAAATCAAATTACAAATCCCCATTTAAATTTTTAAAACCAAAAGAACTCAAATTGCATTGCACAATTTTAAATATTCCACTTAAAAAAAAATTTAATTCTCCTATAAATAAAATAAATTTTCCACTTTAACGACCAAAAAATTTTTAAATACAGTATAAAAATATCAATATCAGATTCAGAATTAAGAACAAACAAACTGATTTTATCACCACTCTATTTGAGTGTGAAAACCAAACACATGATCAAAGTGAAGAACAAGATAACTCAAGATGACATTTATGTCACACTCATATTGGAGTGTAAAAAACACCTGCATTACCCAGTTTTTCAATTAATCACCAGTATTTCATCATCTACATTCACATATCAGTGAGCATTTAAATCTCAATTCCAAATCAGAACATACAAAAAATTCTAAGTCGAAAAACTACTGCTTTAATTCTATATAATTTAACTTAATAAAAAAAATATTCTCATGTTAAATTTACTCAATTAATTTCATTCTATTTCATCAAAACAATTCTTAAGTTGCTGGGAGCGTGGGTTACAGGAACAACAAAATAAAAAAAATTGTTAATGAGATGGGATTAGAACAAAAAATGTAAATACTATAAAGTGCGTTCTTCAAATACTTAAAACTTCCTAAACTTATGAATTAAATTTACTTTCAAACTACTTCAAATAATAAAATTCAAATCAAATTAACTTACATTAAGGAATGCTTCAATAAAAATTCTAAATGAAAAAGTCAAATTCAAAAGTTTCCTCAAAAAATTCTAAATGAAAATATTTAAATCAATCCTAAAATTTTAATTTTAATCAAAATATTAAAGTAAATTACTCTAATTTAGTTTAAGAACATTCTAAAATATCCAGCCTTAGTTTAAAATCTTATCAAAATCTCAATAGTAATTACTTTTAGAATAAACAAGTATGGAATCAGTTTACGGAAATTTCATTTTTAAGAACAAAAATTATTAAGAACATATATTACAGTTAGCATGAATAAGCCCCTAGACTGGTCAAACGGCGCCAATTGTTGGGGGGGTTTCTTGCATTATGATATATACTAAAAACAAACAATCTCATTCTATCATTCAAAATATTCTAAGTTCTTAAAGCTCTTACTCATGGTTCTTAAAACCTAAAAGTCATCTGAAATTTGTAAAGTTCATCTAACATAAATCTGAAAACACTGAAATACACTCTGAAAAAGTTCTAAAGTTTCTTAAACCTGAAAACATTCTAAAAATAAACTGAATTCTTAAATAAACAGAAAGTGGACCTATTGACCAGTTTCCCTACGTGTACAAATATGTACTCTACATGTAATTAAATGGAACTTTCCTAAAAATAAAAACATTAAATGTAAAAGAAAGAACACAGATTTTAGGTTTTCAAAATCTAACGTTTATTAAAATTTTAAACTTCACTTTAAAAGAATTTTCAAAACATTTTACATCTCATTAACTAACAAATCTAATAAACAACTTAAATAAATAAATAGAAGGAATGGAATGGCCGGTCGTATAGTGGTAAAAAAAAAACGTTAGAATATTAAATTTTAAAGTTAACAATATTAAACTTATACAGCTATTTATCAAAACTAAAATTTGGAATAAAAAGAACATAAGTTAGCCAAAAGGGAAATTTAGAACAAAAGTTAAACTTAACCACAGGTTCAGGTGACCTAAAATATATAAGTCTAAAGGGGTCTTATTCTATGCTAGTTCAATTAAATTTTAAATAATGCAAAAGTAAATTAGCCTGAAATTTGAAGGAAAAGAATTATATCACCAAGGCTCCAAGATAAGCTTCTGAGATCTGCAGGAAAGGACCCAACAGCAAAAATGTCACCAACGTTCCCAGAGGACACTTCTTGAAAGGCAAACACGGCAAAGGAGGGTTATGTCCATCAGAGGTGAGGAAAATCTCCGGCCGGATCCGAATTCCAAAAGATTCCAAATAGGACGTTTAGTAACGAAGAAATAAATTCTTCACACAGCTACACCGAATCTTTGACATCAGGACTGAATGCATCGCATATGTCTGGTGCTTTTCACCAAAAATGACGCTCCAGTTCTTCATAATAAGAGCAGCATAACCCGGGAGAACCAAACACTTAGTTGACGTGTTAACTCATCTCCGCTGACATCGCAGAAACTCTATTTAGAGGATGGGAGACCAATAACACCTCCAATCGTTCCGTCCGTCTAGACATAACAAACGTCCGGCTCCCACATCATCCAGACGAAACATTTTCAGAGAGCATGGAAGGAGGAATCAATTAAACAAAAAAACATCAAAAGAATGTTGGTTTAACAGTCAGAAGAATTCATCTCGGAGTAAACTAAACACATGCTTAGATGAGAATAAAAAAAAAACGTTCCATTTCGAAACCGAACTTCGGCTCGGCTCGCGCCGAAGCGCTAAAAACAACAGCTTTAACAGATCACATCTTAGGTTCTAATCAATTGCAAAAAAAAAAGAGCAAAAAAACGCGCGATTTTGCTTATATACTGCCAAACATCGCTGCCACAGATTGTAAACAAAACTATCAATGAACGATAAAATAATTAATGACAGACGATTTTAATATTACGATCAACCAATTAAAAACTCGAAATTTTAAAGAAGAGAAATGGAATTTCAGAGCAGACGAAAATTAAAAAGAAATGAAGTGAAACGATTTGGAAAATACGAATTCGGCAATAATTTAAATATGGACGATTCTGAAATATTTAAAAAGCTGAAAATAGAATAAAACTGTAAAATTGCGATGAATTAACCAATTTTTAACCGAGAGCAATAAATTTGGAATCAAATTAAAGGGAATAAAAAGGGCAATAAATGGAATCACAAATTAGCCAATTTAAATAAATTTAAATTGCTAAAACCTAAAAGAACGAACTTTCGCCGTTTTTAACACAAAACCTATGGAATAGAATATATTTGGAACAGAAGAATATCAAAAACCTAAACAATTGGAAGATGAATAACTAAATGAGAATGACTATGTAAATAAGACCCCTGAACACATTTAAACAAAAAGCAAAACTCCTAAATTAATTAAATATCCAAAAGTATAACCCAACAACTCCTTCGAACGTCCCAAAAAAATTTTTCATTTGAAAAATGAAAAATTTTAGCTAACACATGACAAAATTCCGCGAAACGAAGGAGAGAAAAAAAAATAATCTAAATCTCAACTACAGCTGTAACATGAGCCATAAAAATCACATAAAAATCAAATTCCTTATAAATAAATCAATAATCACTTCACTAAACACTTTCATAATAACAATTATCATATTTCTCAACATTTCGTCTAAACTCTTAAACATACATATAGATTCAATATTAAATACTTCAACTTCATTGTAACTCTATATTATGAAAATTCATTAATTCATTTTAAAATGCTCCAACAAATACGCCATCAAAGAGAAGCAGTAGAAAAATAATAAACAGATCTCTATATCATTAGCTGTCATGAATAAACATTAATTTTAACGAAAACTTTGGACCAGCCAAAGAATTCCAATAATCTAAACAATAAATTTTGAAATGGTACCTTCAACAATAACAACCAATAAGTACAAATCATCAAATTCATCACCATCTCTATCTACTCCAGAAAGAAAACAATCATTCGAAGCATATTACTCTATTTAAATAATATCAATTGTGGCTCAAGTTACAAACAAAAAAATTGTGGAATATTTACCCCCAAAATAACAAACTCAATTCCCTAACAATTTGGAACTGAACACAAATTTAACCGACTTGTTTACAAATTATACTATAAACTGATTACTTGGCAAATTAGATCGTTCAAAATACAAATATACATTAAAATGACCTTATGCATCATTTTACACCAATATCAATAAACGCGATTCTACTAATTATTGTGCAACATCTTGCACTCTCAACAACAATAAACTCAAATATCATAACTGCAACTCTGGAAATCTCAAAAAATTCTCATAAAAATAAAAAAAAATTAAGACAAGGGGCCGAGGGTTGTGAGTCCTCTCAAAGGTTGTGAATCTTTTTTGAATCCCAAAAAAATAGCACAAAAATATCCATCAAGTATAAGTAGTACATTTAAATTCACTAACAGCCAAGTGTATCACATTACTTTAACCAAAATACCAAAGAAAAATCAAATTACAAATCCCCATTTAAATTTTTAAAACCAAAAGAACTCAAATTGCATTGCACAATTTTAAATATTCCACTTAAAAAAAAATTTAATTCTCCTATAAATAAAATAAATTTTCCACTTTAACGACCAAAAAATTTTTAAATACAGTATAAAAATATCAATATCAGATTCAGAATTAAGAACAAACAAACTGATTTTATCACCACTCTATTTGAGTGTGAAAACCAAACACATGATCAAAGTGAAGAACAAGGTAACTCAAGATGACATTTATGTCACACTCATATTGGAGTGTAAAAAACACCTGCATTACCCAGTTTTTCAATTAATCACCAGTATTTCATCATCTACATTCACATATCAGTGAGCATTTAAATCTCAATTCCAAATCAGAACATACAAAAAATTCTAAGTCGAAAAACTACTGCTTTAATTCTATATAATTTAACTTAATAAAAAAAATATTCTCATGTTAAATTTACTCAATTAATTTCATTCTATTTCATCAAAACAATTCTTAAGTTGCTGGGAGCGTGGGTTACAGGAACAACAAAATAAAAAAAAATTGTTAATGAGAACCAAAAATCGTTTTTTTGAGTCAAAAGTGACTTTTGCTTTAAAATCATAAAAAAATATTAGAATTTATCTCTGAGATTTGAAATTGATATATTTTTACTCGAAATTCTCTGCTCTTTCCGATGGTGTGATTTGTTTTTTTCTACAAAGTCCGGATCGAGGAAAAAAAAGGGCAAAAAGGTCAAAAAACGGTCGAAATCGCATAAAACATTAAATAACAAAAAAAATAATTAAAATTTTAAAAATCGGTTTTCACGTGTCCCCTTCCCACCCCCCCGGGTCTCCGATTGCCAAATTTCGTAGCTCTCCGACGCGCGGACGCTGAACGTATAGTGTATAAGACAGACACACAGACAGACACACACACACACACACAGACATTGCCTTTTATTATTTACTAGCCGCCTTTGGCGACCAGCCTGTTCGCTACCCTTGAAAATTCTGACCGTGGCAAATTGTAACCGTGGCACACTCGCTGGCGCGACCTTACCAGAAGGTGTAAGGTAACTGTTTGGACGGCCAGGAAGTGCCACCCAATTTAGACCGGAACTCAGTGGGGGAGACATCCACAGGGACCGTACCCTCCTTCCCCTACCACCAACCTTTCGGAAGGACTTACGATCCCACATGTTTAACGTGATCGTACTCTGCGTGAACGCGGCTGCAGTTTTGGCAGTGGCGGGAATCGAACCCGGGCCTACCCAGTGAAATTCCCCCGCGCTAACCACTGGTGTACTTCGCCCTCCGCGACATTTTCCATAACTTTCTTTTTATTCACCGAATTTAGACCGGAACCCAGTGGGAGAGGCACCCACGGGGACCGTACCCTCCTTCCCCAACCACCAACCTCTCGAAAGGACTTACAGACACACATGTTTATTCCGCGTGAACACGGCGGCAATTTTGGAAATCGAACCCGGGCCTACCGCGTGCAATTCCCGCGCGCTAACCCACTGGGCTACTTCGCCCTCCGCGACAATCTCCATAACTTTCTTTTTATTCACCCAATTTAGGCCGTACCCTCCTTCCCCTACCACCAACCTTTCAGAAAGACTCACGAACCCACATGTTTAACGTGATCGTACTCTGCGTGAACGTGGCGTAAGTTTTGGCAGTGGCGGGAATCGAACCCGGACCTACTGAGTGCAATTCCCGCGCGCTAACCACTGGGCTGCCGCGCCCTCCGCGACAATCTCCATAACTTTCTATATATTCATCCAATTTAGACGGGAACCCAGTGGGGGAGGGATCCACAGGGGCCGTATCCTCCTTCCCTTACCACCAACCTCTCGGAAGAACTTACGGACCCACATATTTAACGTGATCGTATTCCACGTAAACACGGCGGCAGTTTTGGCAGTGGCGGGTATCGAACCCGGGCCTACCGCTAACTTCCCGCGCGCTAATTTGCAATTTAAAATGACCATATGCTTAATTCCATCATCCTCATTCCATTGTTTCATTGTTCCATCATTTAAAATATCCATAAAATTAAAAAATCCATTTAAAATATCCAAAAGTTAAAATATACATTTAAAAAATCCATATCGTCCCATCATTTAAAATATAAAAGGAGCTCTATTCAGAACCGTGACGTCAAAATATACATTTAAAAATATACATTACAAAATATACATTTCAAAAACATGAAGTTAAAATATACATTTAAAAAATCCATATCGTCCCATCATTTAAAATATAAAAGGAGCTCTATTCAGAACCGTGACGTCACCTCCACCTTGACGTCCCCACCCACCACCTTCCCTGCTTCAGCGGGGGAGAAACGAAGCGCCACGCCGAGCGGAACGCCGAGAAATTTAAAATCATGACGTCTTTAAAATTGCGATCCTGAAGGCAATTTTCATTATTTCTGGACCAGATTAGACTTGTAAGAATGCCAGATATTTCAGCTTTCTAAAAATGTAAATTATTAGTCGAAATTATGAGTACTTTTTACTATGCGAGAATTTAAAAACCAAAAATCGTTTTTTTGAGTCAAAAGTGACTTTTGTTTTAAAATCATAAAAAAATATTAGAATTTGTCTCTGAGATTTGAAATTGATATATTTTTACTCGAAATTCTCTGCTCTTTCCGATGGTGTGATTGGTTTTTTTCTACGATGTCCGGATCGTGGAGAAAAAAGAGCAAAAATTCAAAAAACGGTCGAAATCGCATAAAACATTAAATAACAAAAAAAATAATTAAAATTTTCAAAATCGGTTTTCACGTGTCCCCTTCCCTTCCCCCCAGGTCTCCGATTGCCAAATTTCGTAGCTCTCCGACGCGCGGTCGCGAAACGTATAGTGTATAAGGCAGACACACAGACACACACACAGACACACACACAGACATTGCCTTTTATTATTTAAGACTAGCCGCCTTTGGCGACCAGCTGTTCGCTACCCTTGGAAATCCTGACAGTGGCAAGCTCGCTTTTTAACGATGCTGCTCAGCGAAAAAGTTTTTTTTTTTTAAAGATTATCCCCACCACCACCCGATGCATAAATGCACCGCGACAATCTCCATAACTTTCTTTTTATTTATTTTTTTATTTATTCAGTGTTTAAGTTTTTCATTGTGGTCCCAACCACCACCCGATGTAAACAATACATCGCCACAATTCAACCCATCATAATGAGCCAGAAATCTTATAAAAAGTAAACACTAATTCAGTTTTAAATTTTTTTTTTAAGGATTGTCCCCACCACCACCCGATGCATAAATGCACCGCGACAATCTCCATAACTTTATTTTTATTTATTTTTTTATTTCTTCAGTGTTTAAGTTTTTGCATTGTGGTCCCAACCACCACCCGATGTAAACAATACATCGGCACAATTCAATCCAGCATAATGAGGCAGAAACCTTATAAAAAGCAAACAGTAATTCGGTTTTTAATTGTGCCTAGGCCAAAAACCGTGTAAAAAGCAAACACTTATTCGGTTTTTAATTGTCCTTAGGCCAAAAACCGTATAAAAAGCAATCAATGATTAAGTTTTTTCATTGTGGTTCCAACCACCACCCGATGTAAATAATACATCGCCACAAATAAGTTTGTACAATACAACAATAGAGTACGCCACAACAATATGTCGCCACAATTAAGTTTTTTCATTGTAGTCCCAACTACCACCCGATGTAAACAATACATCGCCACAATTCAATCCATCATAATGAGCCAGAAACCTTATAAAAAGTAAACACTAATTCAGTTTTAAAAGTTTTTTTTTTTTAAAGATTGTCCCCACCACCACCCGATGCATAAATGCACCGCGACAATCTCCATAACTTTATTTTTTTATTTCTTCAGTGTTTAAGTTTTTGCATTGTGGTCCCAACCACCACCCGATGTAAACAATACATCGCCACAATTCAATCCAGCATAATGAGGCAGAAACCTTATAAAAAGCAAAGAGTAATTCGGTTTTTAATTGTGCCTAAGCCAAAAACCGTGTAAAAAGCAAACACTTATTCGGTTTTTAATTGTCCTTAGGCCAAAAACCGTATAAAAAGCAATCAATGATTAAGTTTTTTTATTGTGGTTCCAACCACCACCCGATGTAAATAATACATCGCCACAATTAAGTTTTTACAATACAATAGAGTACGCCACAACAATACGTCGACACAATTAAGGTTTTTCATTGTGGTCCCAACCACCACCCAATGTAAACAATACATCGGCATAATTCAATCCAGCATAATGAGCCGGAAACCTTATACAAAGTAAACACTAATTTGGTTTTTAATTATCCCTAGGCCAAAAACCGTGTAAAAAGCAAATACTTATTCGGTTTTTAATTGTCGCTAGGCCAAAAACCGTATAAAAAGCAACAAAACACTAATTCGGTTTTTAATTGTCCCTAGGCCAAAAACCGTATAAAAAGCGATCAATGATTAAGTTTTACATTGTGGTCCCAACCACCACTCGTTGTAAACAATACATCACCACAATTAAGTTTTTACAATACAACAATACAGTACGCTACAAAAATACATCGCCATAATTAAGTTTTTTCCTTGCAGTCCCAACCACCCCCCGATGTAAACAATACATCGCCACAATTAAGTTTCTACAATACAACAATACAGTACGCCACAAAAATACATCGCCATAATTAAGTTTTGTAATACAAAAATACATCGCCATAATTAAGTTTTTCATTGTGGTCCCAACCACCACCCGATGTAAACAATACATCGCCACAATTCAATCCAGCATAATGAGGCAGAAACCTTATAAAAAGCAAACAGTAATTCGGTTTTTAATTGTGCCTAGGCCAAAAACCGTGTAAAAAGCAAAAACTTATTCGGTTTTTAATTGTCCTTAGGCCAAAAACCGTATAAAAAGCAATCAATGATTAAGTTTTTTCATTGTGGTTCCAACCACCACCCGATGCTGGAAGGTAACTGCTTGGAAGGCCAGGAAGTGCCACACAATTTAGACCGGAACCCAATGGGGGAAGCATCCAAAGAGACCGTACCCTCCTTCCCCTACCACAAACCTCTCGGAAGGACTTGCAGTCCCACAAGTTTAACGTGATCGTACTCCGCGTGAACACGGCTGCAGTTTTGGCAATGGCGGGAATCGAACCCGGGCCTACCGAGTGAAATTCCCGCGCGCTAACCACTGGGCTACCGTGCCATCCGCGACAATCTCCATAACTTTATTTTTATTCGGCAATTTTGGGAATCGAACCCGGGCCTACCAAGTGCAAATCCCGCGGACTAACCACTGGGGTACTTCACCCTCCGCGATATTCTTCATAACTTTCTTTTTATTCACCCAATTTAGACCGGAACCAAGTGGGAGAAGCATCCACAGGGACCGTACCCTTCTTCCCCTACCACCAACCTCTCGGAAGGACTTACAGACCCACATGTTTAACGTGATCGTACTCCGCGTAAACACGGCGGCAATTTTGGGAATCGAACCCGGGCCTACCGAGTGCAATTTCCGCGCGCTAACCATTGGGCTACTTTGCCCTACGCGACAATCTCCATAACTTTCTTTTTATTCATCCAATTTAGACCGTACCCTCCTTCCCCTACCACCAACTTCTCGGAAGGACTCACGGACCCACATGTTTAACGTGCTCGTACTCCGCGTAAACACGGCGGCAATTTTGGGAATCGAACCCGGGCCTGGTAACTGGTTGGACGGCCAGGATGTGCCACCCAATTTAGACCGGAACCCAGTGGTGGAGGCATCCACAGGGAACGTACCCTCCTTCCCCTACCACCAACCTCTCGGAAAAACATACGGACCCATATGTTTAACGTGATCGTACTCCATGTCAGTGGCGGAAATCGAACCCGGGCCTACCGCGTGCAATTCCCGCGCGCTAACCACTGGGCTACTTCGCCCTCCGCGACAATCTCCATAATTTTCTTTTTATTCACCCAATTTAGACCGTACCCTCCTTCCCCTACCACCAACCTCTCGGAAGGACTCACGAACCCACATGTTTAACGTGATCGTACTCTGCGTGAACGTGGCGTAAGTTTTGGCAGTGGCGGGAATCGAACCCGGGCCTACTGAGTGCAATTCCCGCGCGCTAACCACTGGGCTGCCCCGCCCTCCGCGACAATCTCCATAACTTTCTACATATTCACCCAATTTAGACGGGAACCCAGTGGGGGAGGCATCCACAGGGGCCGTATCCTCCTTCCCCTACCACCAACCTCTCGGAAGGACTTACGGACCCACATATTTAACGTGATCGTATTCCACGTAAACACGGCGGCAGTTTTGGCAGTGGCGGGAATCGAACCCGGGCCTACCGCTAACTTCCCGCGCGCTAATTTGCAATTTAAAATGACCATATGCTTAATTCCATCATCCTCATTCCATTGTTTCATTGTTCCATCATTTAAAATATCCATAAAATTAAAATATCCATTTAAAATATCCAAAAGTTAAAATATACATTTAAAAAATCCAGATCGTCCCATCATTTAAAATATAAATATAATAATTTATATAGAGCAAAGGCGCTCTATTCCGAACCGTGACGTCACCTCCACCTTGACGTCCCCACCCACCACCTTCCCTGCTTCAGCGGGGGAGAAACGAACGGAACGCCGAGAAATTTAAAATCATGACGTCTTTAAAATTGCGATCCTGAAGGCAATTTTCATTATTTCTGGACCAGATTAGACTTGTAAGAATGCCAGATATTTCAGCTTTCTAAAAATGTAAATTATTAGTCGAAATTATGAGTACTTTTTACTATGCGAGAATTTAAAAACCAAAAATCGTTTTTTTGAGCCAAAAGTGACTTTTGTTTTAAAATCTTTAAAAAATATTAGAAATCGAAATGGAGATTTGAAATTGATATATTTTTACTCGCAATTGTCTGCTCTTTCCGATGGTGTGAGTTGTTTTTTTCTACAACTTCTGGATCGTGGTGAAAAAAGGGCAAAAAGGGCAAAAAAAGGTCGAAATCGCATAAAACATTAAATAAATAAAAAAATAATTAGAATTTTGAAAATCGGTTTTCACGTGTCCCCTTCCCTCCCCCCCAGGTCTCCGATTGCCAAATTTCGTAGCTCTCCGACGCGCGGTCGCGAAACGTATAGTGTATAAGACAAACACACAGACACACAGACACACACACACACAGACATTGCCTTTTATTATTTAAGACTAGCCGCCTTTGGCGACCAGCCTGTTCGCTACCCTTGAAAATTCTGACCGTGGCAAACTCGTTGGCGCGACCTACCAGAAAGGTGTAAGGTAACTGCTTGGAAGGCCAGGAAGTGCCACAGAATTTAGACCGGAACCCAATGGGGGAGGCATCCAAAGAGACCCACAAGCCCCCTTTGAATGGGGGAGGCATCCAAAGAGACCCACAAGCCCCAAGGATCCCCAGCAATGGCGGCGATCGAGTAAGACGGTTATTTTGGAGCTCTGTGTGAATGCATTTTTAGGTGGTTATAAAGTTATGTTAAGGATTTATTATAGACGTGGAACGTTCCCCGCTTGATACAGTACAGTGTGATATAGTTTGTGAAACGTTTGTGTATATATTTAGGTAAATATAAGTGTTTTAGAGTACCATACTTGTTCTATGTTAAGTGAATCTGAAAGCCCATGTTAAAATTTTAAATGGCGGACCTCTAACTACGCACTTCGTTTGGACTTGAGATTTTTCTGTTGAATTTTAAAGTTTTATATTTGTTGCTATGGACACAGTTTACTATATTATAAAGTGTTTGATGTATGAAAAAATGTGAAAAATTCTGAAGTTTAATGTGGATCGACTAACTCTGTGATATGACAACCGGTTTCGGAGAAATTGTGCCTTATGTGATTTTGTGCGGGACAGCCTTTTGTATATCTCTTGAACTATATGTGTTAAAAATATAAAAGTAGTATGGACGGACACCTATACACCCAAGGAGTCTTGCATATAAATTTGAGCGTCATAGTCACTATATAGGAATTTTTACAAATTATTAAAAAATTTTATGACGTCACAACCTCTTGCTTCATCTTCCGCGCTGTTCGGAATTTGGTAATGGCGGTTTGTTTACCTTTTGTTTTAAGTAAAAATGATATTTTTCCTCTGGTTTTTGAGGTTTTGTATTTGACATATTGCAAGAAGTATTTTTCCAAATAAACTGTGAATACATTTAAAAATTGGAAAAATTGAGAAGTAATTATTGAATTAGCAAAGTTCGGCCAATTGATAACGGTTTCGACGGAATGGTCTTCTTCACGATTTGCTGCGGGCCAGTTTTTTGAGTATCTTTAAAACTATATGATGTAAAAATATAGAAATGGTATCGGAAGATACTTATACATATATAGAACCCTGTATTAAAGTTTAAACTGTGTGGTCAACATAGAAAGATTATAAGAATTATTATAAAAGACACTGACGTCATGGCTACCTCACCCTTCTGGATCGAGTGAAGACTGTGCTTTTCGTTGTCTTTGTTATTAAGTAGTGCCTTGGTGCTGATCAGAGTGGATTGGAGTCGCCCGGCTTTAGACTTGGAACTTTTTTACACTTCATATTGGAACTGACGTCACTATTGGTTACTTTGTGCTTCTTCTTCCGTGCTATTTAGAACTTAGTAATGGCGGTTTGTTTACCTCTTTGGCTCTAATTGAAATGATATTTTTCTCCTGGTTTTCTAGACTTTGTAATTGATGTATTGTAATGAGTATTGTTTCAAATAACCTATGAATATATGTAAAAATCCGGAAAAATTAAGAAGTATCTATTTAACCGGTAAAGATGAGCCAATTGTAAGCGGTTTCGACGAATTGGTCTTCATGATTTGCTGCGGGGCAGCTTTTTGGGTATCTTCAAAACTATTAGGTGTAAAAATATAAAAATAGTATCGAGGGGTACTTATACATATATAGAACTTTATGTTAAAGTTTGTATTGAATGGTCAACTTAGAAAGATTATAAGAATTATTATAAGCGATACTGACGTCATGGTTACCTCGCTCCCCCGGAGTGACTGAGGGTTATGCTCTTTGCTGTTTATTAAATAGTGCCTTGTTTATTAAATAGTGCCTCTGTTTATTAAATAGTGCCTTGGTTTTGGCCAAAGAGAGTTGGAGTCGTTTGACTTCAAACTTGGTTCATTTCCAAATTGGAAATGACGTCATCATTGGGTACTTTATTGTTTTGATTGTGTCCCTTTCGGACATTGGATCCTAGGCCCAAATTGGACTTCAGCTTGCTGGGACTATCTTGGAATGGTGGTTGATTATCATTGCAGATATTTGACTTTATGACTTAATTAATTTAAATTTGGTGATATAGTGTTTAATTGTAAGTGATTTATTGAACATATTTGGTCTTGGTGTTATTTTATTTTGGATTATTGAATGTTTAATACAAATTGTAATTGATTAGTTTAAGCAATTATTATGAATGTATTTATATATGATATGATGTTTTGTAGTTTATAATCATATTGTACTGGTATTAATCAATTGGTGATAATGATTTATGCATCGGAGCTTGATCTTCTGTTGGGATCTTTGCCTGAGTGGGAAAATCATGGTATAGCCCCACGGACTGAAGAACAGGCTGACCACTGGTATCCTATTAGGGATGTGACGGATTATTTAGAGGTCTTTAAATCCTTTTGTTCAGAAAGGCGGTCTTCGCACTTTGCGAGACCCTTGCAGGGCTTATTAATTACTCAATTTATAGGGCCTCTGAAGGATATTATTGTTAGACTTTGTGATGCTTACGCACTTAAAGAAGAAAATTTGGAGGATAGTGTGGGAGAAGGTAAGATCTTGAGTAGTGAAATGGCTAGGTTACAGAGTATGAATCGGGAGAAAGACTGTCTTTTAAAAACATTAAGTGATAAAAATTTGGTTCTAGAGAGATCGGTTAAAAAATTAATGGAAGACAAGTTCCCTGAAGCTTACGGTGATTTGGTTAAAAGCCAGGGAGCCATGGTTAGATCTCCCTCCCCTGAGGAGGAAGTAGATTTGAGAGAGGTTTTGAGAAAAAAGGAGGATACCCTGAGGGCCTATAGGGTTGAAATACGGGAACTGAAGAGTGTGAAAGCGGAGGACTTGGTTAGATTGCAGGAGAGATTGGAAGAAACGAAGTTGGATTTGTTGGACCGAGATAGAGCTTTGAACGAGGCTAAGATAGTAACTAATGATGTTAACAGACAACTAAATGTGAAGACCAGTCTGTTGGAAAGGATGAAGGGGGATCTTCAATCTAGAGAGATGGAGATCCAGGATTTAAGCCTGAGATTGGAGCTCCTTAGGGGAGGCACCCCTGGTTCTGGAGAAGAGGGAGTAATAACTAATTTGGCCAGGGATACACCCGGTGATTCTTTTCTTTCGGAGACTGGTGACGAAGTGATTGTTCCTTTTCCTGGTGACTCGGATTACTTGAGTTTGGTAGCCCATGTCATTGAAAAAGTTAATGAAGACGATTTGCGATTCTGTTTCTTCTCGGATGACCATGCGGTTCAACCTGGAATTTTGATCAGGGACAGAATGGTCAAGTTTGGACAGTTCTTGGTGAAAAGAAGGGAAGCCAAGTTCTCCAGGACGATGCAGAGAGAACTGATGAAATTAGTTGTTCAGCCTCTCGTTGGATGTCTACTGACTACCTCTAGACAACTTAGGTTCTCCGAGGCAGCCTTGATTAAATGTAGAGCGGACAAGAGGCTCAGTGCTGCAGAGGATGGCGGGGATGATATTTGCTCTCGTCCTGTTAGGCGTGCCTCTCTCGGGGATTTGGATGCAGGTCATTTCGGAGGCAGACAGGTTTGTCCCATAGAAAGTAAGGTAGTAAATCTTTTGGCCTCCAACTGTGTTCAGTTGAGTGGGCTTATGGGTGATTTGAAAGAATCCCTCGGCGTATTGAATAGGGTTGCCGCCTCTGGGATGGGAGTTCCCCCTTTGAGGAGAACCCTTTCGCCAGAGGTTATTGTGGCTCAGGATACTCCGCCCTCTCCCCTGTCCAGTACTTTGGATGAACGCTCGCTCTTGATTAGTCCTGTTAATGGAGCCTCCTATCGTGACACTTTGAACTTTGTACAAAGGGGTCTGAATAACAGTGATAGTGACATAGCTTTTGAGAAATGTTTCGGAGCCTCTGGTGGTGGCTTAGTCATTGTGGTAAGTCATTCCCTCCAGATTGTGGAGCTTAAGGCGGCCCTTCTGGGAATTCCCGGTTTTGAGGACGGTTTTGTTTTCGGGCCTTTTGTGCGCCGGAGTCCTAAAATCATTGTGTTTGGTGTAGATGCAAACCTCGGGTCTGGAGAGGTCCTGAATAGAATTTCTAGGCAGAATAATTGCTTGAAGGACAGGAGCGACTTTAGGGTTTGTTTCAGTATCAGGGCAAAAAGGGGAAAACACTGGATTATTGAGGTTGCCCCGGACATTTTCAGAACCGTTATTGCCACTGGAAGATTATATTGTGGATTTAATAGTCTACCCGTAAGAGAATTTAATAGTGTGTTATTATGTACCAATTGCGGGAGACTAGGTCACACAAAAATGAAATGTACTGAAGCTTCGATCTGCTTGAATTGTGGGGTGAGTCATGAGGGGGGTTGCCTTCGAGAAGAAAGTTGTATTAACTGCGTCGAGGCAAATAAGAAATTTGGTTTAAACTTGAAGTCTGATCATTCGTGTAGGTATAGGGACTGTCCGCGATTCCAAAGGGCTTTGGAAGTTTCTAAGAATTTTATAAACCATGGTAATTAGAATTTGTTTTTGGTATCACTTTGTTGTCCCTAGGATTTAGGGGAATGGTAAGTTTGTAATTCTTTGGTATTATATTGATTTCGCAAAGCATTTAAGTTTTATAGTACAAAATTGGTAGTGCTGTTTTTAATCTATTTGGATTTTGGAGGGGTTTTATAGGTTTAGTAAGTGTTGTGTATTTGGATTTTTTGGTGTTAATAATTTTATTTATAATCCCCGGATTGTTCATGGTGTTGTTTTGTGTTTGGGAATATATTGGTCTTCGATCGCCTAGGACTTGATGGATTTGGTTTTCGATCGCCTAGGGCTTGTGGGATCTTTTATCTTATAGTTGTTTTCTCGTTTTGGACACCGGCTTTGGGTTTGTACATATGTTTTATTTTGGTTGTGTTTTTGGTTTTTGTTTTCTGCTTCAGATTATACTTGTTGGTTTAATTTTGGATTTTGTATGATATGTTGCAAGGGTTTATTTGTTTGTTTAGGATGTTTCGTGGGTTATGTCTATATGTTTTGTTTTTATTGTAGTTTGAAGTATTTTATTGGACATTTTGAATATTAATGTTGTGAAAGACAAGGTATTTTGTATATATGATTTATGTGTTTGGATTTCTACAATCCAAATACATGGATCATATAATCATACTAATAACTTGTCATACTGATATACATAATCATAAATCATACTAATTACCTGCTACATGAAGCAGAGGTTATGTCGCCGTGTATCGCCTTGGCCGGCTGTTCTTTAGAGATAATAAATTTCTGTGGGTGGTTTCGTCGGTGGCGCGCGTTGCCTGGTTGGTCCCTTTGCGGGCGGGTCCCTGGCCTGCTGGTGGGGGTTTCGGTCGTCCTCATCGGGGCACTTCTCCGGGACTGGTGGCGTCTGGCCTCGCCTGATGGGCGTTGGCCTGTTGTCCCCCTGGCGTCCTGGGCTGTTTGCTCGCTGCGTGGTGGGGTTCGGCGGTTTCCTCTGTCCGGTGGGGCGGGGTGGCCCGTGGTCCTGGTTTGTGTTGGGGTGTTCTCCTTTTCCCGGCCGTGCTTAAAAACCCTTTAAGCCCTCGTTGGCAAGGGGCACGGTCTGGGTCGTGGATCCAAAGAGACCGTACCCTCCTTCCCCTACCACAAACCTCTCGGAAGGACTTGCAGTCCCACACGTTTAACGTGATCGTACTCCGCGTGAACACGGCTGCAGTTTTGGCAATGGCGGGAATCGAACCCGGGCCTACCGAGTGAAATTCCCGCGCGCTAACCACTGGGCTACCGTGCCATCCGCGACAATCTCCATAACTTTATTTTTATTCGGCAATTTTGGGAATCGAACCCGGGCCTACCAAGTGCAAATCCCGCGCGCTAACCATTGGGCTACTTTGCCCTACGCGACAATCTCCATAACTTTCTTTTTATTCATCCAATTTAAACCGTACCCTCCTTTCCCTACCACCAATTTCTCGGAAGGACTCACGGACCCACATGTTTAACGTGATCGTACTCCGCGTAAACACGGCGGCAATTTTGGGAATCGAACCCGGGCCTACTGAGTGCAATTCCCGCGCGCTAACCACTGGGCGCGGGATAGTCGCGCCCCCAGCGACTATCTCCATAACATTCTTTTTATTTACCCAATTTAGAACGGAACCCAGTGGGAGAGGCATCCACAGGGACCGTACCCTCCTTCCCCTACCACCAACCTCTCGGAAGGACTTCCGGACCCACATGTTTATCGTGATCGTACTCCGCGTGAACACGGCGGCAGTTTTGGAAGTGGCGGGAATCGAACCCGGGCCTACCGAGTGCAATTCCTGAGCGCTAACCACTGGGCTGCCTCGCCCTCCGCAACTTTCTTTATATTCACCCAATTTAGACGGGAACCCTGTGAAGGAGGCATCCACAGGAACCGTACCCTCCTTCCCCTACCACCAACCTCTCGGAAGGACTTACGGGCCCACATGTTTAACGTGATCGTATTCCGCGTGAACACTTCGGCAGTTTTGGCAGTGGCGGGAATCGTACCTGGGCCTACCGCTAACTTCCCGCGCGCTAATTTACAATTTAAAATGACCATATGCTCTCTAAGCTCTTAATTCCATCATCCTCATTCCATTGTTCCATCATTTAAAATATCCATAAAATTTAAATATCCATCGTTCCATCATTTAAAATATCCATAAAATTAAAATATCCATCGTTCCATCATTAAAAATATCCATAAAATTAAAATATCCATTTAAAAAATCCATATCGTTCCATCATTTAAAATATAAATATAATAATTTCTACAGTGCATATGTTAAGCTCTTATTTCATTTAAAATCGGAAGCGCGGGAAACGGAAAGTAAAAACTAATTCGGTTTCTTATTGTCCCACCCATCGCTATGCATATACAGAACCGTGACGTCACCTCCACCTTGACGTCCCCACCCACCACCTTCCCTGCTTCAGCGGGGGAGAAACGAAGCGGCACGCCGAGCGGAACGCCGAGAAATTTAAAATCATGACGTCTTTAAAATTGCGATCCTAAAGGCAATTTTCATTATTTCTGGACCAGATTAGACTTGTAAGAATGCCAGATATTTCAGCTTTCTAAAAATGTAAATTATTAGTCGAAATTATGAGTACTTTTTACTATGCGAGAATTTAAAAACCAAAAATCGTTTTTTTGAGTCAAAAGTGACTTTTGTTTTAAAATCATAAAAAAATATTAGAATTTGTCTCTGAGATTTGAAATTGATATATTTTTACTCGAAATTCTCTGCTCTTTCCGATGGTGTGATTGGTTTTTTTCTACGATGTCCGGATCGTGGAGAAAAAAGAGCAAAAAGGTCAAAAAACGGTCGAAATCGCATAAAACATTAAATAACAAAAAAAATAATTAAAATTTTCAAAATCGGTTTTCACGTGTCCCCTTCCCTTCCCCCCAGGTCTCCGATTGCCAAATTTCGTAGCTCTCCGACGCGCGGTCGCGAAACGTATAGTGTATAAGGCAGACACACAGACACACACACAGACACACACACAGACATTGCCTTTTATTATTTAAGACTAGCCGCCTTTGGCGACCAGCCTGTTCGCTACCCTTGGAAATCCTGACAGTGGCAAGCTCGCTTTTTAACGATGCTGCTCAGCGAAAAAGTTTTTTTTTTTTAAAGATTATCCCCACCACCACCCGATGCATAAATGCACCGCGACAATCTCCATAACTTTCTTTTTATTTATTTTTTTATTTATTCAGTGTTTAAGTTTTTCATTGTGGTCCCAACCACCACCCGATGTAAACAATACATCGCCACAATTCAACCCATCATAACGAGCCAGAAATCTTATAAAAAGTAAACACTAATTCAGTTTTAAAAGTTTTTTTTTTAAGGATTGTCCCCACCACCACCCGATGCATAAATGCACCGCGACAATCTCCATAACTTTATTTTTATTTATTTTTTTATTTCTTCAGTGTTTAAGTTTTTGCATTGTGGTCCCAACCACCACCCGATGTAAACAATACATCGGCACAATTCAATCCAGCATAATGAGGCAGAAACCTTATAAAAAGCAAACAGTAATTCGGTTTTTAATTGTGCCTAGGCCAAAAACCGTGTAAAAAGCAAACACTTATTCGGTTTTTAATTGTCCTTAGGCCAAAAACCGTATAAAAAGCAATCAATGATTAAGTTTTTTCATTGTGGTTCCAACCACCACCCGATGTAAATAATACATCGCCACAATTAAGTTTGTACAATACAACAATAGAGTACGCCACAACAATATGTCGCCACAATTAAGTTTTTTCATTGTAGTCCCAACTACCACCCGATGTAAACAATACATCGCCACAATTCAATCCATCATAATGAGCCAGAAACCTTATAAAAAGTAAACACTAATTCAGTTTTAAAAGTTTTTTTTTTTTAAAGATTGTCCCCACCACCACCCGATGCATAAATGCACCGCGACAATCTCCATAACTTTATTTTTTTATTTCTTCAGTGTTTAAGTTTTTGCATTGTGGTCCCATCCACCACCCGATGTAAACAATACATCGCCACAATTCAATCCAGCATAATGAGGCAGAAACCTTATAAAAAGCAAAGAGTAATTCGGTTTTTAATTGTGCCTAAGCCAAAAACCGTGTAAAAAGCAAACACTTATTCGGTTTTTAATTGTCCTTAGGCCAAAAACCGTATAAAAAGCAATCAATGATTAAGTTTTTTTATTGTGGTTCCAACCACCACCCGATGTAAATAATACATCGCCACAATTAAGTTTTTACAATACAATAGAGTACGCCACAACAATACGTCGACACAATTAAGGTTTTTCATTGTGGTCCCAACCACCACCCAATGTAAACAATACATCGGCATAATTCAATCCAGCATAATGAGCCGGAAACCTTATAAAAAGTAAACACTAATTTGGTTTTTAATTATCCCTAGGCCAAAAACCGTGTAAAAAGCAAATACTTATTCGGTTTTTAATTGTCGCTAGGCCAAAAACCGTATAAAAAGCAACCAAACACTAATTCGGTTTTTAATTGTCCCTAGGCCAAAAACCGTATAAAAAGCGATCAATGATTAAGTTTTACATTGTGGTCCCAACCACCACTCGTTGTAAACAATACATCACCACAATTAAGTTTTTACAATACAACAATACAGTACACTACAAAAATACATCGCCATAATTAAGTTTTTTCCTTGCGGTCCCAACCACCCCCCGATGTAAACAATACATCGCCACAATTAAGTTTCTACAATACAACAATACAGTACGGGACAAAAATACATCGCCATAATTAAGTTTTGTAATACAAAAATACATCGCCATAATTAAGTTTTTCATTGTGGTCCCAACCACCACCCGATGTAAACAATACATCGCCACAATTCAATCCAGCATAATGAGGCAGAAACCTTATAAAAAGCAAACAGTAATTCGGTTTTTAATTGTGCCTAGGCCAAAAACCGTGTAAAAAGCAAAAACTTATTCGGTTTTTAATTGTCCTTAGGCCAAAAACCGTATAAAAAGCAATCAATGATTAAGTTTTTTCATTGTGGTTCCAACCACCACCCGATGCTGGAAGGTAACTGCTTGGAAGGCCAGGAAGTGCCACACAATTTAGACCGGAACCCAATGGGGGAGGCATCCAAAGAGACCGTACCCTCCTTCCCCTACCACAAACCTCTCGGAAGGACTTGCAGTCCCACAAGTTTAACGTGATCGTACTCCGCGTGAACACGGCTGCAGTTTTGGCAATTTTGGGAATCGAACCCGGGCCTACCAAGTGCAAATCCCGCGCACTAACCACTGGGGTACTTCACCCTCCGCGATATTCTTCATAACTTTCTTTTTATTCACCCAATTTAGACCGGAACCAAGTGGGAGAAGCATCCACAGGGACCGTACCCTTCTTCCCCTACCACCAACCTCTCGGAAGGACTTACAGACCCACATGTTTAACGTGATCGTACTCCGCGTAAACACGGCGGCAATTTTGGGAATCGAACCCGGGCCTACCGAGTGCAATTTCCGCGCGCTAACCATTGGGCTACTTTGCCCTACGCGACAATCTCCATAACTTTCTTTTTATTCATCCAATTTAGACCGTACCCTCCTTCCCCTACCACCAACTTCTCGGAAGGACTCACGGACCCACATGTTTAACGTGCTCGTACTCCGCGTAAACACGGCGGCAATTTTGGGAATCGAACCCGGGCCTGGTAACTGGTTGGACGGCCAGGATGTGCCACCCAATTTAGACCGGAACCCAGTGGTGGAGGCATCCACAGGGAACGTACCCTCCTTCCCCTACCACCAACCTCTCGGAAAAACATACGGACCCATATGTTTAACGTGATCGTACTCCATGTCAGTGGCGGAAATCGAACCCGGGCCTACCGCGTGCAATTCCCGCGCGCTAACCACTGGGCTACTTCGCCCTCCGCGACAATCTCCATAACTTTCTTTTTATTCACCCAATTTAGACCGTACCCTCCTTCCCCTACCACCAACCTCTCGGAAGGACTCACGAACCCACATGTTTAACGTGATCGTACTCTGCGTGAACGTGGCGTAAGTTTTGGCATTGGCGGGAATCGAACCCGGGCCTACTGAGTGCAATTCCCGCGCGCTAACCACTGGGCTGCCCCGCCCTCCGCGACAATCTCCATAACTTTCTACATATTCACCCAATTTAGACGGGAACCCAGTGGGGGAGGCATCCACAGGGGCCGTATCCTCCTTCCCCTACCACCAACCTCTCGGAAGGACTTACGGACCCACATATTTAACGTGATCGTATTCCACGTAAACACGGCGGCAGTTTTGGCAGTGGCGGGAATCGAACCCGGGCCTACCGCTAACTTCCCGCGCGCTAATTTGCAATTTAAAATGACCATATGCTTAATTCCATCATCCTCATTCCATTGTTTCATTGTTCCATCATTTAAAATATCCATAAAATTAAAATATCCATTTAAAATATCCAAAAGTTAAAATATACATTTAAAAAATCCAGATCGTCCCATCATTTAAAATATAAATATAATAATTTATATAGAGCAAAGGCGCTCTATTCCGAACCGTGACGTCACCTCCACCTTGACGTCCCCACCCACCACCTTCCCTGCTTCAGCGGGGGAGAAACGAACGGAACGCCGAGAAATTTAAAATCATGACGTCTTTAAAATTGCGATCCTGAAGGCAATTTTCATTATTTCTGGACCAGATTAGACTTGTAAGAATGCCAGATATTTCAGCTTTCTAAAAATGTAAATTATTAGTCGAAATTATGAGTACTTTTTACTATGCGAGAATTTAAAAACAAAAATCGTTTTTTTGAGCAAAAAGTGACTTTTGTTTTAAAATCTTTAAAAAATATTAGAAATCGAAATGGAGATTTGAAATTGATATATTTTTACTCGCAATTGTCTGCTCTTTCCGATGGTGTGAGTTGTTTTTTTCTACGACGTCTGGATCGTGGAGAAAAAAGGGCAAAAATGGCAAAAAAAGGTCGAAATCGCATAAAACATTAAATAAATAAAAAAATAATTAGAATTTTGAAAATCGGTTTTCACGTGTCCCCTTCCCTCCCCCCCAGGTCTCCGATTGCCAAATTTCGTAGCTCTCCGACGCGCGGTCGCGAAACGTATAGTGTATAAGACAGACACACAGACACACACACACACAGACATTGCCTTTTATTATTTACTAGCCGCCTTTGGCGACCAGCCTGTTCGCTACCCTTGAAAATTCTGACCGTGGCAAACTCGTTGGCGCGACCTACCAGAAAGGTGTAAGGTAACTGCTTGGAAGGCCAGGAAGTGCCACACAATTTAGACCGGAACCCAATGGGGGAGGCATCCAAAGAGACCGTACCCTCCTTCCCCTACCACAAACCTCTCGGAAGGACTTACGGACCCACATATTTAACGTGATCGTATTCCACGTAAACACGGCGGCAATTTTGGCAGTGGCGGGAATCGAACCCGGGCCTACCGCTAACTTCCCGCGCGCTAATTTGCGATTTAAAATGACCATATGCTTAATTCCATCATCCTCATTCCATTGTTTCATTGTTCCATCATTTAAAATATTCATAAAATTAAAATATCCATTTAAAATATCCAAAAGTTAAAATATACATTTAAAAAATCCAGATCGTCCCATCATTTAAAATATAAATATAATAATTTATATAGAGCAAAGGAGCTCTATTCAGAACCGTGACGTCACCTCCACCTTGACGTCCCCACCCACCACCTTCCCTGCTTCAGCGGGGGAGAAACGAAGCGGCACGCCGAGCGGAACGCCGAGAAATTTAAAATCATGACGTCTTTAAAATTGCGATCCTGAAGGCAATTTTCATTATTTCTGTACCAGATTAGACTTGTAAGAATGCCAGATATTTCAGCTTTCTAAAAATGTAAATTATTAGTCGAAATTATGATTACTTTTTACTATGCGAGAATTTAAAAACCAAAAATCGTTTTTTTGAGCCAAAAGTGACTTTTGTTTTAAAATCTTTAAAAAATATTAGAAATCGAAATGGAGATTTGAAATTGATATATTTTTACTCGCAATTGTCTGCTCTTTCCGATGGTGTGAGTTGTTTTTTTCTACGACGTCTGGATCGTGGTGAAAAAAGGGCAAAAAGGGCAAAAAAAGGTCGAAATCGCATAAAACATTAAATAAATAAAAAAATAATTAGAATTTTGAAAATCGGTTTTCACGTGTCCCCTTCCCTCCCCCCCCCAGGTCTCCGATTGCCAAATTTCGTAGCTCTCCGACGCGCGGTCGCGAAACGTATAGTGTATAAGACAGACACACAGACACACACACACACAGACATTGCCTTTTATTATTTAAGACTAGCCGCCTTTGGCGACCAGCCTGTTCGCTACCCTTGAAAATTCTGACCGTGGCAAACTCGTTGGCGCGACCTACCAGAAAGGTGTAAGGTAACTGCTTGGAAGGCCAGGAAGTGCCACACAATTTAGACCGGAACCCAATGGGGGAGGCATCCAAAGAGACCGTACCCTCCTTCCCCTACCACAAACCTCTCGGAAGGACTTGCAGTCCCACACGTTTAACGTGATCGTACTCCGCGTGAACACGGCTGCAGTTTTGGCAATGGCGGGAATCGAACCCGGGCCTACCGAGTGAAATTCCCGCGCGCTAACCACTGGGCTACCGTGCCATCCGCGACAATCTCCATAACTTTATTTTTATTCGGCAATTTTGGGAATCGAACCCGGGCCTACCAAGTGCAAATCCCGCGCGCTAACCATTGGGCTACTTTGCCCTACGCGACAATCTCCATAACTTTCTTTTTATTCATCCAATTTAGACCGTACCCTCCTTCCCCTACCACCAATTTCTCGGAAGGACTCACGGACCCACATGTTTAACGTGATCGTACTCCGCGTAAACACGGCGGCAATTTTGGGAATCGAACCCGGGCCTACTGAGTGCAATTCCCGCGCGCTAACCACTGGGCTTCTTCGCCCCCAGCGACTATCTCCATAACATTCTTTTTATTTACCCAATTTAGAACGGAACCCAGTGGGAGAGGCATCCACAGGGACCGTACCCTCCTTCCCCTACCACCAACCTCTCGGAAGGACTTCCGGACCCACATGTTTATCGTGATCGTACTCCGCGTGAACACGGCGGCAGTTTTGGAAGTGGCGGGAATCGAACCCGGGCCTACCGAGTGCAATTCCTGAGCGCTAACCACTGGGCTGCCTCGCCCTCCGCAACTTTCTTTATATTCACCCAATTTAGACGGGAACCCTGTGAAGGAGGCATCCACAGGGACCGTACCCTCCTTCCCCTACCACCAACCTCTCGGAAGGACTTACGGGCCCACATGTTTAACGTGATCGTATTCCGCGTGAACACTTCGGCAGTTTTGGCAGTGGCGGGAATCGTACCCGGGCCTACCGCTAACTTCCCGCGCGCTAATTTACAATTTAAAATGACCATATGCTCTCTAAGCTCTTAATTCCATCATCCTCATTCCATTGTTCCATCATTTAAAATATCCATAAAATTTAAATATCCATCGTTCCATCATTTAAAATATCCATAAAATTAAAATATCCATCGTTCCATCATTAAAAATATCCATAAAATTAAAATATCCATTTAAAAAATCCATATCGTTCCATCATTTAAAATATAAATATAATAATTTCTACAGTGCATATGTTAAGCTCTTATTTCATTTAAAATCGGAAGCGCGGGAAACGGAAAGTAAAAACTAATTCGGTTTCTTATTGTCCCACCCATCGCTATGCATATACAGAACCGTGACGTCACCTCCACCTTGACGTCCCCACCCACCACCTTCCCTGCTTCAGCGGGGGAGAAACGAAGCGGCACGCCGAGCGGAACGCCGAGAAATTTAAAATCATGACGTCTTTAAAATTGCGATCCTGAAGGCAATTTTCATTATTTCTGGACCAGATTAGACTTGTAAGAATGCCAGATATTTCAGCTTTCTAAAAATGTAAATTATTAGTCGAAATTATGAGTACTTTTTACTATGCGAGAATTTAAAAACCAAAAATCGTTTTCTTGAGCAAAAAGTGACTTTTGTTTTAAAATCTTTATAAAATATTAGAAATCGAAATGGAGATTTGAAATTGATATATTTTTACTCGCAATTATCTGCTCTTTCCGATGGTGTGAGTTGTTTTTTTCTACGACGTCTGGATCGTGGAGAAAAAAGGGCAAAAAAAGGTCGAAATCGCATAAAACATTAAATAAATAAAAAAATAATTAGAATTTTGAAAATCGGTTTTCACGTGTCCCCTTCCCTCCCCCCCGGGTCTCCGATTGCCAAATTTCGTAGCTCTCCGACGCGCGGTCGCGAAACGTATAGTGTATAAGACAGACACACAGACACACACACACACAGACATTGCCTTTTATTATTTAAGACTAGCCGCCTTTGGCGACCAGCCTGTTCGCTACCCTTGAAAATTCTGACCGTGGCAAATTCTAACCGTGGCACACTCACTGGCGGGACCTACCTGTAAGGTGTAAGGTAACTGTTTGGACGGCCAGGAAGTGCCACCCAATTTAGACCGGAACTCAGTGGGGGAGGCTTCCACAGGGACCGTACCCTCCTTTCCCTACCCCCAACCTTTCGGAAGGACTTACGGTCCCACATGTTTAACGTGATCGTACTCCGCCTGAACACAGCGGCAGTTTTGGCAGTGGCGGGAATCGAACCCGGACCTACCGAGTGCAATTCCCGCGCGCTAACCACTGGGCTACCGCGCCCTCCGCGACAATCTCCATAACCTTCTTTTTATTCATCCAATTTAGACCGGAACCCAGTTTGAGAGTCATCCACAGGGACCGTACCCTCCTTCCCCTACCACCAACCTCCCGGAAGGACTTACGTACCCACATGTTTAACGTGATCGTACTCCGCGTGAAAATGGCAGCAGTTTTGGCAGTCGAGGGAATCTAACCTGGGCCTACCGAGTGCAATTCCCGCACGCTAACCACTGGGCTACCGTGCCCTCCGCGACAATCTCCATAACTTTCTTTTTATTCACCCAGTTTGGACTGGAACCCAGTGGGGGAGGCATCCACAGAGACCGTACCCTCCTTCCCCTGCCACCAACCTCTCTGAAGGACTTATCGACTCATATGTTTAACGTGATCGTACTCCGCGTCAGTGGCGGGAATCGTACCCAGGCCTACCGAGTGCAATTCTCGCGCGCTAACTTCCCGCGCGCTAATTTAAATTTTATAATGGCCATATGCTAAGTTCTTAATTCCACCATCCTCGTTCCATCATTTAAAATATCCATAAAATTAAAATATCCATTTAAAAATCTATAAATTAAAATATCCATAAATTAAAATATGCATTTAAAATCAAAAATACATCCATATCGTTCCACCAATCCATAAATATAATAATTTCAAATACATCACCACAATTCAAACCACCATAATTCAATCATTTAAATTATTTAAAATATCCATTTAAAAATATCCATTTAAAATATCATTTCGCCCGATGTATACAACACTCATGCTCGTCTCTCAATTCATTTAAAACCGAAAGCGCGGTCTCCATGGAGACGGTGAAGAAACTACTGCGGATGGGGGGGAAATGCCGTTGAAGAACTGAGCCGATGCCGAGAAATTTAAAATCATGACGTCTTTAAAATTGCGATCCTGAAGGCAATTTTTAATATTTCTGGACCAGATTAGACTTGTAAGAATGCCAGATATTTCAGCTTTCTAAAAATGTAAATTATTAGTCGAAATTATGAGTACTTTTTACTATATGAGAATTTAAAAACCAAAAATCGTTTTTTTGAGCCAAAAGTGACTTTTGTTTTAAAATCTTTAAAAAATATTAGAAATCGAAATTCAGATTTGAAATTGATATATTTTTACTCACAATTGTCTGCTCTTTCCGATGGTGTGATTTGTTTTTTTTTACGACGTCTGGATCGTGGAGAAAAAAGGGCAAAAATGGCAAAAAACGGTCGAAATTGCATAAAACATTAAATAAATAAAAAAAAATTAAAATTTTAAAAATCGGTTTTCACGTGTCCCCTCCCCCCCCCCCCCGGGTCTCCGATTGCCAAATTTCGTAGCTCTCCGACGCGCGGTCGCGAAACGTATAGTGTATAAGACAGACAGACACACAGACATTGCCTTTTATTATATAGACTAGCCGCCTTTGGCGACCAGCCTGTTCGCTACCCTTGAAAATTCTGACCGTGGCAAATTGTAACCGTGGCACACTCGCTGGCGCGACCTTACCAGAAGGTGTAAGGTAACTGTTTGGACGGCCAGGAAGTGCCACCCAATTTAGACCGGAACTCAGTGGGGGAGACATCCACAGGGACCGTACCCTCCTTCCCCTACCACCAACCTTTCGGAAGGACTTACGATCCCACTTGTTTAACGGGATCGTACTCCGGGTGAACGCGGCTGCAGTTTTGGCAGTGGCGGGAATCGAACCCGGGCCTACCCAGTGAAATTCCCGCGCGCTAACCACTGGTGTACTTCGCCCTCCGCGACATTTTCCATAACTTTCTTTTTATTCACCGAATTTAGACCGGAACCCAGTGGGAGAGGCACCCACGGGGACCGTACCCTCCTTCCCCAACCACCAACCTCTCGAAAGGACTTACAGACACACATGTTTATTCCGCGTGATCGTACTCCGCGTGAACACGGCGGCAATTTTGGAAATCGAACCCGGGCATACCGCGTGCAATTCCCGCGCGCTAACCACTGGGCTACTTCGCCCTCCGCGACAATCTCCATAACTTTCTTTTTATTCACCCAATTTAGGCCGTACCCTCCTTCCCCTACCACCAACCTCTCAGAAGGACTCACGGACCCACATGTTTAACGTGATCGTACTCTGCGTGAACGTGGCGTAAGTTTTGGCAGTGGCGGGAATCGAACCCGGACCTACTGAGTGCAATTCCCGCGCGCTAACCACTGGGCTGCCGCGCCCTCCGCGACAATCTCCATAACTTTCTATATATTCATCTAATTTAGACGGGTACCCAGTGGGGGAGGGATCCACAGGGGCCGTATCCTCCTTCCCTTACCACTAACCTCTCGGAAGAACTTACGGACCCACATATTTAACGTGATCGTATTCCACGTAAACACGGCGGCTGTTTTGGCAGTGGCGGGTATCGAACCCGGGCCTACCGCTAACTTCCCACGCGCTAATTTGCAATTTAAAATGACCATATGCTTAATTCCATCATCCTCATTCCATTGTTTCATTGTTCCATCATTTAAAATATCCATAAAATTAAAATATCCATTTAAAATATCCAAAAGTTAAAATATACATTTAAAAAATCCATATCGTCCCATCATTTAAAATATAAATATAATAATTTATATAGAGCAAAGGAACTCTATTCAGAACCGTGACGTCACCTCCACCTTGACGTCCCCACCCACCACCTTCCCTCCTTCAGCGGGGGAGAAACGAAGCGGCACGCCGAGCGGAACGCCGAGAAATTGGAATTCTGAAACTTTTAAAATCCCGATCCTGTGGGCAATACGGAATATTTCCTGACCAGATTGGACTTGTAAGAATGCCAGATGTTTGACCTTTCTAAAAATGTAAATTATTAGTCGAAATTATGAGTACTTTTTACTATGCGAGAATTTAAAAACCAAAAATCGTTTTCTTGAGCAAAAAGTGAGTTTTGTTTTAAAATCTTTAAAAAATATTAGAAATCGAAATTGAGAGTTGAAATTGTAATATTTTTACTCGAAATTCTCTGCTCTTTCCGATGGTGTGATTTGTTTTTTTCTACGACGTCTGGATCGTGGAGAAAAAAGGGCAAAAATGTCAAAAAACGGTCGAAATCGCATAAAACATTAAATAACAAAAAAAATAATTAAAATTTTAAAAATCGGTTTTCACGTGTCCCCTTCCCACCCCCCAGGGTCTCCGATTGCCAAATTTCGTAGCTCTCCGACGCGCGGTCGCGAAACGTATAGTGTATAAGACAGACAGACGCACAGACACACAGACATTGCCTTTTATTATATAGAAGAAGAAGATTCCCGTACTCCGCATGAACACATAGACAGTTTGGGTAGAGCTGGGAATCAAACTTGGATGATCCGAGTGCAATCCCCGTGCACTAACAACTGGACTGTTCCACAAATACTTTTCATCTAATCCGTTTGTAAAAATAGATCAGAAACTTATAAAATACAGAGTGGTGCACATTTGCTGTATATGCCCAAAATATCTGACGGCGGCTATGTTCAGGTCCATTCAACTGTACTAAGGTATATTTATTGTAATAGACAAAATGCTTTTATATGCAAATTTCTGTTTATCGAAGTTTACTTTATAATATATAAATTAATTTAAATGTTTTTCACACACACGTACTGTACAGTGACCATTTTGTTTAATGCTTTTGGAAAAAAATATATTTATTGCCCAATATCTTATTTTAAATTCATTTTTTTTATTTCTTACCTCATTTCGACAGCTGATAATCCGGCACCACTTTAAGTTTTAAATGCAACCTAGCTAAAATATATATCATGAAACTTCATATTTGCAAATTTTGGACTCCAATTTTTAGTGTCCGCAAATTATTTTTACATGACTGTTATCATGACTGAACCATCTTCCTCAAAATTAGAAAACTAAATAAGCAAAGACTTGTAAAGTTACTTGCTTTTTAAAAAGCAGTGTAAAAAGAATTAATTTTCAAATCTATTAAAATGAAATAAAAATATAAAATTTACCGATACACATCTCTAACTATGTCTGAAAAAGATTTGGTATCAAATTGATATGATGTTTTGAAATAACAATCTCAGGATGCATATAATGTTTTTTTAAATCATTGTGCAAGTAAATTTTTAGTGTAGTTTAAAAAATGAAATATTTGACATCCTTACTTTCATCGATTTACATATTTTAGTTATACCTGTACACAAAGCACAATTTTTAAATAATTCTAAACAAATATTTGTGTACAATATCGTTAACATTCTAAGTACTCATTTGTTTAAAGTAATATGAAATAAAGGATATTTATATTTTATTTTAAAGAAACATGTTATCAACATGGAGTAATTAATACCTGCAATGGCAGCAAGAAATCTTGCTTTGCTATATGCCACTATAATGTGAATTTCTATGGGAACTGATATATTAAGTGCTACAATGCAGCCGGCTTCTCATTTAAATTGAAAATGAAACTCTTGAGAGAACTTTGCCTGTAAAAATATTCTCAAAGTCTGAATCAATCTATCATTCAATCTGCAAAATAAGGGCGCGGCAGCCCAGTGGTTAGTTCGCGGTAATTGCACTCAGTTGATCTGGGTTCTATTCCCCTCATTGCCAAAATTGCTGCCATGTTCATGCTGCGTACGATCATGTTAAACATGTGGGTCTGTAAGTCTATCTACCTTCTTATAGCTTAGACTATCCACGTCCTTATAGCTTAGACATGTCTATCAAAGACTTGCTGTAGCTCGAGTATAAATTGTGTGCATATTTAAGTTCCATTTCCAATGGAATATCATCCGATATGGTTAGGCAGAGAGAGATTCGTCACTTCTGAAAATCCCGCTTGACTTTTAACTTTACTAGACAAAGTAAACATACTTTGTTTATTTACAAATTATTCGGATAGACGCTATCTTCCTTGTCAGTCATAAAACCAAAATAAATAAAATATTTCTGCAAAATTAATTCTTTATAAAAACTTGAAACAAAACTCTAACATATTACATATATAAACGTATAAGGTTGCCGAATTGCTTTTTAATGAAATGATACAATCAGTGGTGTGCAGCGATATTTTGCTTTAGGCAAGCACAGCATTTAAATCTGGTCTATAAAAACAACAGAAAAAATATATTACAGTCAACCCTTCTATATCGTGGTACTCTTTTAATATGGATTCTATATAATGTTGAGCAAAAATTGCTACAGCCCTGTCATAAGGCAATACTCATAAAATGCGATAGTCTTAAAAAGCGGTTTCTCTATAATACCACTCAGTTTAAGCTGTCTCCCTATAGCATGATTTTTTCTATTACACTTTTACGGTTCGAAATTAATGGGGAATTCCCCTGTTTTTTCATCCACGTACATCACCATATTTCAATTTCAGTTAGGGAAATCCTCTGTAAAATAAATTAATACATTCACCTCAAATGCATTGGTAGACGAAACATGGGTAAGGAATGGGTTTTAAATTTCAATTTAAGTGATGTGAAAAAGGGATTGGGTTTGGGTAAACAATTAGAAAATTTCTTTATTGAAAATGATCCTTTATCAGTACGAAGTGCAACGTTTAAAAGATAATTACAAAATTGTTTAGCTCCTTTCAGAGAGATTTTGGTAGAGTTACAAATTAAAACTACATTTGAAAACGAAAATGAAAATATGCAAAGTGAAGAGGACATTAAAAGAATTAGGCCACTAACTAATATTTAACAGAGGTGATGAATATTAATAGAATTTTTGTTGTAAAAAGGGTACTTATCGGTTATAGGGACTATGGGTTACCGACTACTTTTTCGAGTTATCGCCAACATGAACATTGAAGATATAATCCGATACGAGAAATTCACTACAAGCACAATGATTACAATTTAATATATAATGGGGTTTGATCAACTTTACTTTACAAAAAAAATATTGTGTTACATTGAAATTTGTGGCGGCCCAAACTCAGCTAACGTGAAGTCAAACAAGGCAACACGTAGCGACCACGCCAAATTCTGGTTTATACCTGATGATATTATAAATAGGTAGCACTGTTTTCTTATTTCGTGGCTTACACCGGCTTTCAATATTTGAAAGTAAATCATGGGTACAACTTCGTGGATCTTGAAACGAGGACTCATACGTAGACCATAGAGACTCTGGGGATCCGCGAAATGGTGTAACAAAAAGCATAGAGGCACTGCAAGACAGCACTTGGACTCATATCTCACAGAATTTTTGTGAAAAAGCGTTACCAGTAGTGATATTCAAGCCATCGTTACCAGTAGTGATAAATTTAATGACATTTTATCGGTAATAGCTGAGTTTCGGCCGCCACAAATTTCAATGTAACACGAATTTTTTTTTGTTAAGTAAAGTTGATCAAACCCCATTATATATTAAATTGTATTCATTGTGTCTGTAGTGAATTTCTCATATCGGATTATATCGCCAGCGTGTTGGCGACAACTCGGAAAAGTAGTCGGTAACCAATGGTCCCTATAACCGATAAGTACCGAAAAGTTATAAAGTTTATATTACACATTGTTTTTTAATTTTCTTATAAAGTATTAATAAAAATAATTCGAAATATGTAAAATATTTTTGCCTTACTTTTGTATCTATAAACTTATATTTCATAACCATATTCGCCATAACATGGTACTCTAAAAGTACAATTTTATATAACGTAGAATGAATCAGTCTCATTTATATATTCTGGGTTCCACTTAATGCAGTTTTCGTGTAACACAGTACGAATTGTTCTGAGTTTCTTATAACGCGGTATGCGGTTTCCATATAAAATGGTAACACTTATCTGAGTTTCATAATATAAAGCGGATATGGATTAACTTTAGAACGAGGGAAGCGGTCATTTTGTCCGCATAACTACTTTGAGAAACGATTTCTCCAAAACGACTAATCCCAGCCCATTGAAATATTATGGCTTTTCTTATTTTCTTTGCAAAAAATGTGTCGAAGAAACATTCTAAATGATATAACTATTAAGTTTTGGCTTTGAATTAAAGGTATGTAGTACTTTTTCTATGGCGATCAAATTGACCGCTGCCCGTTGTTCTAGGTAGTTTAAAATATCAGTCATTCTAGTGTGAATCGCATTATGGGAGCGTTGACTGTACTATTGAACCTATTTGTACAGAAATTCCAGTCTTCTACTTTTTTTGCAAATTCATTTTTGACATTTTTGTGTAAAATTAAGAGTTCTTATTTCTCAAATTTGAAGGAAACTTTTAAGATACAGCAAAAAGTGTATCTTTGCTATTATTAATTAAGATTAATTTGAGCTTGGTCACCAATCATCAATCACCGTTTCACAAATTCTGCTGAAATATTATAGTAAATTTTTTTTATTTTTTTTAACGGATGTTAGGTAAGCAATGCTTGCATTGCTTCTATGGACTGCAAACCACTGGACAAAATCTAACTAAAACTGATAATATTTGGGAAACCGTTGAAGAGTTTCTACATTTATGACAGGTGACTACCAGCCATTACCAGAGTGTTCAAAAACTTTTTAAAAACTTGTTTCGACCACAGTGCAGTTATAACCAGAATGACCAAGGATTTTCTCAATCAATGTTATGTGGTCACATGATACATAGGATACGTTTTTTGCTTGAAATGTTGTCTAGAATCGTGCAAAATAACCATGCTGTTTTTCTCTAGTGAGTGACTTGATAACTGATAAACAATTGTTAACGGATATGACCATTCAGTTAACTTTTCAAACACACTCTTGACGTGTGCAAAAGTTATACAATAAAAGCAATGCGCAACTTATTGATTGTTTCAAAGCTGAACCAAATCTTGTTTAACATAAATGATAACAGAAACTGAATATCGCAACAAAATTACTTACTTCTTCAAAAGAAAGCTTGTTGAATGAATGTTTGTCCAAAAGTACATACAAAATTAGTTAAAATATATTTCTACATGTGTGTATGCCTGCATTGTGTAACTACTTATTACTAGGCATGGGGTGGTTTGTGAAAAAAGATGCTAGTATGAATTGTTATAAAGATTAGCAAATAATTGTCAGTTACACATGCAATATAATTTTTACATATAGATAACTTTACAAATTCTTGACCAAAAAACACTGGAAAGCTTGCTGATATTTTATAAACGGCAAAAACTTCATTGTGTTCATCTAGCCTTTCCGAGGTTTAAAAAATATGTATTGTTTTAGCATATACTTTTATACACAATTGATAAGATTTTGATATTTTTGTAAATAATACTCGAATATGATATAAAACAATCTTGAAATGATGTTAGATTATTGTTAAAAAGAAATCTGCGTTGTTATACATATTAAAACATAACACTTGATTGATACTTCGTTAAAATATTATATCCAGCATAATAAATATTATTATTATAGCGTAAAAAAAGAAAAGAGGATGTACGGGAAGCGAAGTGACGTTTGGGTTCTACGTCACAATGCCCCGCCCCCAGTATATTTTGGACACCCCGTCTCAATATATGCGTCCAAGGGGATAAAAGGGGGAATTTTAGAAGGGTGTGTGGTTTGAGGGACGAGGCAAATGAATGAAAGAATGAAAAAGTAATTGGAGGTTCATCCCACTTACTGAAAGTTTCTTATCCATTCTATTTCTTGCCAAGGAATAACCAAAGAGATCTCCTAACCGATTATAATATAATTCTAGCATAAATATATATATGTGTGTGTGTGTGTAACTTCAATGTGTGTTTTGGAGCCTAATCCAGGTACAACATTAAAATATGTGTATTAAAAAACTGGAATTAAAATTAATGATATTTCTATGCCTATGAGTCCAGAGCGATGTTATAAAACTAATATTTATTTAGTCATTTTGAATATATCATTCTTTCCTTTCTAAATAGTATGCGTTAGAGTGCATTGTATGAAATTTGAAGTTTGAAATGGACGATACAGCACTAAAAATATGTGATGCACGTATATATTCTACATACCGCAGGTTTTAGCCTTGCGGGATGTATTTGGAAATTATAGTATTTTGCATGAAAATTCCTTGTGTTGAAAATGATTAGTTTCAACCAGCTTACCGGGCTCAACTGGGGCTACTCCGAACCCTCGGGTTCTGAATAGTAAAGAATAGCGACGGCGGTCGCCTCTTCACGGACACTGCGGAACTGCAATTCTATTCAAATAGCTAGTAGTGGTACTGCACATTCCCAGTGTTTTTACAGTAAAATGATTTCATTTGTAGAGATAATAACTCAATAAGGATCTATATAATAATGGTCCTGCATGTCCTTTGTTTTTACAAACCCCTTCAAAAGGCCGGTGACCTAGAAGACTAAATCTTTGTACACTCAAAAATTCAACTTTGGGACAGAACTTAACACAGTCGGAATTTTGAGGGAATAAAATTACTGGTTCACCGAATATTTATACATACTCTAAAAATTATTTACAAACAAGAAGGGAAAAATGATTTCATTTATACAGATACTGTAATTCAATAAATACCTATGTAATAATTATTCTGCGTGTATCTGTCGTTTCAAACCCTTCAGAAGCCTTCGGTGACCTAGAAGACTAAATCTTTGTACACTCATAAATTCAACTGCGGGACAGAATCTAACGCAGCAGGAATTTTAATGGGAGAAACTAATTGATTTACCAAATAGTTATGCACTAGCTGAATATCCATTGAAATTCAAAGGTCTCCCAATAAGCAAACCCCAAAAACACGATTTTTTATATAATTCAATTTTTTCAGTTGTCTTTTTCAAACTGTTCACACATGCACAAAATTTCAAATATATGTTTCACTTTAGACTGGGCATTTCAGTTTACTGAAGTTTGCCCTATAATTTTAAAATTAAATGTTTTTATACACTGAACAGTGTAATACAATCTGTGTAATGTTTTAGGCAAATATCCAATTTATTGTCCCTTATTTTATTTTTAATTAATTCTTCTTATTTATTACCTTATTATATGTAGTTTGAAATCTGATAATCCAGCATCACTGAAGTCCTGAATGAGCTGGAATATCATTTACTGTACCCACATTTTTGTTAGGTATCAATCATTATAAGTTACTATTATGTAAGATAATGAAAGGCTGTAACAACAGTCGGAAAGCAATTTTATTTATTACATATATTCAATACAAGCATTTTATTTTCACATTCAAAAATATTAAAATTCACAACACAAGAAACACAATGTTTAAATATAATATACAACTCTAACACATGATATACATAAATATGTAGTCAATACCCAGTTACTAATAAATAATTTAATATAAGCCAGTTTAACAATCGAATTTGATCACATTTTCTGAAACAGTTCCACACACAGAGGCAGAGTACAATAAACTGTTTTAAAACCATTTGTTAACTCTAATCATTTAACAAATTTGAGACAGTTAAATGATAAATACACATTTCTAACTATTTACAAAACATAATTTCATTTCTATGAGAAAGACAGAATATTTAATCCATTTAATAAAAAAAATCTGTAAAATAAACTTTTACAGTAAGATGCGATCCCCTATGAAATCGTTGATTAAATGAGATGTGATGCAGTACGTAAACCTAAAAGGGAAAATGATAGTTATGAATGATAGAGGATATAAAATCTATATTAATAAAATTAAAAATCTGTCTGTGTATGTGTGTTTGTCGCATTATCATGGAAGAATGGGTGTACCTAATTTAATGAAATTTCGTGGGTAGCCCCATTTAAAATTTATTCAATGTTTAGCGCTATTAGGATTAGGAGTTGTCACAATATTAATAAAAAATAAACCTTCCATAAAATTAGCATTATGCAGATATTTTTTCCACAAATTTTTTTGAAGAAAACTATATTAGGTTGCTTAGCAATGGAACTAAATCCAATGTGTTTATACAGCAGACGATGTCTATTAAATCTATCAAATTTAAATAATAAGGAAATGCAAAAGTTAATTTTTATCGGAATTGCATTTTTGACTAGATTACATCCATTACAGCCTTCAGATTTAAAGATTACAAAAGATATTGATTGAAAATTTCTTATCTGTTCTGTAGTACTTCAAATGCATAGGCAAATCTTCTAATCTAAGGAAATATCTTCTATTTTATTTTAGCATATATTGATTCAATTTCATATTTTCTGTAAATTAGTTTACAAATGGAACTAGGATGTTTCATTCTTCAGATTTGCCTGTGAAGATAGTTTTGTGTAGCAATAACAGAGATTCTTAACCTTCTCTTTAGGAGAATTAAATTAAATATTTTAATAGAATGTTTTGAATAGAAATGTCATTTAGAATATTACAGGAATTTGCACATAATTGTGAATTTTAAGTTTTTTATATTATATATTCGGCATGATGAAGGAGTTTACTGCTAGCCATTAAATTGTCGCTTTGCAATGGATTTAAATACTATGTGTTTATGCGATAGACGATTTTTATTAAATACTAGACGCCTTCGGTGATCAACCTGTTCGCTACCCTTGAAAATTCTGACCGTGGCAAACTCATTGACACCATAACTCCGTGGAGTTAACAAAGTTTGTTTTAGTTTAATGACGTTAAAACTAATAATGAAATTTTAAGATGAAAAATAATGTTCTAGGGGGGATTCTTGAAAATTGATTTATAAAGTGAATTTTTCTAATGTTTGTGAACTGTGAGATTCTGGAGATTTATGTACTTGTAACCCTAGGAAAGGGATCCCTTTGATGTGTCGTCACAGCCGGGATCAGTTGCTCCTATGTTTTTTATAGAAGTAGGCTCCTGTATTTTTTGTTTTACATAAATAAAATTGTATCCATTTGTCTGCATTTTTAGCATTGCATCCCAAATGACATGAAAGTATTTTTGAGACTGATGACGTTGAATGTGAATTTAGTATTTAAGAAATAATGATGCTGCTTTAACGATGCTGCTCAGCGAAAAAAAGTTTAAAACTGTTAAAATAAACTCTAAATTGAATAGAATGTTTACAAATTAAACAAAAATCTAAATACAATTTTAGAATAGAAGTTGAAAATAGCCCCTGTTTAAATAAGAACAATACACTATAAACACAATAAATGAAATACACTATAAACACGTAAATACACTTAATACGTAATGTTATAGAAAGAGAAATTTATGTTCTTTAAAGAACAATAATGAAGTAAAGTATCTTGAAACGAATAAGCCGCTTCAATCAAAATCCAACTGCTAATACAACAAAGTGAAAGGTTTGGGTTGAGTTGTAAGAAAAAATGACGTTTTTAAAAAATTAATAAATGCATTTTAAGCAAATTGAAATTTAAAATGAAAAGTAATTTATTTCGAAAATAATTTTGTATTCCAATAAAATGGATGAATAATTTATTCCAATAAAATGGATGGTTTGTTTTAGTTTAATGACGTTAATACTAATAATTAAATTTTAAAATGAAAAATAATGCATTCCAAAAACAAAAACATTCATTATTTAAGTTTGTATATATTAAAAGCTTTTTTGTTTTTAATAAAAACACGAAACAAAATTATAAACTCCCATAATACCAATAGTCCACTGTTAAAATAAACTCTAAACTGAATAGAATGCTTACAAATTAAACAAAAACCTAAATACAATTCTAGAATAGAAGTCGAAAACCTATTAAATCAGAACAATATGTAGCTCCTGTTCAAATCAGAACAATTTTAAAACAATATAAATAAAATACACTATAAACGTGCAAATACACTTAATACGTAATGTCATATAAAAAGAAAGACAAGTTTATGTTCTTAAAAGAACAATAAAGAAGTAAAATAAATTCTTATCTTGATACCGATAAACCGCTCTAAAGAAACTGCTAACACAACAAAGTGAAAGGTTTGGGTTGAGTTGTAAGGAAAAATGACGTTTTTAAAAAATTAATAAATGCAATTTAAGCAAATTGAAATTTAAAATGAAAAGTTATTTATTTCGAAAATAATAATTTATTCCAATAAAATGGATGAATAATTTATTCAAATAAAATGGAAGGTTTGTTTTAGTTTAATGACGTACATTTATTATTTGGCAGGCATAAATATCGAATGTTCCATTCGATTTCGCTATGCGTATCTGACGCAACCTCTTCAAAACCACGTCGGAACCGTGACGTCATAACCTCGCCCACCCCCTCCACTAAGGCTCCTATATAGACAGGCTGGCGCAACCGCCATTGAAGCTCCTGCCGTAACTGTCTGTTACCGTCTGCCCACAGACTATTATACAGACCTGTCACTCTCGATAGTTTCGTTTTCGCGGCGGCCATTAGAGATAGACCAAACAGAGGGTTGGCGCGCTCTTGGCGATGGTCTGGTTTGGTCCGAGCGCTTGGCGATGGTCTGGTTTGGGTCCAAGACGATTTTCAATGTTATGTTATAACCCTATTTCGCTCGGCGAAAACTTAGAACAACAGACTAGCGTGGTTTGAGTAACGTGAAAAAGGATTATTAAGTGTTTAGATCATTTCATAGAAATGGATTGATAAAAGAAAACTGGTTGCGTTACAGGGTATGTAATTTATGTTTATTAAAATTGAAATAATTTTAGTTATCACCATCCTACATACGTGTTCATTATAAGTATACACGTGTTCATAAGTATACACGTGTTCATATAAGTATAGATGTGTTCATAGGCGCCGAGTTTTCAAAATCTCAGGGGGGGCACAATCCGATAAATTATATAAAAATTCACAAAGTCGATAAAGATATAACAACTTACAAGGCCGCCTTGAAGAAAGCAAGCATATGTCAGTTAGGTGACTACAATTGGTTCGTGGTCATTTTAAGCCCCTTCTTCAGGCCAAAAGAACAGTATCCGCCCTTAACAACCGCCAAGAACGAACGGCAGTAGTGGTTGTTAAGTGCTCATACGGTTATTTTGTCCTGAAAAAGAGGGATTATAATGCCATCGAAGCAACTGTAGTCACCTAACTGACATATATATGCTATCCTCAAGGAAGTTTTGGAAGTTATTGTTTTACAAGCAGGTGTTTTGGAGTGAGATAACTGAGTGGTTAAGTCACAGGATTGTACTCGGAGGACCCGAGTTCGGTTTTTGGCTTTGCCTAAACTGTTCTCGTGTACGAGCACGTTAAATTTGTGGGTTTGAAAGTCCTTCCAAGCGATTAGATGGCATTGTCTCGGCGGTCTAAACAGATATCTTACACCTTCGGGTAGGTCGGACGGGCTAGGTTGAAAGAAAGGTATCAGCAGTTTTATTTATTATACGATAAATATTTTTAATCTTTTTAGGCCTATTTTTATTTGTAAGCTAAGAGTTGATTAGGAAAATCCATATAGTTACTATGCATCAATATTAAAATATATAATAATTACAATGGATTTTACTATATAAGAATTAACTAGTAGCAAAGCTGTTAATTAATTAAAAAAGTCTGAAAGTTAATACACGTTAACGCTTAATATCAGCTCTTAACTACCTATCAAGTGATTTTGACACAAATTAAAACAATGAACCCAGCAATAATACAAAAGTATCCAAATACTATTGTCTATATTTAAATATTTTTAAATTAAATATGTAAATAAATTGATCATCACTATAACCACACATTCAGCTAAATTAAAAAAATCTTTAAAACAAAGCAATTTCTAAAAAATCTCATAAATAATATTTTTATGCAAAATTTGGATGACATGTTGGTTGACATTTCTTATCACAACTAAAACTTTAATATTTATATCAGGGGGATGGGCTGAGTATACCTAGCGTGTGTGTGTGTGTGTATGGGGGGGGGCTTAGCTCCCTCTGGCCCTTGCCTGACTACGGTGCTGCGTCAAACGTCCGGTGTTCACCAGGAATTTACCCGCGGGCTGTACAGCTTCAAACGGAATGGATGCCACCTGTAAAGACCACACTGATATATAGAATCCAGGAGTAATTACAGATAAGATCTCTTTAGGTAGACAAAATAAGTCATCCCTACTTCGTGGTAATCATTTATAGTTATTACTGGAGGGAAACAGCTATTTTTTTGAAATGCCAATAACATGGCTGCAAATATTCAATTTCTCTTTGAATTAGGTGGTCAGTCGAAAAAGTTCTGGTAACCAGGTGTTTTTGTCATTAGCGTAAACATGTTTCCTGGGAGTAAAGATCAGCTTGGTTAGTGTGCGAGATAGTTAAAGGAGTTATGGTAAGGAAGATGTGAACAAGACTGAGATGTGACATTTACGTTGATAGGATTTTATTTCAAATATTTTTATGTTTAAAAAACTTCATTTTTTGGTATTTAGTAAAATATGAAGTTAGAAAAAAACCTTGAAATTTCCCAGAGGGGGCTTTGCCCCCTCTGGAAAAGTTCAGCGGGGGCTCGTGCCCCTCTGCCCCCCCGTAGTCGGCGCCTATGCATGTGTTCATCATACGAAATTGTGCTGTGTTATTACTGCCGGATTAGACTAAATTTTAAGAGGTAGTGGTATAATTAGTTAAAAAATATTTTCCGTATTTTTATAAAATGTGAAATAATTGATATTTGGATCGCTTTTTCTTAGTTGAATGTGATATAGTATGTGTATATATTTATGTAAAATTTTTATTAAGTGCCTTATGGTGGAAAATCCCCCCCCCCCTCCTCGGGTAATTAATGATTGAGTTCCACAACTTCGATAGTGCATTTATGTAAATTTGATATTTACTATATGAATATTATTATATTTGAAAAAAAAAGTCTATTATCAGTATCCCAGAATAAATTAAGGATCAAGTAATTAACGATCAACACGCTAGTATACTTTTTAGACTGAAAATATTATATAATATTTCAGTCTTTTGAGTATGTTAGCTTGTAATTTTTTGTGCATTATGTTTTATAGTGAGACAATGCAATGTGTCTATTTTTTAATCTATTTTATGATTATTTGAATTAAATATATAACTATGTTTATTTAAATATTCTTAAACTAATGAATATATTTATGTTGCAGATTAATGCATTTTTAAATCCTGATCCTTTCTATAGTTTCAAAAATTATAAAAGTACAGTCCTCAACATTTTGTTTCCCTCCCGTTTAAAAAAAAATCGCCAAGCGAGCGATAACGCGCCAAATCTGGCAGACGCATCGTAGTTAGGTTGGTCCAACTCACGAGCTCTAGTGTCTATGCAACATCCCATGTTAAAAATGTTGCCATAGGGTCCTATGGGAGTGAACCTTCTGAATATAGTATTCTGTGCGTCTGCCTATGCTATTTCAATGGCGAGCGCACGTTACTTGTCTGATGTTTGATACATATTTTATCTGTAAAATGGATGATTGTGGTATAATAAATGGCACTAATCATTGGAGGGAGAAGTTGGAAATGTTTAAATTTCCTCAAGATCCCGAAAAAAGGAAAATATGGCTTTATAAACTGCCGAAGAAATGGATAGATTCCTGGGCATTCACCTGAATTGCTCAGTGTAAGTAGTTTCATGTTTTATGCTTCCTTTTGTCTTTTTAAAAGTAAATGTATGTTAAGATCTTGAAAATTGGTTTCTTAAAGCTGACCTTTCAATAAATTAATTTTTTATAATAGTTAAATAGGATTTTTTCTTGCAATGCAATCGTAGGGTTGCTATCGCATTTTGGCGTGGGTTTATCGATGACTTATCGCCAAGATAGCAAGATTTGACTTTGAAATTTGTGTTTTTATATAATTATTGTACTTTAAAGACTGTTTTGTATTTCAATTATAAAATATGTGCATTGATATAAAATTTTAACAATTGTTTGTAGAAATATGTGAAAGCTGCATTTAAAAAAAAATAAACAAAAACATGCTATTTTGATTGTCTCCAAAGCATTTATAAAATTAATAATTTTTTTTTATGATTAAATATTCAGTGTACATACTAGAACGTTACAAGCAAATATATTTTTGATTGCCTATTTCTCATTTTAAATCAGCATAGACTTATGCTGCCAGAGATTTTTACCAGAGAGTTCCCCGCTGCCAGAGGTTTTTTGTTGAATGTCTATAAAAAGTATGCAGTTGAAATTATATGTATTCTTGGAATTTATAGTTATTTAAATTCACGATGAAAAGAGGAAAAAATTTATTGGTTAATTCTCTATTACTGCTTATAAAATTACAGAAGTGGTGTATTATAATTATTAGCTTTCAAGTTCAATGCAATTATTAGTTATTTTTTTGAGTAATATATAGCAACATGTGTCAACAGAACTTTGACTCATGGTTCTTTATTGCTATATGCAAGTTTCTATTTTAGAAACAATGTCCTCCATGAAAGATGCTATCCTTTGACAGTATGGCTATATGATCTTGATAAATTAAATTTTCAGTAGCATCACAAGAAAAAATTTTCAGTGGGAGGGGGTTTGGTAACAAAATATTTTGCTTTCTATTTCTCCATATATTGTTTCTTCGAAATTTAATGGATTCGGGGGGGGGGGGGGGGCATGTACTCCGAATTCCCTTCCTTGGCGACGCCACTAAATCTCTTCAAATATATGTTTAAATTATCCAGTAAAAAGAAAGCATTGGTGTTTAAGTGTAATTTTGTTGTGTTCTGTTAAACAAAAATATTTGAAAAATAATAGGGGAGATGGAATTTTATATCCTATCACTAGTTGAGTGTGCACTTTTGCATTACTACATCTGAGTTAGGGATGGATATAAGACATGAAGTAAGGAACAATAGATCATCAATTAGAAAAATCTAGGCAATAAGCAAGTATTGTAAGAAAACGTACTTGATATTTGTTAAACTTTTACCATTTAAGGCAGAAACTCAGCTATTTTTCCATAGCTACGGTATTCGGTTTCAACTTCATCATTTTCGCAGGGCTTTTGGCGTCCATGTCAAAATGACCCCCCCCCCCCCCCATTTGTTTTTCAGAATCAGAAATGTAATTTTAATGATAAAGCAGGGTTTATCAAAGAAAGTCTCCCACCACCATATCGTAAAAACAATTACGCAAAACACCGTTGGAATATAGCGTTGGAAGTTTTCAGTTTTTATTAATTTAGACAAATACCCCTCCCCCCCCCACTTCACCCCAAATACATGAAGTGAAATAAATCATAATAATAAATAAATCATGTCTGTTTAAAAAAACGCTGTCGAGTATTATCAATATAGGTATAAATATGTTAACAGTCAAAGACGTTTTTATATTGTTTAAAATTTTTTTTAGAATTGTTACTATTTTTAAACACATTAATTCTTGTGAAATTGTTACAAAAATACTCAAAATAGAAACGTATGCATGCAAAATTTGATTAATAACACTTTTCATTCTAATAAAAATAAGAAGTATTATATTTTATGTAAAATATTACATTTAAAATGCGCGTTTTAAAAGCATAAAATTTTTCGAGACTCTCGGATAAAATCAGAGTTTGACAGTCGATAGCTTAAAAAAAAGACGCATAGAAATGCGCCATTATAGCGATAAACGGCAAGAGAAAGTAACCCCGCTTTTCGCCAAGCACAGCCGTCGCTCCCACAGGAGCTTCAATGGCCGCTCTTGCGCCAGCCTGTATATATAGGAGCCTTACCCTCCACCATAGAAACCCCGTACGTCGAAACACCGTACAGATACGTACATGTGGGTGAAAAATCAATCCCTCCTTTCGCGGTTTGGGCGAGAAATTGAAAATCATCACTTCCTTAAAATCCGGATCGTGCGTCTATTTTCTCTTATTTCTTGATCAGATTGGGCTTGTAAGAAAGCCTGATCTTTCAGCTTTCTAAAAATGTAAATTATTAGTCGAAATTATTGGTACATTTTCGAGGATTTAAAAACGAAAGTTCGTTTTTTTTAGCCGAAAGTGACTTTTGTTTTAAAATCTTTAAAAAATATTAGAATTTGCCCCTAAGATTTGAACTTGATATATCTTTACTCGCAATTGTCTGATCTTTCCGGTCGTGTGATTTGCTTTTTTCTACGACGTTCGGATGGTGGAGAAAAAAGGGGAAAAAACGGTCGAAATCGCATAAAATATTAAATAACAAAAATATAATTCAAATTTTGAAAATCGATTTTGACGTGTCACCTTCCCATCCCCCCAGGGTCACCGATTGCCAAATTCCGTAGCTCTGTGACGCGCGGTCGCTAAACCTATAGTGTATAAGACGCACAGACAGACATTGCCTTTTATTATACAGGCATAGCCGAGCCTGTTCGCTACCCTTGAAAATTATGACCGTGGCAAACTCGCTGGCGCGATCTACCAGAAAGGTGTTGAAGACCCAGACCGTCCGACTCGTCACCAAGGACTTGAGCATCTATTTGGACGGCCGGGAAAGGAGTTAGCGGAAGCCAACTTCAACCGGCCCTCGTCCGACGGTCCATAGCAACGTTAATTAGAAAATCATAATAATATTTACAGGAGATTTACATATCTGATTCACAACATTGGAACTTCTGTGAATTTTTTTTTAAAAAGTGAGCAGCACCATAAAAAGTAAAATAAATGTTGGTGACAAATGTTACATCTTTAGGTAAAAACTGTGGAGTAACAAGAACACTCCCGAAAATAAAACGAGGAGTAAACAACTAAAACAACCACCAAAAACATCACAAGACAAGTACAGCAAATACAAGACAACAAATACAGCGATACACCAAAGGTAACACCTCCAGAAAAAACACAGGGAGACCGACCAAAGGGAAAAGAATAAAGGGACAAACTCACAAGCTGATCAGGTAATTTGGTTTGAGATGTCTCTAGCAATGAGAACACAGTTTTTTAATTTTTCAACGGAAGAATTATTAGAGCTGACTCTCGAGAACCAGACTGCACAATTTGCGGGAGAGGGTTTAATTAAATGAAATTTTTTAGTATGGGGGCAAGCAAAAACAAAGTGATCGGCGTCACCAAATGCGCCGCAAGTACAGCTAGATGTAGATTTTTGTTTGAAATAGAATAAGTAGTCCATGAATGAGCCATGGCCAGTTAGAAAATAAATAAGATATTTGTTTGTGATTTGAAGGGAAGGGTTGACCCGGGGGAGAAAGGAGGAAATGCGGGCAGGATCATGCGTCCGGGGGGAAATATAAGAATTTAAAAAAGTTTGCCAATGAAGGGAGATGTTTTGTTTACAATAATTTTTTAGAAGGGAAAAAGGGAAGGGAAGGGAAAAGGGAGAGGTAGCAATTTTAGCATACTTGTCAGCAGTCTCGTTCCCCGAGATGTCAGAGTGGGCCTTAAACCAACGGATATTAATGAGCTTTTTATTAGAAATTGCATTTAATTTAATTTTTGAGAGATAACTAGATTTATTTTTAATAGAGTTAAAAGCCGAAAGGGAAGAAAGACTATCAGTATAAATATTAATTTTTGTATTATTTGATGAGGCCCAGTCAATAGCATAATCAATGGCAGAAATTTCTGCCTGAAAAACTGTGTTCCCATTGGCTAGTTTAAAGGTAAATGTGTCTTGAAGTGTTTCATTTTTGAATACACAGACAGCAAAACCAGTGTTTCCATCAATGGAAGAGCCATCTGTATAAACATTGAAATTAGAAAATGAGGAGGGAGGAAGGGGGACAAGGTTAGCAATACGTTGAGAGGGAGGAATAGCAGAAATTGGGCGGTTAGAGTCAAACAAGGAAGGGGCAGGGACGGGCAGATTAGAAAAAAGATTAATACGATGTTTCCAAAACATATATTTTTTAAAATTTGTGTTTATTATGATATGAATAGGGGGGATACCAGTGATGGAGTATAGAGAAATGTTAGAAGTGGTACGAAAACCAGAAGAAATTTTTAATAGGAAAATCCTTTGAAGAGAGAGAAGCTTTTTGACCTGGTCCCCAGTTAATGCCCCGCCCCAAATTCCCGCACCATAAATTAAAGACTTTTCGATAACCGTTAAATACCAAATTTTTAAAAAGGATTTGTCTACCCCCCAGTTACTGCCAGACACCCGCCCAAAGGTGTTGGCAACCTTATAACATTTCTCCTTTAGGTTAAAAATGTGTGTACTCCATTTAAGGTTATCGTCTATAGTGATTCCTAAGTAGATAAGAGAGCGGGAGGTAGGTATTTTATAATTTAAGATTTTAAAGGAGGGCCTATTACGTATTTTGGTTCTATTCTTATTAAATATTATAGCTTTGCATTTCTCTGGTGAGACTGAGAGTTTAAGGTTAGAAAGGGTTGTGGAAATTAAATTTAATAAATTGTTTGTGTTTGAGCGAAGGGTAAAAAGATTAACACCGTAAGTAACCACCGCGAGATCATCCGCGAAGGCTTGAATGTGATAAAGATCATTATTAAGATTGAGAATAGCGTTAAAGTAGATGCTCCACAGGGTAGGGGATATAACCGAACCCTGTGGGGCGCCCATCGAAATTGTTTTATTAAGTTTGAGAGATTTATCAGAAAAGGAAATTTGTCTGTTTGTCAAATATGAAAATAAAAAAGATTGAAAATTCTGTGGAAGGTTTATATTATTAAAGGCTTGTGGTAGAATATTCCAATTCAGGCTATCAAAAGCCCCGCAGATGTCCACGGTGGTTAACGATACAAAATTTTTGAATTTGTGGACTTTTATTGATTCGATCAGCCTGTGAGCGGCATCTTCGCAACAGGTTAGCTCTCTGAACCCAAACTGCAGGGGATGAAGAGCTCCCTCAGTCGACAGCCAAAAGTTAAGTTTTGTTATAAAAAAATTTTCTAGTATTTTACCAAAAGTGGGAAGGAGGGAAATGGGACGAAAGGAGGAACAAAGGGAAGGATTTTTGCCCGGCTTGTTAAAAAATAAAATATTTGCGTTCCTGAGGCAGGAGGGAAAGTGACAAAGTTTAAAATAGAAGTTGATAGATTTAGATAAAAGGGAGGGAAAAAATTTATATAGCTGTTTCCAGATGGCAAAGTCCAGGAAATCCAGTCCTGGAGCTTTGCCCATTTTTAAATTGTTGAAGACTGAAAGGAGCTCCACATCAGAGACAACTCCCAAGCCTCCTTCTGGGACAGAGAAAGTTGGAAAACCTTGAAAATCTATATCCTCTTTAAAGTGGTGATCCAAAAGACGTAAAAGTTTATCATGGTGGCTGAGGGAGGGAGAATCCGGGAAGTGCAGATTTAAATTTGTAAATTTTTTAAATTTTTGAAAAGAAAATTTGAAGTGAGAGCCAAAGGTTTGGGTGCAGCCAGAACAATATTTTTTCCAGGATTCTAGGCGCAATTTTTTAATTAATAGTTTATATTTTGCCCTATTGCGTTTATAAAGTAATTTAGCAGCATTAATTTCACCGGGGGAGGCAGAGTTCCTCTCGAGTGATATAATTCTTTTAAAGAGAGCAGTTACAAAGTTACGAAATTTCGACAATTCCTGATTCCACCAGGAGAAATTAGTAATTTTAGATTTTTTCTTCCTTATGAAGGAAAGGGCGCAGTTTTGTGTCAGGTCTATAAAAGTTTTAAAGTAATTATCTAGAGAAGAACTATCGGTTATTTTATCTAAGAGGGAATATAAGAGTTGAAGGTGTGATTTAAAGTTATAAATGAATTTCCCAATTCCATATTGGGTTTTTAAAAAGAAGAAATCGTTTAAAAGGGGGGAAATACTTAATATTATTTGAATGAATTTATGGTCACTGTGAGAATCACTCGAGAGGACTTCCCAACTCTGCAGGGAATCAAAGAGGGAGAAGTTTAATAATGTAAGATCGGGATAACCAATACCGGAGTGGGATTCGAATGTTGGACCACAACCGGGATCATTACACAAGAGGAGATTATTACTTATGCAAAAATCTATAAGATCAAGGCCCCTTTGGTCGGTAAAATTGTAACCCCACATCCGAGCTCGAGCATTAAAGTCGCCAAGGAGAAGGGTGTCATTGTTAAAGAAATCGTAAGGTGAAAGTTCTGCCAATAACAAGGTAAAATCATCATGAGGGGGGAGTATAAGCTCCCAAAAGAGAGAAATTTGTCTGAGGGGAGAAGAATTTCGATAAAAATTGAAGAAGAAGTTTTAAATTTGAAATTAACGGAGAGAGAAGTATTAAAAATTAATATTATGGCTTTTAATGAAAGGGAAGAGAATTGAAGGGTGCCAGGGGGGGGAGATAAGATTTTTTCCTTATTCACATATGGCTCCTGAAGGCACAATATATCTATTTTGTTGTCTATTGCATATTTAATAGCATTGGAATGGGCCACCAACGAATGGTTGGTATTAATTTGGATGCATTTAATTGACATTAAAAAAGTAAGATAGTAAAATGCCAGAGCCCGGACAGGGGAAGGAGCGAGAACATTTGAGTTCTACGGCAAGGGAAAAAAGGGGGAAGGTACAGATTACATATATACATATATACAATTTTAGTTACACGTTTATACAATAATATGTACAAAATATATTGCAGAGTAGGTTTGATATGAAATCAACCAAAGATTCTTGTTGATGTTGTTGAAACCCAGACCGTCCGACCTACCAGAAAGGTGTAAGGTAACTGTTTGGACGGTCGGGAAGTGCCACCCAATTTAGACCGGAACCCAGTGGGGGAGGCATCCACAGGGACCGTACCCTCCTTCCCCTACCACCAACCTCTCGGAAGGACTTTCGGACCCACATGTTTAACGTGATCGTACTCCGCATGAACACGGCGGCAGTTTTGGCAGTGGCTGGAATCGAACCCGGGCCTACCGAGTGCAACTCCAGCGCGCTAACCAATGGGCTACCGCGCCCCCAAAGATTCTTGTTGAAGTTTTTTAATTTTAGCTAATTCGACCTTGAAGGTACTGCAGTTTTTGCGATCATACGCAGAGTGGTCAATTTTGTAATTGAGTTCAGGGTGATCATTGTTCGCCGTAGTGCAATTCACACATACCGGGGATCTCGCCCTACACTCTTTATATGTGTGTCCCGAACGGGTGCAGATGCCACAATTACCGACGGGAAAATGGCAAAAGTTGGCCACATGGCCGTAGCCTTGGCAGTTGTAGCAAATCTTGAGAGATGAACTTTTTAACGTAGAAAAAGGAAAAATGATTGAAGACTTTTTTAGCTTCCAAAATTTTTGATGCTGAGACTAAATCCACAAGAAACACCCAGTTTGTGTTACCGCTTCTAGCTTTGAAATTCTTGAGGATCTTTATTTCTCCGGGTTTGATGTCCTGATGGTTGTTGCATATTAGAGCTTTTACATTCTCTTCATTGTACTCTGGAGGAATGTTGAACATTATGATTGCTCTCTTTTTATCCTCCTGTTTCTTGATGTTAAATTGATTACTAATAGTAGAATTCATGAAGAGGGGGACCAGTTTGTTAGGGTCTCCCTCTCTGCAAGTAACCTTAAGTGTTCCATTTGGAAGCGCCGTTACATTCTTAACGTTTACTCCCTTAGGTACAGGGAGGGAAAATAGAGTTTTCTTCAGTTCAGCATTTCCTAAGGAACGGTCCTTCCCCTGTAAAAGGACACTAGAATAAGAGCGGGGAGCCAAATAAGAAGATGTGGTAGTAGTAGAGCGTGGACGAACAGAGGAGGAAGACGAAGCAGCAGCACGGTTAGGAGGTCCTCTGGAAGATAGAGGTGGATCATTCACTAGGTTTGGAATGTCCTTCCGGATGGCAGAAGCGAAAGAGCGAAATTCAGAAAGCATCATTGATTTGAAATGTGCCAAGTCCTCGTTAATAGATTTAGTAAGAGTTGTAAAGGTTTCAGGATTTGGTATAGCAGGACGAGGACGAGGAGAGGAAGAAATATTACTTTCCAATGTATATCCGGCAATTCGGATCTCTTTTATTTTATCATCTATGTAAGCTTTTTGCCCGGCAGACATCTTGACATTTCGGTGTAGGTAGTTGTTCAATTTAGTGACATTTGAGATAATTTTTAAGAGATGCTCATTATTGATGTTGATTAGATTGGATGAAGCATCGGTGATGCAGGACTCCGGGCTGGAAGAGGTTGATGGAACTTGAACAGGAACAGGAGAAGCAGTTTTTAAAGATGAACCTGGAGGAGAGATAACAGATTGGTGATGTGATGCTGCAGCATTAAAAGACACTGGAGGAGAAGCAGGCAAGGGAGCAGAAGACACCAGAGCAACCGGAGGAGTAGACACAGGAGGAGAGGGCAGCAGCCGCGGGGGAGAAACAGCCGAAGCAGGAGGAGGAGCCATTTTAGTCAAAGAAAGCCTGGATGAGGTAGCAAAAGTTTTAGGAGTTCTATTATCATCAGCTGGAGGTTGAGAAGAGGAAGTTGAAGCTGAGGAAGACAAAGGAGCCAGGGGGAAGACATTAGAAGTTGGCTGAGAGCCTCCGCTGTAGCGAGGAAGTCGAGGAGGTAATATTGAGTGTGAAAATGCAGGTGATTCATAAATTCTAGAGGTGCGAGAAGCACACTTAAAGTTTGTAAAACGTACTGCGTTTCCGGTAGTAGGTGTGTCCACGATGGGAGAGGCACTATTCGCCACCACACTAACTTCAGCAGAATTCACACAGTGGCCACCCGTGGGGACACTTTCACTAATTGTAGAAACACATTCACTGGTAGTAGGCACACTTTCACTGGTTGTACTGATGTTATTAGCAATTTGTACATTTTTTGTATTAAAGCTTTTGGGGTTGGGACTTAATATTAAGGGCGAGATCATTACTGTAGGTTGTAGAGGAAGTGGTGGAAAGTTTGCAGTGGAGAGGAATTCCATGTTTAAGGACATAATTAATTTTTGATAGTTATAAATACAGAATAATACATAAAATGCAATACAATAATCAAATACTAACACTTAGACAATCAACTAAACAATCAATAACCTATCTGAGAAGTCAATTATACTCTCAGAAAACACTTACTATAGGAGGTGTTACCAGAATTCAACAGTTTATCCATAGATTTATAAATTCTAAAGATGTAGTTTTTACCATATACTTATTCCCAAAACTTTATTACCAGAAAAGTGTAAGGTAACTATTTGACGGCCAGGAAGTGCCACCCAATTTAGACCGGAACCCAGTGGGGGAGGCTTCCACTGGGACCGTACCCTCCTACCCCTACCACTAACCTCTCGGAAGGACTTACGGATCCATATGTTTAACGTGATCGTACTCCGCGTGAACACGGCGACAGTTTTGGCAGTGGCGGGAATAGAACCCTGGCCTACGGAGTGCAATTCCCGCGCGCTAACCACTGGGCTACCACGCTCTCAACCCTGTGGAATTAACGAAGTTTGGTTTAGTTTAATGACGTTAAAACTAATAATGAAATTTTAAAACACCGCGACAATCTCCATAACTTTCTTTTTATTTATTTTTTTATTTCTTCAGTGTTTAAATTTTTTCTTTGTGGTCCCAACCACCACCCGATGCAAACATCGCCACAACTCAATCCAGCATAATGAGCCAGAAACCTTATAAAAAGCCAACACTAATTTGATTTTTAATTGTCCCTAGGCCAAAAAATATAACGTAATATCATTTAAAATATCCTCATTCCATCGTTCCATCATTTAAAATATCCATAAAATTAAAATATCCATATCGTTCCATCATTTAAAGTATAAATATAATAATTTCATATCAATATAATAATTTCACTCTGTATACTGTTACCACTACCCGATATATACTGATTCCAGGGTACTTTAAACATAAGGTAGGTCAGAGAAGGGGGGTTGCTTTTCGACCGGAAGAGAAACCTGAAGCGTGACGTCACTGAGATTACAAGTCAAGAAGAGGGGACATAGAGATACGTGTATAAAGTTTAGAAAGTTCGCGCTTATCATTCGAAAAGGAGATAAGATCATTCGTAATAAAATTTTAGAAGAATGAAATTAAATGATTCTTCTCATAAATGCATAGGGCTATTAAAATATTATAATACATATATTATTTATAATAAAAGCTGAAATATATCGTGAAAAGTGTAGTAAATATAAAAATTATATTTCAAGTGTTTTAATATAGATATGAATAAATATCTAATCATCGGATTTTTAAAAATATAGTATCCATTATCTTAAATATTGATAATACTTTCTACATGTAATATAAATATGCATTTCAAAAATATCTAATTGTGTAAAATATCCCACATACATATAACATATATTGATGACTATGAAATATCACCAATCTAGTAGTTACATAACTATATATTATATTAAAAAGCGTAGATCGGATCTTGAGAAAAGGGGGGAGTTGACGGTCGAATGGATGGTCAATGGCAGTAGATTTATTTTATTTTCCCAACAAAGAGACGATGCATTTTGTGGGCTAGTGGAATATTATGACTCTTGGCTAAGCTACTGGATAAGTCAGTTTTCACAAAGATTTGTTAAGAATGCAAAATTGATGTTATTCAACTTTATACAGTTTTAAATATAAACTATATACAGTTCTAAAATTTTAAAGCAATGTTCACACGGATCATAAATAATAAATCAATACATACCATTTTTATGACATGATACTGCTTTTACACCATTTAGAGGCTTTTCTTTGCTTTTTTCTCTCTACTAATTGTTGCATGAAAGTTTTACTTAAGTGTTTAATCCGAATGAATGTTCTGGTTCGTGAAAACAAAGTTATGGCTTTTAGAGATATAGAAGGTGAAATGCTTGCTAACTTTGACTGCAAGTTCTTAATAACGCATTTCTCTTTTGATATATATGCGCCATGCATTTTTAAGAAATCAGCTCCCACTTTTTTATTTCTTCTGGAAAATGTGCCGCTGGCTTTTAGTTTTATTGTAAATAAAATTTTTATGCATTATATTTCAACTTTGATGATTTTAGTTTTGTATTCTAAGCTTTTTATATATCAAAACGAAATGTCCCATAACTTCAGATGATGTGAATATAATGTCAATATTATGATTACTAAAGAATTGCGTTTTATGATTATGTATATTAATAACAAAGTAAAATGCTTAAGGTATTTAAAATTAACTTTACATACATTATGCAATAAACTAAACTGTGTAAATTACCTTACAAAATGCTAATATCTCCCCCCCCCCTCCCCTCCAAAAAAAGAAAGAAAACTCAATAATTGCTAGTATTAGAAATATAAATTATTTTTATATATTTTAGATACTGCATATGACGTCGTTTTTATTTTATTAATCTTGTTTTTTGGATTACTTAGAGGACCACCTATTTTACATATCAATGAAACATGTCAATCATAAGTATTTTTTATACTGCTATATTAAAAACATTATTTTTAACTGCGGTATTAATGGTATGTGAGATTTTTGTGCCGTTGGCTTCTTGTTTTAATCGTTTTACCGGCATCAAATTCAAAATTTAGCCCGAAAATCTTCTTCAAAATCTTCACCAGAAAAGTGACTCGAACAGACAGTTGCGTTAGCAATGTGTATTTTATACTCTCTTTTTCACTTCCCGATCCAGAATTTTTGGAGTGTAGGATCTTTTGGAAATCTATGAAAACTGATAGATCCCATTGACTTCTTATAATAATTTGAACACAAAGCAACCGAGCATCAACCAGGCATTTTTGTGCTTACCAAAATTATACTTTATATACGTGAAAATACTAATATATATACATCTATAATACACAAATTTACACTTAAACTTCACTTTTACGACAGAATTATAAATTATATTAAAACAACGACTGACACAGTCTATGTTTTCCCATAGAAATGAATGCTAGTCGGAGAAACTGGCACTTCTCCTTCTAACCCAGTGACGTCACGAACGGCGATAACGTCCACCTTCTAGAATGCTGTCAACGGCGGCATTCTGGTCTTTTGATCTCTGACCTTTTGATCCCTGTACCGATTCCCCTTCAAGTCAATCACAAGTTTCGCTCGTTTTAGATAGTTCACCCCTATTATGCCGTCATACACCGCGCTCAATTTATTTGTGATGATTACAATGGGGTGCGATAGATGCTCGTTCCTACTTGTATAGACATTACGTAAAACCTATCTTGTAGGACCTCCCCTCCATTCACCGCAGTCAGTCTGATCCCAAATCTTCGCTTGGGGTAACTAACTTTAACACCGTTGCCATGGAAACGCCGTGCGTCTGCGCGCGCACGGGGTTTTCTGTGGGTGAAAAATCGGAACTACTTAACGGCTCGCCGAGAAATTTAAAATCATTACTTCTTTAAAATCCGGATCGCGCGACTATTTATAATTATTTCTTGATCAGATTGAGCTTGCAAAAAAGCCTGATCTTTGAGCTTTCTAAAAATGTAAATTATTAGTCCAAATTGTCGGAACTTTTCCCGATGCAAGAATTTAAAAACGAAAGTTCGTGTTTTTGAGCCGAAAGTGACTTTTGTTTTAAAATCTTCAAAATATATTAGAACTTGTCCCTGAGATTTGAAATTGACATATTTTTACTCGCAATTGCCTGCTCTTTCCGGTCGTGTGATTTGTTTCTTTCTACGACGTCTGGATGGTGGAGAAAAAAGGGGGAAAAACTGTCAAAATCGAATAAAATATTAAATAACAAAAAAAATATAATTCAAATTATAAAAATCGGTTTTCAAGTGCCACCTTCCCACCCCCCGGGTCTTCGATTGCCAAATTTCGTAGCTCTGCGACGCGCGGTCGCTGAGTTTATAGTGTATGAGACACACACACACACAGACATTGACTTTATTATATAGATTTTACGATTTGAATAATGAAGATATATATATAAAGCAAATTTCATAGCCATTGCATTTTTGACTGGATAATACCAATTACGGTCTTCAGGTTTAAACATTATTATTATTGACTAGCCGCCTTTGGCGACCAGCCTATTCGCTACCCTTGAAAATTCTGACCGTGGCAAATTCGCTGGAGCGACCTATCAGAAAGGTGTAAGGTAACTATTTGGGTGTAAGGTAACTAAGGTGTAAGGTAGCTAAGGCCAGGAAGTGCCACCCAATTTAGACGGGAACCCTGTGGGGGAGGCATCCACAGGGACCAGACCCTTCTTCCCTTACCACCAAGCTCTCGGAAGGACTTACGGGCCCACATGTTTAACGCGATCGTACTCCGCGTGAACACGGCTGCAGTTTTGGCAGTGGCGGGAATCAAACCCGGGCCTACCGAGTGCAATTCCCGCGCGCTAACCATTGGGCTACCGCACCCTCCGCGACAATCTCCATAACTTTCCTTTTACTCACCCACTTTAGACCGGAACCCGCAGTGGGGGAGGCATCCACAGGGATCGTACCCTCCTTCCCCTACCACCAACCTCTCGGAAGGACATACGGACCCACATGTTTAACGTGATCGTACTTTGCGTGAGCACGGCTGCAGTTTTCGCAGTACTATTATTTACTATTATTTCTTGACCAGAGTGAGCTTATAAGAATCCCTGATGTTTGAGCTTTCTAAAAATGTAAATTATTAGTCGAAATTATGAGTACTTTTTACGATGTGAGAATTTAAAAACTAAAGTTCGTTTTTTTGAGCCCTAAAGTGACTTTTGTTTTAAAATCTTTAAAAAATTTTGGAATTTGTCCCGGAGATTTGAAATTGATATATTTTTATTCTGAATTGTCTGCTCTTTCCGGTGGTGTGATTTGTTTTTTTCTACGACTTCTGGATCATGGAGAAGAAAAGAGAAAAATATGAAAAAACGGTCGAAATCGCATAAAACATTAAATAGCTAAAAAAAAATAACTCAAATTTTAAAAATCGGTTTTCACGTGTCCCCCCCCTCCCCCCTCCCGCCCGGGTCTCCGATTGCCAAATTTCGTAGCTCTCCGCAGTCGCTGAATATATAGTGTATCACACAGACAGACATTGCCGTTTATTATTTAAGATATTTTCGGGGACTATTGATTCAGAAATTATCGATATTTTCAAGTTATTACGCCATTGTTTTATTGCGGCAAAAATTGTTGAGACTTACACATTGTAGGTTGCACGAGTAATCTTCAAGGAATGCACGGGTATAGGAATGCACGAGAAGGAGAAGGAATGCACGAGAATATAAGTAGTACAGGTATATTGGCATATATTTTGACATATATTGGAATCAAGTACAGCCTTCTGGTATGAAGATTAGAGGGATTATTTATATTTTCAATTTATTACATCATCTGTTTTATTTTGGCAAAGGTATTTGAGAGTTATATTGTAAAACAGGTGATCTTCTACCAATACACGAACATATATTCTAATCTACGACATTATAAGTAGTACGGGTATATCTTCTCATATAATTTTAGCACTTTCATTTTGACATATATTGGAATCAATTACTGCCTTCAGGTCTAAAGATTACGGGTTTATTGACATTTTCAATTTATACATGTAATCTACTAATACAGGTTATATCTTCTAATATTTGCGTATATAGTTAATATGGGTCCCATACAATTTTAACGCTTTTATTTTGCATATATTGATTCACTTCCATATTTTTTGTAAATTTACTTACATAAGGGGCCAGGATGTTTAATTCTTCAGACCTGCCCGTGAGGATAATTTTGTATAGCGAGAACAGAGATTCTTAAACTTATTTTTAGGAGCATTATATTAAATATTTTAACAGAATATTTTGATTAAAAATGTCATTTAGTATACTATAGGAATTTGCACATGATTGTGAATTTTAAGTTTATTTATATTATATACTCTGTACGAAGAACAGGTATGCTGCTGGTATATAATAAAAATATAATATGAAAATCCAATGATAAAATAGAGAGAAGGTATTTTATAACCACATTCCGAAATAAAAAATTTGATGGAATTCCCTTTAATTCGATACTCTACAATATTAAAGCTTTCTTACCTATTCCGGACCTTAAGGTAAAAATGACTTACCGCTTTCTACGCACAAACGGTAGGAGATTCTTCAACTATAACAATATCTGTAAAGAATTGGATACTAAAACAACAGAATGCAAATGCCTTGATAGCACACATAAAGATCCTTATCATAATCACATTATTACAGGTGATCTGGATATTATCTCAGATAAAACTCTAAAAAACATTTTCAAACTCGGAACTAAATACAGATCACAAGAATATAACCAAGTAGTCGAAAATTTCAATCAAGATCTTGAAGAATTCATCTATAAAATAGCAGTAAAACACATTTTACCAATCCAAGCCTTTCAAGAATGGAAATATAATTTTTCAAAAGAATTTCAGTTTTATTACATCAAACAAGGTAACAAAATAAGGAATCTTTCAGTACCTGCAGCTATGCAAACAATAAAAGAAAATTTTGTTATAACATATACTGACAAGATGGTATCACATTTTGCATTTACATGCAAAAAGTTTTACATAGATACACTTCTCCACTGCTACCAAGACAGTACTATGTACACCCCAGTACACAATAAAGGAAATGTTCTATCCAAAAAGATTAAAGCTATCTACAAACGAATCGGTAACGAAATAAAATCTGTTAAATTTCCATATTTAATCCTCATTCCAAAGATGCATAAAGTGCCTGTAAAATTCCGCACTGTTACCGTTGGCTGTGGATCATATTTGACAATAGCTAATAAACGACTTTTGAACATCCTCAAGTTTGTGATGGGAAAATATCAAAAAACAAAATCATGTCATGATCAAGAATGGAATAGAAGTTATCGATCGTTTAAAACATTGTAATAAAAATATATGTTTTAAAAGCTTTGATTTCCGCGACTTTTTAACAACATTGATTTATCAAATTTATACTCAATCTTGGAAAAATTACATGACGAATTTAACTTGAAGGATTTTATTACTTATCGAAGATACCTTGACCTTATTAAATTAGTATTAAAGGAAAATATTCTATATAACGGAAAAAATTATTACCGACAAATAAAGGGAATTCCAATGGGAGGAGCCTGCTCATCAATCTTGGCTGATATATACCTCTCAACATATGAAAAAGGAACCCATATTTTGTCAGAGATACCATATTTCCGGTTTGTTGACGATGTGCTATTGGGGTGCTATTAAGACACCACCAATTTCGATTTCACTTTTACCCACCGGAATTGGAATTAATAGAAAACTGTAAAGAAGAAAATGAAGCGGTAAATTTTCTGGACATCTCAATAAAAAACCATGGATTATATGGTCATTATACAACGTTATATGACAAAAGAGAATTATATAGAATTGAGATCAATCATCTCATCGATTGGAAAACAAATCTTATCAAAAATAATTTCAGAAATATCATACTCGGACACTTCAAGAGAAACCAAATTTACAACACGTTTAAAAGAGATTGCAATAATAGCAACATTGAAATCATAACAGAGGCTTTATATAAACATTATCCTTTATAATTCTTAAAGGATTGTTATAGATCGATTTTCAAGGATCATATAAATTTTGACAGTTTACTTCATCAATCTGCAAGTAAATAAAGTTTATTCGTACCTGCTAGGATTGCACGCATGCGTAAGATGAACATATATAAGATAGAGAGTTGGGCAGGATTCACTTTTGGTCCAGTGTCCTTCTGTTTGGTTGGTCTTGATCTTCCGTATCCGGGTGCCTTCGTATTAGCACGCAATGGGGACCAACCTTTGCTTTGTATTGGTACCGTGAGCGTTTGCCTAGGCTGGAAAAGCAGCTTTAAACGGGAGGGGGGGTCGCAATCCTCCCCAACCATTAAATGCAAAGCATTTGGTTATCCCTTATTCCTTCCATTCTTTTTTTTGGATTATATATATATATATATATATATATATATATATAAGTGTGTGTGTGTGTGGGATTGTGTCAACCAGGACGATAGAGGACGTCACTAGAAGACAGCGCCACCTACAGAGGAGAGACTATATAAAGGAGTCGACGCTAAACAGCCGTCCGAAAAGTATTGGAAGCCCAGCAGAACCTCCAAAAATCAAACCTCCCACCCCCCTCCCAAACATCAAACTCAAAATTCAACTAGAAGGGATCATAAGAAGACCTCAGCTACCGAAAACCTTAACCCCGCAAATAGTCTCCCAAGCAATGACGAAATTAACTGAACAAAGCCCAGCACCAGACAAAATTCCTCCAACCTCCCTCGACCCCAAAGGCAAAATATAACTCAAAATTCTCAAGAACCGAGACGGTCAGAATATATCCAACCCAGAATTGAAACCTCAAATCCACAGTCTTCTAATCCCACAAGTCTAGAAAATCCCCCGACAACTGAAGAGACTGCCCCTTCTCCCCAACTAGATTCGATTCACATGGACCAGGAAATCCCAAATCGAAATGAAAATACCAATATTGAACTCAATGAGGAAAATGAAATTCCCTTCTCAATTAGAGACATAGTACAAATCCTGAAAGAATTGTAAACCACGCTGAAAAATTTTAACCTAAAACTCATAATATTGCTCCTTAAAGACATTCAAAAAATCTTCTTTACCAACAAATCCATTATCGATTAGGGCCTAGATATTCTAGTCCTTATCGATAAAATCTGCAATCAATTTAATATCATCTCCCCATGAACTACCTTCCCCCTCCAAATCCTCTCAACATCATATCTCTTGGAATGCCAATGGCATCGGCTCTAAAATAAACGAACTGCGGGACTTAGCACAGGACCAAAACCCCCACATCACTCTCATACAGCAAACCAAAACTAATTGCAACACTAGAATTCACATCCCAAACTATAAACTCTACCACACCCCTAAAGAAATAAAAATTAGGCCCAACTGTGGCATGGCAATTTACATTAGATCAACATACAACATACCCACCTCCCCAGCATAGGCACTAAAGTAATTGAACATACCAACATTAAATTTAAAATCCAAAATCATAAACACATGTAAATACCTTGGTATACACTTTGACAAAAAGCTAACATTTAAACACCTCATCCTAAATGCAATTAAAAAGTATCACATCGCCGGATCTAAATTATATACAATTCTACCCTCCCCACACGTAAACTACACAAACAAAATCACCCTCTACAAAACTGTGCTACGACCAATCCTGTTATACGGAGCCGTTGTCTGGGGGCTTTGCCTCCAAGACCAATATGAAGAAACTGCAAACTACTCAAAACCGAACCCTAAGATTAATAAGGAAAGCCCCCGAGATATCTGAGAAATAATGTCATCCGCCGGACTTTGGAGTGAGACCCATTAGAATAGAAATCTAAAAAGTAGCAACTAAATTTTATAATAACATTCCTTTAATACCTAATCAAGAGCTGTAAAATTTAAAAGTGTATGACCCACACCAGTAGAATTTCAGAAAACGCCCCAGGGCGACCACTATCCTACATTAAAATTAAATTAAAATTAATCTAAAATAGAATTTAAATTTAAATTAAAAATAACATGAACATATTGACATAATGTAATAATTACGGAAACCTTGATAAACCCACTGTACCTCATCCAGGGAAAAAAAAACCTTTTGAAAGAAATGTCATCTGGCCACTCCCACTTGGGAGCCAATCAGAATTCACCTGTTCTCCTAGGAGAATTGTATGGAAAAGTCTGCTCTATATGGAGCAGCACCCATCTTGCCTTAGGGAGCACATAGCATTTTATTATCATGTACTATCACCCAGGAGATACAGCCCATAGAGGCTAGGGGCTCCGTAAAATCATGTCCAACACAACGAGAGAGACAGACGAGGAGGAAAGGAGAAGTTGATCGTGGAGGTCACTCGGGCGAGCGAGAGGCTGGAAGCCAGAGTTCAATCAGACGAGATGCTCTTAATCATTTAGACGCTATTGACTGCTTAGACCAGTGTTCTTCAACCTTTGTCATCCCGCAGAACCCTTTTTAGAGATATTTTTTTTATGGAACCCTTCGTTCAGTAGCACACCCAGATTTGATTTTAGGGGAGATGTGTCATATTACGTACTAGCAGCATACCCGTTCTTCGTACGGAGTATATAATATAAAGAAACTTATAATTCAGAATCATATTCAAATTATGTTAAAATATTAAATTTAATGCTCCTAAAGAGAAGTTTATGAATATCTGTTATCATCATGCAAAATTATCTTCACGGGCAGATCTGAACAATAAAACATCCTGGCCCCTTTCGAAAGCAAATATACAAAAAATATGAAATTGAATCAATATATTCAAAATAACAGTGTTAAAATTGTATGGGACCCCGTAGTATTTATATTTCGAATATTAGAAGATATAACCTGTATTAGTAGATTACATGTATAAATTGAAAATATCAATAAACCCGTAATTGATTCCAATATATGACAGAATGAAAGCACTAAAATTATATGGGAGTATATATACATATATATATATCCCCGCACTACTTATATTGTCGCAGATTACAAAATATGCCTGTATGTTAGTAGAAGATTACCCTTATTACAATATGAGTCTAAAAAATCTTTGCCGAAATAAAACAGAAGACATAATAAATTGAAAATTTCAATTATCCCCCTAATCTTTATACCAGAATGTCGTAATTGATTCCAATATATGCCAATATATATCAAAATATATGCCTATATACCTGTACTACTTATATTCTCGTAGATTAGAAGATAACCCGTGCATTTATAGAAGATTACTCGCACAACGTACAATATGTGAGTTTTAACAATTTTTGTCATAATAAAACAATGCCATAGAATTAATATGAAAATATCAATCATTCCCTGAATCAACAGTCCACGAAAATACCAATAATAATAATGTTTATGTCTGTAGACCGTAATTGATATTATCCAGTCAACATTGCAATGTCAATGAAATTTAATTTATATACATATCTTTGTTATTCAAATCGGAAAAGATTTAAAAAAATCGTATGCCGCATGAACACATTGGATTTACATCCGTTGCTAAACGACATGACATCATTTGTTTCAAATGAATTGATGGGAATCTTATCGTTTGAATAATTCTATCTCCATGGAAGGTTTGGCGACATTTTCGTCAATTTAGCGACAATTTAAAACATCGCCAAATTTATCACCAAGTGGGACTGCAGAACCATTTTGCGACACATTGACGAATAATCATCATAATACTATGCCCTAACAAAACATAATTAATTGCATTTATTAAGCGCAATTTTATCAATTTTATTATATTTTTATGGATTTGCAAACATTTTATCAATTTGGTGACATTTTAAAAATTCGCTAAATGTGTTACTAAGTAGGATGGATGGACTGACCGACAAATGCTACCTAAACATCATTTCAGTACTCTCTTCTGAGAAAACAAATTTAATTTAATTGAATTGCGTCGTTTTTATCAATTTATCGACATTTCCGTCAATTTGGTAACGTTTAAGAAAAGTTGCCAAGTTAGCGATATTCCTCGAAATTCATAGCTCTGAATTTGCAGATCTGAAGAATAAAACATCCTATCCCGTTTGCATACACTAAATGAAAACACTGAAATTGCATTAAAAAATATACCCGTTCTACTCTTTTTCTGTTTCAACAATCGGCTAAATAAATTTATTGGTTAACACAATATACGAGTTTATTAGCTAAACACAATATATAAGCTTGAAAACTCTTTGTTAAAATAAAGGAAAGTGATGTACACAGTCCGTAATTAATATAATTAAAAGAACAATCAAACCGTTCATTTACAAAATATATTTTTACATCTATTTATTTATTATTCAAATAGAAAAAATAATAACAAATATTAACAAACACATTTAATTTAATTGCGTTGCTGAGCAACATAATATAAGAAAGAATCTTCCTCAGAAACTGCGAAATTAAATAACCATTTTGATCTCTTCCCCATAAAATGCAAAAATAATAACCATTTTGATTTCTTTATACTTTTCATTGCTTAGTAAATGATTGTGAAGCATAAACCATGGAGTTAGATTTTCCATTTAAATTCATGTTTCAAACAATTGATGCTTTCAGATAGTGACTAATTACTGCAAAAATCCTGCACTAAGCTCAGAAATGAAGTTTTAATTCACGTTGACGTTTTAAACAAACGATTTTCATCCTTTCCGTTTGGATAAACCACGGAGTTAGAGAGTAGAAGTCCTAGGATAAAGTTCCGTTTTTCATTAATATCTCGACAACCACTGGTATTAGAAACTCGAAACTTGGGAAAAATTGATGGGGGGCTATTTCAAGGCTACTCTCAAAATTTCATTAAATTCGATTCAGCCGTTCTCTCGTGATGATGAGACAAACGAAATATTCGTTTTTCACTAATATCTCGAGAACCACTGATTGTGGAAACTCCAAACATGGACTAAATTTTAAGTGGGACTATTTCTGGGCTATCCACAAAATTTCATCAAATTCGGTTCAGCCGTTCTCCCGTGATGACGGGACAAACAGACAGACAGACAGACAGACAGATTTTCAATTTTATTTATATAGATTACATGTTATGAACAAGGTGCATCCCTGCCTTTATTATAAAAACTTTATATAAGATATAAATTTGCATTAATTCAAACAAGAAGATAAATATTCCATATAAAGTATTTGTATTATACATACATATGTCGAACATTCGAATTATAGTATCGATTCGCGGAACCCCTAAAGCGTTTGAGTGGAACCCTAGGGTTCCGTGGAACACAGGTTGAAGAACACTGGCTTAGACAACAGCAAGACGGAATCAAGAGCGAGACGGAGACGAAAGTGAGACGGCAAGGACGAAGAAAGGGGCTGCTGAAAAGGAGCGAGCAAAGACGGTTGCCCGTGGCGTTCGATACCTTCAACTTGTAAATAAATGAAAATAATTTAAACCGGATGTATTACCGAATGTCTTAAGTAAAGGTATGTGGTTATGCAGAGTGGAGTCGTCTTTATCCACTTCTCACCTGACAAACTCATGTATATATATATATATATATAATAATAATAGTTTGAAAGTCTAATGATAGAAAAGTGAGAAACTGCAACTCGAAAAACCTAACTCAAAAAACTCGAAAAAACAAACCTACAAAATAAAAGTATAAAACAGCAAATCTTCAATCAAATGGAAAAAAAATATAATATATAATATTTTTTCTACCTCCCCTGGGTGGTGATAAAAAATTCAGGTACGTTACGTTCAGTCAGTGCTGTGAGCAGTACTATAGTAGAGATAAGGGTCGAAAAATTTTCCACTATCTTTTTCCGGAAAATTTTACGCTTTTTATTTTCTCCCTAATTCATTTGAAAATGAAATGTAATATTATTACCACACTGCTTTTTAAGATGTAGATAACTTTACCAAAATTCTTTGATTATTTAGTTTTCTAATTTTAAAGAGGAAAGGGAATAATGTTTTATTTTTAAGAAAAGGAATATCCCTTTCCTTAAAAATGAAGCATTATTTCTTAAAAATAAAGCAGCCACTTGTACCCTTCTAGTTTTTGCCTATCATAGGCAAAATATAGAAGGGTACAAGTGACGTTTACTCATTCTGATGAAAGAGCAAATAATATTTTTAAAAGCCTTTTTTTTTTCAGAAATTAATTTCATAAAATTTATGAAAATATAATAAATATGAAATATTTTTGAAAGTGATTCGACTGAAGGGAAATACTTCAAAATAGTACTAAATACATGCTTAATTCAATGTCAACCAAATTGTCTCTTTTATCTTATGGTACTCACCCATTCAATTATAAACAAATATTTTTTAAACAGCTGGGGGGGGGGGGACTTTGCCTCCTACTCGTTGCACTCGCTTCATATCTATATATCCTAAAAATTCTACTTTCAAAAGTCTCTTTTCTATCCCTGCTTATTTTCCACAGGAGGGAAAAGCAGGGATTTTTCTTAGCTCAGGAAATCCAAAAACTGAATTCCTTGATCCAGAGCTTACTCTGTGAACTATTTCATGCCAAACTAAAGTTTAAATCGATAAACTGTTTATTTCATTGTATTACCCTATTATTTCTCTATAAATGTACCAAATTTCATATTTTGGTATACTGTAGTTTTTACGGTACGAGACAGAAAATCGCTAGAAGTGCCGATACGTAAAAAAAGTTAACTTCAGAAGTGACTAAAAAGTAAAATATCTCAAAAACTACATCGAAACTAAAAAAAGGGGCTCTGTCCTGCAAAAATTCATCCATGTAGGTACCTGCCTGCAAAAATTCGTGGCCTTACTATTGTTAGTCTATCCAGGACGCGAACTCGCAGCTCAAATATTTTGTCTTTGATTTTGGCATTAAATACTTCTTAATCTACAATATATATCAAAAATGGTTTATTTCAGCATGTTTCCCAAAGTTTTTTCTACAAATATACCAAATTTCATATTTTTATATGCAATAATTTTTGCAGTACGAAGCAAAGAATATCGAGAAACGAGAAATTTGTCAAACAGCATCAGCGTCAGCAACTTTTTTTTAATACAGAGAGATTTTTAATATTATATATATTTAATAATATATTTATGTCTTTAATAAACGGAACAAGTTATTTTTCTTTTTATTATTATTAATATTAATGACTTAGTAGTAATAGTCATTAAAAAAGTAATAGATTAAGGTCTGATACTAGATTAATTCATGTACAATAGGGCACAAACAGGAGTCTTTCAGATTTCCAATTCAATTAGCAGCAGTAGGATTGGCTGATTAAAACTCCATTGGTCTAAACAATGCTTTTGAATTTTTTGTTTAAGCCACAAATTTTGGTTTAAAAAAATCCCACCCGCCTTTTTTCTCAACTCTGGTTAACAGGCATTTTATAAACATTGTTAATATAATATTTAATACATTATTTTTAAATCATAAGCAATTATTATTTTTTTCTATAATATTTTTATATCAAAATAAATAAAATTGCTGTTTCTGAGAATAAACTTTCTAATCTTTCCTTAAAGAAAGAAAGCATATGAAAGTTATATATTTAATAATTTATTTCTTACAGCTTTCATAAACAGTAAATAAATTATTTATGATTCAGAATGAGTTTAGCAATTTTTATTTTCTTTAATTTGTTTTTTAGTTTGTGCATTGTTTCACATTTCTGATTTATAAAAATATTTTTTTCTATTATTATAAATAAAATATAATTATTTTATAACTTTTCAAACGCACAGGTACCCAATGAAAATATTGAACTGCAGTTGCTGACTTCAATATATATGCATTAGAGATTTTTGTGTATAGAATATTTTTATATATTTCTTAATATAAACGCTTTTTTAACAATTTCATTTAATATATATATGACTGTAACTGTAATGTAAGAATGAATACTTTTAAAAGTCACTGAACATATTATTCTAGCTTAAATGTAATATTTAAGGATAAATTTAAAATTTTCTATTTGAAAAATTTCCAGAAAAACCACATCTCCTGGCCGTCCAAACAGTTACCTTACACCTTTCTGGTAGGTCGCGCTAGCGAGTTTGCCACGATCAGGATTTTCAAGGGTAGCGAACAGGCTGGTCGCCGAAGGCGGCTAGTCTATATAATAAAAGGCAATGTCTGTGTGTCCTATACACTATAAGTTCAGCGACTGTGCGTCGCAGAGCTACGAAATTTGGCAGTCGGAGACCCGGGGGGGGGGGGGGGACATGTGAAAACCGATTTTTAAAATTTGAATTATTTTCTTTTGTTATTTAATGTTTTACGCGATTTCGACCGTTTTCCTCGCTTTTTCCTTTTTTTCTTCACCATCCAGATTTTCTTCACCAGCCAGAAAAAAACAAATCACACGAACGGAAAGAGATAATTGCGAGTAAAAATATATCAATTTCAAATCTCAGGGACAAATTCTAATATTTTTTAAAGATTTTAAAGCAAAAGTCACTTTCGGCTCAAAAAAACGAACTTTCGTTTCTAAATCTTCGCATCGGGAAAAGTTCCTACAATTTCGAATAATAATTTACATTTTTAGAAAGCTCAAACATCAGGCATTCTTATAAGCTCACTCTGGTCAAGAAATAATTATAAATAGCCGTCCGATCCGGATTTTAAAGAAGTATTGATTTTAAATTTCTGGGCGAATTCTCGGGAAGTTCCGATTTTTTCTCTCACATGCGCGCGCAGATACACGGGAGGTAGAGGGGACGTCACGGTGTATCCATGGAGAACAAAGTAAATAAAAAGAAAGTTAGAGATTGTGTATCGGGTTAGACGTTATACTTTAAATGATGGAAATAAGAGCTTAGCATATGGTCATATGAAATTATTATATTTATTAGAAAATTACGTTATATTTTAAATGATGAAATTAAGAGCTTAGCATATGGTCATTATAAAATTTAAATGATTGAATTATGGTTTTAACGTCCTTAAACTAAAACAAACTTTGTTTATTCTACGGGGTTATCACAGTTCACAAACTTTAGAATAAATTCACTTTACAAATCAATTTTCAAGAACCCCCACTAGAACATTATTTTTCATCTTAAAATTTCATTATTAGTTTAAACGTCATTAAACTAAAGCAAACTTTGTTAACTCCACGGGGTTGAGGGCGCGGTAGCCCAGCGGTGTTAGCGGGCGGGAATTACACTGGTTAGGCCCGGGTTCGATTCCCGCCACTAAGAAAACTGCCGCCGTGTTCACGCGAAGTACGATCACTTTAAACCTTTGGGTCCGTAAGTCTTTCCGAGAGGTTGGTGGTAGGGGAAGGAGGGTACGGTCCCTGTGGATGCCTCCTCCACTTGGTTCCGGTCTAAATTGGGTGGCACTTTCTGGCCGTCTAAATAGTTACCTTACCAATAGCTCCACGGGGTTATGGCGCTAACGAGTTTGCCACGGTCAGAAATTTCAAGGGTAGCGAACTGGCTGGTCGCCGAAGGCGGCTGGTTTAATATATATATGGCTATAGCTGTAATGTAAGAATGAATACTTTTAAAAGTCACTGGACATATTATTCTAGCTCAAATGTAATATTTAAGGATGAGTTTAAAATTTTCTATTTGAAAATTTTCCAGAAAAACCACATCTCTAACTACAAGTGTGCAAAGATTCAGTTTTGTAGGACACCAGGGGATTCTGGAGAGTCTAGAGAAGCTTTTTGAATACTCCCCATTTTCTCCACTCTTGAGAACGAAAATCAAATATACGGCTCTGTTAAGTCCTGTACCGTTGTGGAGATTATAAATAAGCAAACATTCAGCCATCTAGGTCACGTGGGAGCTTCCGGAAGTTTGGGAAGACAAAAATATGTTAGACAATCATTATATAGATTAAGTATTGCTAAACATTTTTCGCGAAGGACAAATTCATTACCAATTTCGGACTAATTCCATTCTTCTTTCATAACAGCTAAAACTGAAGTAGTTAGTTGTGGTCCATAAAAAGGATTCATTTGCACCATATAACAGCACAGCCAACTGAAATAATAATAAAAAAAATTACATGTCATAACAAAAAATGCTTCTAAAACTAGGTTTTATTGAATTTTCTTGCACATTCCTAGTTAGTAGTGTTTAGGTCCACTTTTTCATAATGAATCAAATCATACTTAATTAGCAGAAGTGATGCATACAATTCGATAAAATAGAAAACTTTCTTAATTCTTTCATAATTATATAACTTCTTCCATTGCATATCATTTTATTTATATTTGCAAAAACATTTCTATTTCATAAACTATAGAACGAATTATAAAGTGTTGCCAGGATAGTAAATAAATGCACATTGCTTAAATACTGAAACTAATCAACATTACTCAATTTTCTTCAAATACTTCCTAAACTGTTGCAAATTCTCATGCACGCTATCCTCAATATTTAAAAGAAAAGAAAAAAATACACATTTTTTGAAAAGCAAATAAATCAGGTACAATAAGGTCAGGTAAGCAAATAAAAAAAATCAGGTACCCATATTAGAAAGATAAATTCAATTTATTAATTTTAAATAATAACAAGAAAAAAGAATTATTTGTATAAAATAAAAGCATCCAATCTCATTATATAAAACAAGAAAGATCCAGTGGCCCCACGTCTTACATAACACGCCCCATGTCTACGGATCAGCCCTCATGTTTACATACCAGCACGTAGACCGTCCAACGGAAGGAAGGTATATATATGAGGTCAAGCTGGGGGTCAAGAGAGTTTCTTGTTGCTCGGAGTTGGTGAGCAGTTGGAGTCCAGTCAGTCTGTGAAGTTGGACATTTTTGTAGAGCAAGGCAGTATAATAGTTTTGTAAATTGTGTGAATGAGCTCTCAGATTCATCTGGTGTTGAGATGGTGAAAACCCGACGATTCTCCCAAGATGTGAAAGTTCGTATCAGGTACATTTTTAATTATATGAGGATTTATTCAAAGGTGGTTTTTTTAAAAAAAAAGTTAATTAATGCGTCCCACCCAATGTTCCAACCAAATATTACTAAGTCTGGCATTACATCTCGCTAATTACTTAACTAAGTATCAGAAGAAGAAGAATAGTAATTGTAAGATTAAAAGTTATGATGTAAAATTGATTATGTGTGCTAAATAAAATGTAGACTCTTCTAATTACCCTTATATCTTATTTGCGAATTTCTATAAGATTATTATATTACGTAATCATCCGTTATGCTGAAAATAGGTGGGTTTTGCGGCCACCAAAGCAATGTACTAACCCAAACTACTAATGGCTGTAGTTAATAAGTTAAATGATGTAGAGTTACCCTTCTTTAAGATAAGTAAATAACTAAATCAGTACGGCACATAACAATCGGCACATTTGGCGCCGTGACCAGGATCAAATATGCTGATTTGTTATGTGCCGTACTGATTTAGTTATTTACTTATCTTAAAGAAGGGTAACTCTACATCATTTAACTTATTAACTACAGCCATTAGTAGTTTGGGTTAGTACATTACTTTGGTGGCCGCAAAACCCACCTATTTTCAGCATAACGGATGATTACGTAATATAATAATCTTATAGAAATTCGCAAATAAGATATAAGGGTAATTAGAACAGTCTACATTTTATTTAGCACACTTAATCAATTTTACATCATAACTTTTAATCTTACAATTACTATTCTTCTTCTTCTGATACTTAGTTAAGTAATTAGCGAGATGTAATGCCAGACTTAGTAATATTTGGTCGGAACACTGGGTGGGACGCATTAATTAACTTTTTTATAAAAAAAACCACCTTTGAATAAATCCTCATATAATTAAAATGTACCTGATACGATCTTTCACATCTTGGGAGAATCGTCGGGTTTTCACCATCTCAACACCAGATGAATCTGAGAGCTCATCCACACAATTTACAAAACTATTATTACTGTCTTGCTCGACAAAAATGTCCAACTTCACAGACTGACTGTACTCCAACTGCTCACCAATTCCGAGCAACAAGAAACTCTCTTGACCCCCAGATTGACCTCATATATATACCTTCCTTCCGTTAGACGGTCTACGTGCTGGTATGTAAACATGAGGGCTGATCCGTAGACATGCGGCGTGGTATGTAAGACATGGAGCCACCTGTATGTTACCGCCAATGTGCTTAGCGTGGCGATATTCATTCCGCCCGCATTCCTTGCTCCATCATTTCTTAATCCTTCCAAATCATTAATATTTTACATTTCTGGCATTACAACCTGTATTGACATTTTATCTAAATATGCATGGGCGATACCTTTGAAGCAAAAGCGCAAATCAGATATTTTAGATGCTTTTCAAACCATATTCTCAGAACGCATTCCAAAATCATTACAGACGGACCAAGATATTGAATTTAAAAATAAAAAATTTCAGAGGTATTTGAAAGAGAATAAAGTAGGATTTTTTACAACCTTTAAGACAACGAAAGCATCGGTTATTGAACGGTTTAATCGAACCATAAAATCGAAAATGTGGAAATACTTTACCAGCCAAAACGCATATCGTTATTTGGATGTCTTAGACTCTCTCGTGTACAGCTATAACACCACTTTTCACTCTAGCATTAAGAAAGCCCCTGCTGAAGTGAATAAGAGTAATGAAGCACAAGTGTGGAATGCCCTTTATGGTAATTCTCCCACACGTGTCTCGAAATGCATTTTAAACGAGGGAAATGTCGTGCTTTAAACTTATGTATTACTTTCAAATTTTGGGCCATAGGTTGCACTGTACCTTTGGAGATTTTGTGTCCAAGGAATGCAATAGTAGTTTGTAAAAATTGGCATTTTTGAGGTTTCAACCTCAGGTCATGTTTATCTAAACAAATGAAGAGTTTCTCTAATTTATGTAGGTTTGAATTTACGTTCAGGGATGGGACAAGTATATCATCTACGTAACATAAAATATGATTCTGCTCTAATGGAGCTAATACTATGGATATTAGTCTAATGAAGGCTTGACAGCTTGTGTTTAATCCAAATGGTAATCTTAAAAATTCATAGTGTTTATTCTTAGTAGTAAATGCTAAACGATGGGTATCATCTGGGTGTATTTTTATTTGGTGAAATCCTGACGATAAGTCCAAGGATGAAAAATAATTAGCTTTTCCTAATGTTACAATGGCTTCCGTCATATTAGGAAGTGGAAAAACCGTTTGAATTACTTTTGAATTCAATTTTCTAAAGTCTGCACAAAATCTGTATGATCCATCCGCTTTTTTAACCAGCAATACTGGTGAGCTATATGGTGAAGTAGATTCCTTAACTATATTTGCTTTTGCCATTTCTTCAATTTAAGTATCTCTTGTCTGTCTGAGATGTATGGGTGTTCGAAAAGGTTTGCACTTAACAGGATTATTATCTATTAACGATACTCTGTGTAGAATGGTGTCTGATCTAGGTAAGTCAGACATATTAAAGGCAAACACATGTTTGTACTTCCATAAAAGTTCTTTAAGTTTTTTAAATGGGGTTTTGGCACTTTTTACAACTTAAAATATGAGAAAAAGGTATCTTGATTCATTTGTGTATTTATTCATTTCTTCTTCATCAATTGTTGTTATAGGCGTGTCAATTTCTTGTGGTATGGACTAATTTTTGTCCTTTGTTTATGATGATTGATACTTCTGACAAATTCATTATCTGTACTAAGATACCAGATACATATATTGGATTATATTTATAGATAGACTTTGCAGGAACCAATAGGTTTATCTGTATCAAAATTAAATGAGTGCTCAAAAATGACCAGGTTAGCTGCTTTCAATTTTTCTTTAGGGTTCCCAAAAACGAATTTTTGCGATAATGGTGGAATCCGAATTTTTTGGGTGGCGAATATTGGTGTTGATTAAATATATGTTAAACCGTTTGGAATTATTTACTGGCTAACTTCCTGATCGTGTTGTTCGATTGATCTCTAATGACAATTGATGATGATATTTCTACTGGGCAAGAAATCCATTCCTAAGATGCCCTTGTAACGTTGCGATATGGGTTGTCGTGTTAAATGATAAGTTACCTTATGTTCTGTTCCATTTATAATAGTTGGGAGTATCACTTTCTCTGTTAATTGCATAGTATCTCCTGTGACTAAAGATACTGTAAACTGGGCTGGACTGATTTGTACCGCAAATGGTATTTTCTGCAAAACGTCTTTGTTTATTAAGCTAAGGCACGCTCTCGTGTCCACAAGAAGTGGAACACTTGTTCCAAAAATAGTACTGTCTGTTACAGGCGTTCTGCTTGGGATGATTTGCTCTCTTGGAGTTATATTAGCAATATTTAAATTACTTTCAACTGGATCTAATGCCTCAATCTTTTCATTAGGTAATTGTGTTTGTCCATTTGTATTGCCTCCATGATAATTTTACTGAGTATAAGGCTTTTTGTAATTTATTTTATGACACTGCGAGTTTTCAATGGCTAATTGTTTAGGATACTGAATGTATTTCTGCCTTGAGTTATCGGTTCCTCTATTTTCCTGATCGTACTGTCTAAATCTGTTATTTTGGTAGTTGTTATACCTCGGTTTCTGCCTTGCTTGCATCATTTGCGGATCTTGTCTAAAATTCTCTCTATAGAAACAATGTTGTTTAATATGACCTATCCTTCCGCATATATAACATTCAGGGATTTTTCCACAATCCTCTATCTTTCTATTCGTTAATTTAAATTTTCGTAACTCTTTTTCTAGAAAGTCAATTTTGCTCTGCATCTGTTGCATTTCGTTCGACTGCATCGTATTCGCGATGGCAGGCGTTTCATTAGGCCTGGGACTTATTGCTAATCATGCATTATGTTCTAGTATAGCTGTTTTCTTTGCTTCATTATATGTTTTAAGATCAGTAGCAAGGACCGTTCTTCTGATGAGTGTAGGGAGTTTGCCTATTGTGACCGACAACAAAATTGTGTCACAGATGTTTTCTATGTCTTTCGTGGGACAACACTCTCCGAATGTTGTCAATGTTGTCAAAAAAGGTTAGGATGTCATGGCTATTATAATTTATACCATTCAATTTTTGCCAGTGATTTGTTATAGAAATTCCTATATTAAATCTTTGAGAGAGTTTTTCAACTATTTTATCAAAAGTTTCGCCAGTGTTCAGCTTAAGGACAGTTGTTGCATGTGATACCAATTTGGTATTTAATGCAAACATTTTTTCCTCTTCTTTGCATTGGAAGAAATCGGCAGTGGTGTTAAATTTGGCAAGAAATTCGGGGAAAGATTCTCCATCTGTACCTCCAAATAGGGGAATTAAATTTAAGGTACTAGTTAATGTGTTTGACATATTTCACAATTATATATATGCACTAATAATAAATTCAAATTTTAGTAATAATAAATTCAATAGAATAAAACTATTCATTTATATCAAAATATCACAATATCATTTAATTGCCATAATTCTTTATCTAAGTAATGTATGAACAAATGTTATATTTATTCAACAATTCTACATCACCTACCTTTACTATGGCTTCACACTCTTAAATTTGAATAAAATTTTAATATTTCGAAATTTTTAATTTCACTTTCTCTTCTTTTTCTTTTTTTTAAGGGGACTCAGTACCCTTCATTTGGCGAAAAATGACGAAAATACCGATTTTCAAATTTTTTGCTTAAAATATACCTTGACATCCCTAGTATATCCTGACAAAATTTCGTAAAGATCCGAGAATTATAAATATATTAAAAAGGCTTTTGACGGCAACTGTGTCCCTTTAAATACCACGCCTACTTCTCTGTTTACGCTCTGTTTACATCGCATCTGCAACTGAATACTCCCTGTTTTACAAAATATTTCTACCAGGAAGGAGATGAAAGTGCTTAATCGTAATTTTAATTGATAAAGAAACGTTGTTTACTTTTTCCGATCTGCTTTCTTTCGTTAATATCGTGCATAAACTGTGGAACTCAAAATACAAACGAAAGCTTGCACAGTGTGACGTGGGCAAAATGTCCTAAAGAAACATTTGTACATAAAAAACGTGTAAAACTCTGTGTAATGGAAGCTGTGTGTGAGTATAATAAAGGTACACTGCGCTGCATAAAAGAAGCACAGAATGTCTTAGGTGTACCTTTAGGAAAGTGCTCCATGAATCTCGGTGTTGCGCTCGATTTTCGAAAAAAAAAATGTTTCGACAAAAACGACGAAGTGCAAAATATCAACTTGCACGTAAACTGGGTAAAAAAGCAATTTTAAAAAGAGACATATTAGTTAAAAAAAGGAAGGTGTAACATACAGTGCAGGGTATTTTTAAAAGAAAGTTAAGAAATAATAGTAGTTATGCAGAAATGATATGCATAAGGTTACGAAATATTGTGTGTTTTTATGATATGAATATATTTTCAAATCTTGTATTTCTTTCATAATATAAACATCATCATACTTATAGTTAAGCTATATCCTAATGAAATGAGTCAAATGTATTTCATGGTGTAAAAATAATAATGAATTTGGTAAAATCAATTTTTATTTATATTTTTTCTCGATTTTCTTTTCAATGTGTGACAATTAAGGTTTCGGCTAATGGTCACTTATATAAAATAAATATAGTTAAATTCGATGAAACAGCTACAGTTTTAAAGGTAAGTGTATAATAAATAATTTAAAATAACATTTAAAGTAATTTAAAATGGATTTGGAATAATTTTTAAAAGTTAAAACCTTTAAAGTGCTTTTTCTCAGTTCGTGTTTTTTCAGTATATCAATATGTTCAAAATGCTAAAACTTAAATATGTATTTCTCAATTGATTTGATTTTTTTTCTGGATGTTCATTATAGTGCATTTTATGAAACTAAGGATCGGATTTGCAATAAAATCAAAAGTTTTTTTTTTTAAAATAGATATGTACAAAAAACTCAATATTTTGTTGAATTTTTACATATGTATCAACATTTTATTTTTTTTCTCCCGAACTAATTAACTTTTTAAAAATCCGATCCTTAAAGTTATAGAGGACACTTCAAAGAACCTTATAAAAAAAAGGGTTGCAAAAAGTTTGAAATTGTAGGAGAAGATAGGTTTTAAAAATTATTTAAATTTTTTTTAAAAAATTAAATTTTTCAAATTGTATCAGTAGAATTGTCTTTTTTCTTGATAAAATAATTTTCCTTAATAAAATCATTTAATAATATGCGAAAAGAGTATTGTAAAGTGCTTAAACAAAAAAAATTGTTCAAAGGGTACCGAGTCCCCTTAAATAACGATTATTATATAAAAGTTTCATCACTTTTTCAATTTCACCACTTTTTCATTTATAGACCCTGGAATCGACGTCCCGATGTCAAAATTTCACTTTTCCAGGATAATATTATTTTTACAGGAAGAGATGACGGCTCTTGTGGTTATCTTGCAACCAGATGTCACAGCAACCATCTATGACACCATTTGCAATGATGTCTCTTGTTTTCGGCACCTGCAGGAGCGGTGCCATCAATTGTGTGGTAGCGAGATTATTGCGGTTCGAGAGGGGTATGACGACTGGAGTGCAAGTCCTGCAGGCGGATTCGCAGAAGTCACTTGACGTGCGCACTGGAACAGAGTTGGATGCGGTTGATGAAGAGGCTCCCACCAGCTCACTACTTGGCTATGACCATACGATGGACGACGAGGGTGACTTTACCTTTTTGCGTTGTGTGTAACTGAATTCTTAGAAGTTTGAGTGACGATACGGACAGCGGTGATGTACTTCGGTGTATTGGAATGATGAAGGTTGGAATAATCAGGCATAATATTTCCATAACAACATTCATTTCTTTATTTGGCAAAACAGGAACATTCATCTGTATAAACTCAACAATCTTTCCACCAAGAAGGATGAGAATACATTGGAATTCCGTATCAAGAACATACTTCCGTTTCAGGATCAGAATGACAAACATATCACCATATTGCATATTTATCCATTACAATTCAAATCTTAGAAGGCGCGATATTTCAATATTACATCGGTTGATCTTAACAATTAAATTTAAAAGAGATAAATAATTTAGAATAAGGCATTTTTGATTTCCATGCCCGCGAGGGCAAAACGAAACTAACTTCGTCAAACTCTTATCGCCAACTGATCTGATCACAATATTCTGACATAAGGGTCTTAGTATGATTGCGCACATTCGTGACGAGAAGAAATATAGCGCTAGCATATTTCCATATAAAAATGTTTCGCGGGAAAAGATGAAACGTCATTCTGTATCAAAGCGCGAGGGGCTGCATACGTAGACTGAACGGCTCTGGGAAGACGAAGTGAAAGATTTGGCTTCTTATCAAATGGGTTTTAATTCATTTCCAAGAACAAAATTCGGAATCGAAAGCATAATTTGGAATTATCCGAAAGCTGTAAAACGACGTGAATTTTTGAAACAACGCTTCCGAAACTGAAATTTAGGGAAAATTAATTTAACAAAAGAGGGGGAAAGGGAGGCATTTCATTATAATAGTGCGCTATTTCATATAAACGTATGCAACATTAAAAAAAATATAAGTGAGCATAGCTTGGCCTTACACTTAAATTCAAAGTGTTTTGCTGGGTTACACATTAACGCCTATAATAAGCAAGGGCTTATGTGAGTACACATTTACTTGATTTTTCTTCTTTGCTGCTTTTTTTTTAAATTCGGTATTTTTTTTTTAATTTATCTTTAAATATTTTTTTAATTTTCAGTTTGATTCTTATATACATTCATCTTAAATTAATTTATTTTAAATTTAAATATTATATTTTTTCTAATTCACTTATAAAGAAAGATCAAGTGATTGTGTACCTTTGTATAAATATTTTTCTTTTTGTAAATAATTTTTTTGGGGGAAATAGGCCTGCGAGTGTGAAATAATCTTATTTTGTCATTACTTTCCTTTACATAATGTATAAGGAAAGTATTGTGACGGGGCGAAAATTCGAAATCGAGTTTTCGACGGGAGAGCACGTTTCAAGCATCCCTGATTACGAATCAAACAATTTTGAAGTGATGTCTGTGTGTGTGTATGTGTGTGAAAGTATGTGCGTGTGTGTGTCAGTGAAACTGTGGAGACGATAACTGACGAACGAATAGACCGATTCGAACCAAATTTGGTACAAAAATCACAATCCGTAAACACTGGAAGCCTATTGTTTTTATACGTAATCGAATGTTCAGAACCTCCCTAAATTTTCGAATAAAATTTTGAAAAAATCGTCAAAAATTCAAAACCACTGATAAAGTTACGCAAATAGATATTTCTTATGTAATTTTTCATTAGAAAATGATTGACATAAATTTTAGAACACTAACAAGAACCGTTCTCGAGATATTGCACATTTTTCAAAAAAAATATTAAAAAGTCATATAAAATGAAAAAAAAAATTCCTATTGAGAAACATGTTCACTTTTCATATGTAATACCATGCGATAAATTGAGTGACATCATTCTCGTGGATCTAGCTCGTTCCATTCATGAAAAAAGATACTTTAATTAATACTTTTGTATTTGAACGCCAATAGTCATTTATCTGCTGTAAGAACAACTTATTTCTTCGTCCATAACGCTTGGTGAGATTTTGGCGACGAATTTGGCGGAATGTCGCCAACTTGGCGACTTTTTGAAATATTACCAAATTAACGAAAATATCGCCAAATGGATTAAAAGGACGCTAAATCTATGAAAATGACGACTAATTGTCGAAAATTTAATATCTTGGAAAGAATTAGAATCTACTATAAGAAAAACCTATTTTTTTACTGTAAAAGTAGTAAATTCATTACACTATATAAGGAAAGTCATGTGTTGCCCACATCAGATTTTTTTACATTTAAAATCATTAAAGTTCTATCTTGTAATATTTTTTCATAAACTTCTATCTTGTAATAAAAAAATATTACAAGTATCTAAATTCATATATTTTTTAAATGTTTTAAAAACATTAAAGTTTAAATTTTTTTTTCATAAACTTCTATCTTGCCATTAAATTACAAGTACCTTTATTTAATATTCATGATTATTACTTTCCTTATATATATAATATATAAGGAAAGTATTGTGACGGGGTCGAAAATTCGAATTCGAGTTTTCGACGGGAGAGCACGTTTCAAGCATCCCTGATGACGAATCAAACATTTTTGGAGTGATGTGTGTGTGTGTGAAAGTATGTGTGTGTGTGTGTGTGTGTGTGTGTGTGTGTCAGTGAGTCTGTGGAGACGATAACTGATGAGCGAATGGACCGATTCGAATCAAATTTGCTACAAAAATCACAATTCGTAAACACTGGAAGCCTATTGTTTTTATATGCAATCGAATGCTCAGAAACCCCCTAAATTTCCGAATGAAATTTTGAAAAAATCGTCAAAAAATTAAAACCGCTAATAAAGTTACGCAAATAGACATTTCTTATGTAATTTTTCATTAGAAAACGATTGGCATAAATTTTAGAACGCTAACATGAACCGTTCTCGAGATATTGCATATTTTTCAAAAAAATTATCAAAAAGTCATATAAAATGAAAAAAAAAATATTTCCTATTGAGAAGCATGTTCACTTTTCAAATGTAATACCATACGATAAATTTAGTGACATCATTCTCGTGGATCTAGCTCGTTCCATTCATGAAAAAAGATACTTTGAGTAATACGTTTGTATTTGAACGCCAATAATCATTTGTCTGCTGTACGAATAACATATTTCTTCGTCCATAACGCTTGGAGAGATTTTGGCGACGAATTTGGCGGAATGTCGCCAACTTGGCGACTTTTTGAAATGTTGCCAAATTAACGAAAATCTCGCCAAATGGATAAAAATGACGCTAAATCAATGAAAATGACGACTAATTGTCGAAAACTCAATATCTTGGAAGGAATATTGGTATCTTACTGTAAGAAAAACCCATTTTTTTTACTGTAAAAGTAGTGAATTCATTACATTATGTAAGGAAAGTCATGTGTTGCCCACATCAGATTTTTTTTAAATCAATTTTTAAGAAAATTATTTCACGCTCGTGGGGAACACTGCCCATAAAAAGAGAGCAGCGACAGAATGCCTCACCTCCTGGGTACTGTAGGAAACGCATGCACTTTCTTCTTCTGCTACTAACATTTCCCACTTTTTCTAACTTTTATTTCTAATGCCTTAACACTGGAATTTATTTCTAATTGCTTTTAATAATTGTATAACATGCCTTTAATATCTCCAGTGGATGCTTGCGATATTTTCTAAATTAGAAATCCCACATCTAATACATAATGTAGTTCTGCATAACATTCTCTTAGATTAGAATAACCACTCAATGTGCATGAAGCGATTTTAATATATTCCCTTAAAAATAATATCTAAAACTATTCCTTAATTTTCAAATCCTTCCCCCATTTTAACGTGCATTATATTTCCTCATATATATGATTTCGTATCATTCGATCGGATCCATCTGCTGTACCAGTTTAGATAAGCGATTAGTTTACACATACACTAGTGTCACAATCTCGATAATTTGGGATTTTGCGGCAAATCTCTCCCTAATTGTCTTAAGGGTGAACGTCAGCAAATCTTCTGCCCTATCCGCGCTTTGCTAACTTTCGTGGCACACGTTTTTAGTCGAAATTCTGCTCAAACAGTTGCGAAATATTTTCTTATAGATAAAATGCAATGCTTAGATTATATTAAAAATAAATTTATTACCCAATAAAACATAGAATATATGTTTTATTTTAATTCAAAATATTTTTGGTGCTGTCATCTGCTGTCGTAATTTAATTCATACCGACTATTTTTATTTTTTAATGAGCATTTTAAAATATCTATTCCTTCTAATACAGTATTAAATATAACAACAGATCATATATAATATTGCCACAATCACGGAAACGTAATTGAACTTGGACTTGAAGACAAAGGAACTTGAAGACAAACTGCAGTCCTCAGTGATGTACATTTAGATCCCCTTATCAAATTTATAGAATGAGAAATTACCTTTCCGTGATTGTGGCATTATTATATATGATCTGTTGTTGCATTTAATACTGTATTAGAAAGAATAGGTATTTAAAAATGTTCATTAAAAAATAAAAATAATCGGTATGAATTAAATTACGACAAGAGATGGCAGCATCAAAAGTATTTTGGATTAAAATAAAAAATATATTCTATGTTTTTTTGGGTTTTAAATTTAGTTTTAATATAATCTAAGCATTGCATTTTATCTTTCAGAAAATATTTCGCAACTGTGTGAGCAGAATTTCGGCGAAATATGTGTGCCGCGAAAGTTAACAAAGCGCGGATAGGGCAGAAAATTTACTGACGCTCACCGGACGCATCAGAAAATTTACGGACGCATCAGAAAATAACCCCTTCCATGATATCTCCCATCCAGCAATCTCATGTTCAAACATCGATAGATAGTGACAGAGTCCCCCCAGCCTCTTCTACACACGGTGCCAATAACATATATCGCACTCTCTTATGTGATAAGAGATTGTGATTCATGTATCACGAGTGCCTATAGGAAGAGGGTTCTGCAATTTTCCATTGGAGACTTTTAATACAATCCACATCAGTACATCAGTAAAGGAGAAAGTTAAACGTGAAACATATTATTTTTCAAGAAATGCACTCCATACCATTTTAATAAATACAATAAAAAATAACTTTTAGTATATACAGTTAAAAAAATTACCTTTAACTGGTTCGCTTTAAGCGTTTTATAACATTTAAAAAAAAAAAATTAAAATCACAGGGCGATAAAATCTCACACACTACTGACTCGATTCATGTTTAGCGGGATTTAATACAGAGTGTTAAAACCTAGGTACACGCATGTGAAAGATGGTCGATTCCTATTCGATAGATTTGAAAATGTATTGGTGTCCTGTAAAAATAATCGAAACTACGCACTCACTTCTAAAATTCTATAATGGTATGACATTGCGACGGCCACTGTAAAAATGGTCAAATCATATTCATTGTTTTTTTTTAAACTTGGTGATGAAATTTTTGGGTACAGCCATGTCAGTGAAAATGCTAGATTCGTGTTCCTTAGCTTGTTAAATTCTAAAACCTCATTTTTTTCAAGTCTTTAATGTCGTTGAAACATATAAGCCTTAACTAAGTTTGATTTCCCCATTCACCAAAATATTAACGTAGGGTAATTAATCCCCTCCATCGGGAAATTTATGGAGCATCGTAGAAAAATAGTCAATTCGTGTTCAGTAGCATGTAAAATTTTAAGAGGATGTATTAAAATCTCACACGATACTTTTACTATATTACCAGGAAATTCATCGCAGAATTCGGTGAATGCATTTTTGTTAGCTAAAAAAATAGACTCGAGTTATATTCAGCGAGTGTTATAACCTGCAATTAAAATCTCACATGGTATGTCAGTTCACATTCCTGTGAAAATAGACATTCAGTGTGATTTAAAACAGTTAAAGTTTCGCGTTAACTATAGGCGTTTCATAACATTTTTATGAATATAATTTTAAGAAATCTGTTAACATTCGCAGTAAAATTAAAAAGAACAAAAACAATTGTCGAAGCGTGTTCAGTAAGTATTATAACATATCCCTAAAATCTTGGATGCTTTTAAAACATGTTAGTAAAATCTTGGCTGGTATACAGACACGGAAAATACCTCTTCTAAAAGGGCCAAATCCGGTTCCCAAATATAAAAACGTAGTGGCAAAAATTTATAGCATCTCTTGTTAAAAATGCGATATGCTATTTTACTATGGAGTGGTACCGCCACTGGGTCCGGTCTAAATTGGGTGGCACTTCCCGGCCGTCCAAACTGTTACCTTACACCTTTCTGGTAGGTCGGACGGTCTGGGTCTCAACAACAACTATGGAGTGGTAGAAATCACCCGTTACATTAAAAGTCATCCAATGAGCACTGGCTTACCACAAAATTAATTATTTCATTAAAAAGTTATTACAATTCAATTACACACTCATTCCCTAACATACATCCCGCCATTAAAATTCATTGTTATTAAAATTCAATTACACACTCATTCCCTAACATGCATCCCGCCATTAAAATTCATTGATGAATGGCCATCTTAACGTAAAAAAAAAGAATTAATTATCTTCGTTCAAATAATGAAAACATTTATTACCGTGGAATAATTCTTAACTACAAAAAGAATTGAAACCCATCCGCGAAATTCATTAAGTCCCCATTCGAATACCTCCCTTTCTAATGACACTTCAAATATTAATTAACACAGAACCTAATTCATGATCATCGCTATTAAAATTCACAATAACACACATCTATTTCATTAATGCGTTCGAGTGCTAATGGAGGGAGCCACTCAAATTTTCTATCTTCAAACACTTTCCGAAAATAATTTATTCCATAAAAAAAAATTACTCGCAAATCACACACACATTTCAAAATCAATTAAAATTCACAAAAAAAATTACTCGCAAATCAATACACATTTCATTAAAAAATTAATCATCTTCCTTATTAAAATTCACTCTCAACGTTATTAAAATTTACTATCTTAACATAGAGTCCCCTACTAATTCATTAAAAACATTAATGAGTATCTTAACCTAATTCATTCGCTCTCATTAAATCCAATCGTCGAAGATCGTAAAATTCTACAAGTACCCAACTCTTCAAAAGAGAATAAACAGGCAACACATCCCCCCATTCACCTTCTACCTTCAAGTCCCAGTTTGTATACTGGTTAGTACGCTCTGCTACGTAGCAAGTGGTCTTCAGGTTGGTCCCAAAGAATTCTCTCACTTTATCTTCCGCAGTTCTCCAACCTGCCAATAGAGGGAGCCAGCATCGAAGCACTTCAAAAGATTAAAATAATTTCCATGTAGTTTCCCATTCTCCCAACAGAGGGAGCCACCCAAACTTCCAAGATGACCTCCAAGGTCATCATCGGACCCTACTATCTATGTTAACAGATGACGTCATCCGATAAGATACTAACTATCAGATAAGCCGATCAAACGATAAGATAAGACGACAGCAGATGACCTCACATGACGTCACCCCTTGATGACGTCACTGCTGCGGTGCTGCCCTTGAACTGTTGTTTCTATACTTATATATATATATATATACATATATATATATATATATACATATATATATATATATATATATATATATATATATATATATATATATATATATATATATATATATATATATATATATATATATATATATATATATATATATATGATACAGGAATGTTAAGCTTTTCCCAAAAACGCAAATATTTCTTTCATAATTCTTATTCCAAATTCCTATTTCATGTCAAGCACGTATTGCAACTATATTAAATTTTATCCCATGCAACTAATATTAACAAAGTCTGCCAGGACTTCCTCTCTTCCTTGACCATAGCATATATGATAACTAATCTTACCCTCTGCGTAAATTTTCTCATATGAAACTGCTTCCACATCACATTTTTAAAGAATAAAGAACGCGAACGCAGCAAATTTCCCATATCCCCATATTCCTCCTACTCTGCTGTAACTGTACATTGTGTGAACCAACGCAGACGGCATTGAGATTTCTTAAGCGCCGGAGCTCGGTCGGCCTATGTAACTATATCTGTTTCGAGTGTCATATAATGAAGTATATTTTTGGTGGCGTTAAATGTCTCTTCCCTGAACTATGAGAATTGGGGAGTGAAGAAACACACAATAAACTTCTGGGTAGTTTTCTGATTGAAACAGAATGAAGGGGCAGTTGGTCTTATTTAATTGCCAAACTACAGTGTATAATCAACTTGTGGTTACTGGTGAGTGCCTATTTTCAGGTCCATATAATAGCCATTGATCAGATTTTCTGAGCCGAATTGCTTATACTGCGACAATGTATTGTCCATAAACGACTATACGGTAAATATGAAGAAGGGTGGCAAAAATAGCGTGTTTAAAGGCTACTATTTCACCTAGCCGTTCTCTCTATTAATTTTAATTTTATAGATCACAAGAATTTCGCATGTTTTAAAGTTTCGATAAGCGACAGTTTTTCACTCAGAGAAATTTCAGCAATTCAAAGTTAAATTCGTTTGATTTTCAACTTACCCGCAGACAAAGTTGTTTCATGCCCTCCCCCCCCCCCCCCATTCTGCTGATCTGTAAAATTCGAGTAAATTAATAAAATGGTATATGTGTTTAGCGATACAAAGTGATATTTTTTATTTTTCAGAGAAATTTCAGCACACATTTTTAAAGCATAAAGAACGCAAAGTTAAATTCGTTTGATTTTCAACTTACCCGCAGTCAAAGTTGTTTCACGCCCTCCCCCCCCCCCATTCTGTTGATCGGTAAAATTCGAGTAAATTAATAAAATGGTATATGTGTTTAGCGATACAAAGTGATATTTTTTATTTTTCAGAGAAATTTCAGCACACATTTTTAAAGCATAAAGAACGCAAAGTTAAATTCGTTTGATTTTCAACTTACCCGCAGACAAAGTTGTTTCATTCCCTCCCCCCCCCCCCCCCATTCTGTTGATCGGCAAAATTCGAGTAAATTAATAAAATGGTGTATGTGTTTAGCGGTTCAAAGTGATATTTTTTACATTAAGAATTGTTGAAATATTAAGAAATATCAAATTTCTTCAAAAGGATAAAGAATTTAATTGTCATGAAATAAACACATTGGGGAAATTTTACAATAAAAAGGGTAGCTAAATTTATAACGTCCGATAATATAACGGGGAAAATGACCGAAATATTGTGATCGCGATGATTTATAAATTACAAAGCAAGTGATCAAAAGGTAGAAAGAAGAATATAAATTAATTCAAAATCACCAAAACTCATATGTAAAACCCCATAAATTAAAAAAAAATTAGTGGCCGACCTTTTTTTTTTAAAAAAAAGGAATAAATAATAGTAAATGTTTCAGTTCGGAAAAGTAAAAAAAAAAAAAAAATCAAGATGAGAAAACTTAAACAGACATATTTGAAAATAATCTGTTATTTTGGCAAAGAATTAAAGTTGAAATATTCTTCAATAATTAAAGTGTTATATGAGGGGGGGGGGGATGGCTTTGAAATTGCCTCAAAAAGTATTTGAATGCTTTATGATAAATGAATTTTTTTATGATGCCCTTGAAAACAATTGTAAAACACTTAAAAATACCTATAAGGAAAAACATTGGTGAGAGTTAAAACAAGGTAAAAAAAAAAAGATTAATACTAATTGTTTAAAATATTCAGAAGCTGGATAAATAAAAAATCTGAATTTTGAAAACTTACAGGAAATGCAAAATATGATGCTGACAATGACTTACCAGCCCTTACCAGCCAAATAATAGATCTTACAAAAGTAGATCTGTTAAGGACAGTTTTCCTTGCTAACAAGCATAATGGTGCCTCGCACCTAGTTTATATATAAATATATAAAATAATAAATTATTATCTGTTTTACATTCTACGTCTGGGCCACATTATGCAATGCATGTTTTAGCTAAAATTTCTAATTGGGCCCTTTTAAAAATATGTGCCCATTTCATTATGTAATGTGCCCTTTTTCCGAAGGTAGCACCCTGCGCTTTTGAAATCCTAGAATGAACCTTGCAGACTTAATTAAATGATGTTGTGTCTCTGTTAACTGAATAAGCTCCCCATGTTCCAGATTACAAGTAATTGTTCAATGCTTTCAGTGTTTTTTAACACTTTACAACAAAGTTGAAAAGTGTTTATGACTTTGTTCATTCTGTCTGTCTGTCTATTCGTCCGTTAGCACGATAACTGCCGTAAAAATGGCTTAATCAAAATGAAATTCTAGTATGTTGTTCAGACGGTCTGTAGGACCTACTGGAATATAAATGCATAATATCACCCAATTAGTTTTGGATTGAAAAAGGGTTGAAAAAATGAAATACATTGAGCCCTATGGGACCCAATTTTTCAAACATTTTTTAGGCGGATTTAAAATTCACAAATTGCTTCGAAAATTTTAGGTAATATTCAAATTGTTCCGTAAAATATATAAAAAAAAAAATTCAGCGAAATATATTCAGTAGTTTTTTAAATAAAAATTAAAATAATAATTACACCTCTTATATGAAACGATCACGTGACCATGAAATGAAAAGATCACATGACCCACTTCAAAATGATATATGGCATCCATCTTGTTTCAAAATCCTGATTTTTTAAGTTCTTTTTAATTCATATTGAGTGTTGTATCCGTCGTAAAACTACTTTATTTTTGCTTAAATTCTGTGCATCTACATACTGAAACAACGCAAATACAATATATTTGAGTTTAAATGATTATCAAAATTTGATTATTTCTACAACGAAGCCTATTTTTCACTTATGTAAAATGTAAACAGCAAAATATGTGGAATGAGTTGCATTTCGTTAGGACAAAATAATTTAGCCCATGGAGTCTGCATGGTTGATATGAATGAAATATTAATTGATTTTATAAAGAGAAGGATGATTTTTTTCGATGAAGTTTTAAGCATAGAGTTTAATTACTTGTAGCTCCATGGTCTTAATTTTTAAATAAAATAAATTATTATAGTATTGTGATGAATGAAATGAATGGGATAAAGTTATGAATATAATGCTGTTATTATAGAGAGATCCAGGCGTGTTATTTTTTCTATGACGTCATATGAATTAATTTCAGTTGTTTTCGATGAAGTTTTCAAATATAATAAATTATCGTAGTATTATGATAGTTTTAAAAATATTACCGTGGAATTTATCTCATTTTAGAGATGTTTAAACCAGGCAATTTATATTTCATCGCCGTCATTTGAATGAAGTTCATTTTTTTCAATGAAGGTTTAAGTTTTCAAATATAATAAATTAATGTAGTATTGTGATAAGTTTTAAAATATTACCGAGGAATGTATTGCATTTTAGACTTTTTTAAATAAAATTGCATTGAAGTTGGAAAGTGTTTCATAATCAATGCTTTAAACATGATTGATCTTTCTTGTTACTAGATAGATCATGACAATACTTGATGCTAAAATATATGCTTAACACACTAATTCTGTTGCATAGTATTTTGTTCAACATATGATTACATCATAGTTGTTAAATTTATCCCCCACAGAACAGATATCCAGATTGTACACATATTACATCCTATTGTTCTGAAACATTTCCATGCAATATAAGTTTTGAATGATGAATGACAGATTGGTCTATTTTTATCCACGATAGTTAGATGTAGTAGTATGGATATTATGGGCGATCTAGTTCATACACATCTATATATAAATACAATATACAGGGTGTCCCAAAAAGATTGAAACGCAAGAGATTTAAGCGAAAATAAAGCGGTTATAGGACGGATACAACATTAAATATAAATTAACAAGAAAGATCAATCATGCATAAAGCAATAATTATGAAACACATTCCAACTTCAATGCAATTTTATACAAACATTTCTAAAATGCGATACATTCCTCGGTAATATTTTTAAAATTATCACAATACTACATTAATTTATTATATTTGAAAACTTCATAGAAGACAATGAACTTCATTCAGATGACGGCATTGAAATATAAATTGCCTGGTTTAAACATCTCTAAAATGCGATACATTCCTCGGTAATATTTTTAAAATTATCATACTACTACAATAATTTATTGTATTTGAAAACTTTATTGAAAATAAATGAACTTTATTCAAATGACTTTATCGAAATATAAATCGCCTCTGTATAAAAGCAGCATTTCATTCATAAACATTTTTCTAATCGTTTCATTCATCGCAACACTATAATAATTTATTTTATTTAAAAATTTGAAAAATTGTTATCTACCATATTTGTTTAAAAATGTGAAACCTTTCTCATATGTAAAATAATTAAACTCTTGGAAAGATATTTATTATATAATATATCTCTTTTTTCTTTTTGGAGGAAATAACGAGAGTCAGAATTTAATTGAATTTGTTTTTCTCTCTAAATTAAATAATTTTTGTTTAAAAAACTACCTAATATATTTTACTCAAATTTTATTTATATATTTTATGGGATAATTTGAATATTTCCTAAAATTTTCGAAGCAATTTGTGAATTTTAAATTCGCTTAAAAAAGGTTTGAAAAATTAGGTCCCATAGGGTTCAATGTATTTCAGTTTTTCAACCCGGGTTCAATCCAAAACTAATTGTGTGATATTATTCATTTATATTCCCATAGGTTCCACAGACCGTCTGAATAACATACTAAAATTTCATTTTGATAAAGTCATTTTTACAGCAGTTATCGTGCTAACGGACAGACAGACAGACAGACAGACAGACAGAATGAACAAGGTCATAAACACTTTCAACTATGTTGTAAAGTGTTAAAAAGAACTTTATAAAACACGGTTTTGACACAAGATGGATGCCATATAATATTTTGAAGTGGGTCACGTGATCTATTTATATAATGGTCAAGTGATCTCTCTATATAAAAAGTGTAATTATTATTTCAATTTTTATTTAAAAAACTACTATATACATTTTGCTGAATTTTTTTTTATATATTTTATGGGATAATTTCAATATTTCCTAAAACTTTCGAAACAATTTGTGACTTTTATTTCGCTTAAAAAATGTTTGAAAATTAGGTCCCATAGGGTTCAATGTATTTCATTTCTTCAACCTGGGTCCAATTCAAACCTAATCGAGTGATATTATTAATTTATATTCCCATAGGTCCCACAGACCGTATGAACAACATACTAAAATTTCATTTTAATAAAGTCATTTTTACGGCAGTTATCATGCTAACGGACAGAAACACAGAGTGAATAAAGTCATAAACATTTTTCAACTATGTTGTAAAGTGTTAACAAGAAAGATGAATCATGCATAAAGCATTGATTATGAAACACTTTCCAACTTCAATGCAATTTTATTTAAAAATCTCTAAAATGCGATACATTCCTCAGTAATATTTTTAAAATTATCACGGTACTATATTCATTTATTATATTTGAAAACATACAACTTGATCGAAAACAAGAAAGATCAATCATGCTTAAAGCATTGATTATGAAACACTTTCCAACTTCAATGCTATTTTATTTAAACAAGTCTAAAATGCAATACATTCCTCGGTAATATTTTGAAACTTATCACAATACTGCATTAATTTATTATATTTGAAAACTTAAACCTTCATCGAAAAAAATGAACTTCATTCAAATGACGGCATTGAAATATAAATTGCCTGGTTTAAACATCTCTAAAATGTTATACATTCCTCGGTAATAGTTTTAGAATTATCATAATACTATGATATTTTTCTTATATTTGAAAACTTCATCGAAAACAACTGAAATTAATTCAAATGACGTCATAGAAAAAATAACACGCCTGGATCTCTCTATAAAAACAGGATTTCATTCATAACTTTCTCCCATTCATTTCATTCATCACAATACTATAATAATTTATTTTATTTAAACATTTTGTTTAAGACCATGGAGCTACAAAAAATTAAACTCCTTGCTTGAAACTTCATCGAAAAAAATCGTCCTTCTCTTTATGAAATCAATTAATATTTCATTCATATCAGCCATGCAGACTCCATGGACTAAATTATTTTGTGTTAAAAAAATACAGGAATTCTAATACAACTCATTCTATATATTTTGCTGTTTACATTTTACATAGGTGAAAAATAGGCTGAGTTGTAGAAATAATCAAATTTAGATGAGCATTTAAACTCAAATATATTGTCATTGCGTTGTTTCAGTATGTAGATGCACAGAATTTAAGTAAAAATAAAGTAGTTTTAGGACGGATACAACTCTCAATATGAATTAAAAAGAACTTTAAAAAATCACGATTTTAAAACAAGATGGATGCCATATATCATTTTGAAGTGGGTCGTGTGATCGTTTCATATCATGGTCACGTGATCGTTTCATATAAGAGGTGTAATTATTATTTTAATTTTTATTTAAAAAACTACTGAATATATTTCGCTGAATTTTTTTTTTATATATTTTATGGAACAATTTGAATATTACCTAAAATTTTCGAAGCAATCTGTGAATTTTAAATCCGCTTAAAAAATGTTTGAAAAATTAGGTCCCATAGGGCTCAATGTATTTCATTTTTTCGACCCGGGTTCAATCCAAAACTAATTGGGTGATATTATTCATTTATATTCCCATAGGTTCTACAGACCGTCTGAACAACATACTAAAATTTCATTTTGATTAAGTCATTTTTACGGCAGTTATCGTGCTAACGGACAGACAGACAGACAGACAGAATTAACAAAGTCATAAACACTTTTCAACTTTGTTGTAAATTGTTAAAAATGAACTTCATTCATATGACGGCATTGAAATATAAATTGCCTGGTTTAAGCATCTCTAAAATGCGATACATTCCTCGATAATATTTTTAAAATTGTCATAATAATACAATAATATATTATATTTAAAAATTTCATCGAAAACAAATGAAATTTATTCAAATGACGTCATCGAAATATAACAAGCTGGCTCTCTCGAAAAAAGCAGTATTTCTTTCATAAACATTTTCCAATTCATTTCATTCATCACAATACTATAATAATTTATTTTATTTAAAAACATAAGATCATGGAGGTACAAGTAATTAAACTCTATGCTTAAAACTTCATCGAAAAAATCGTCCTTCTCTCTGTAAAATCAATTGATATTTTATTCATATCAGCTATAATGCAGACTCTATGAGCTAAATAATTTTGCGTGAAAGAACTGCAGCAATTCTTGTACAACTCATTCAATATCTTTTGGTACTTACATGTTGCATAAGTGAAAAATAGGCTTCGTTGTAGAAATAATCAAAGTTGGATGATCCTTTATACTCAAATATATTGTAATTGCATAATTTCAGTATGTAGATGTACAGAATTTAAGAAAAAATAAAGCGGTTTTAGGACAGATACAACACTAAATATGAATTAAAAAGAACTTTAAAAATCACGATTTTGACACAAGATGGATGCCATATTTTATTTTGAAGTAGGTCACGTGATCTTTTCATATAGTGGTCACGTGACCTTTTCATATAGTGGTCACGTGATCGCTTCATATAAAAGGTGTAATTATTATTTTAATTTTTATTTAAAAAACTGCTGAATATATTTTGCTAAATTTTTTTTATATATTTTATTGGATAATTTGAATATTTCCTAAAATTTTCGAAGTAATTTATGAATATTAAATCCGCTTTAAAAATGTTTGAAAAATTAGGTCCCATAGGGTTCAATGCATTTCATTTTTTCAACCCGGGTTCAATCCAAAACTAATTGGGTGATATTATTCATTTATATTCCCATAGGTCTCACAGACTGTCTGAATAACATACTAAAATTTCATTTTCATAAAGTCATTTTTACGGCAGTTATCGTGCTAACGGACAGATAGACAGACAGAATGAACAAAGTCAAGAACACTTTTCACCTTTGATGGAAAGTGTTAATAAAACTGAATTACAATACATAGGAGACAGTTTTGCAAATTACGTGTAGGCTCATGGTGCAATCAGGGATTCTTAAATAATTTTCAATAACTAAATACTTTTACAATAATTAAGTACTTTTTAACGCTTTACAACAAAGTTGAAAAGTGTTTATGACTTTTTCCATTCTGTCTGTCTGTCCGTTAGCATGATAACTGCCGTAAAAATGACTTAATCAAAATGAAATTTTAGTATGTTGTTCAGACGGTCTGTAGGATCAATGGGAATATAAATGAATAATATCACCCAATTAATTTTGGATTGAACCCGGGTTGAAGAAATGAAATACAATGAACCTTATGGGACCTACATTTTCAAACATTTTTTAAGCTAATTTAAAGTTCATAAATTGTTTCGAAAATTTTAGGTAATATTCAAATTATTCCATAAAATATATAAAAATAATTTCAGCTAAATATATTCAGTAGTGTTTTAAATAAAAATTAAAATAACAATTACACCTCTTATATGAAGCGATCACGTGACCATGATATGAAAAGATCACGTGAACCACTTCAAAATAAAATATGGCATCCATCTTGCCTCAAAATAGTGATTTTTAAAGTTCTTTTTAATTCATATTGAGTGTTCTATTCGTCCTAAAACCGCTTTATTTTTGCTTAAATTCTGTGCATCTACATACTGAACCAACGTAATGACAATATATTTGAGTTTAAATGATGATTCAAATTTGATTATTTCTGTAATGAAGCCTATTTTTCACTTACGTAAAATGTAAACAGCAAAATATGTAGGATGAGTTGTATAACAATTACTGTATTTTGTAACGTAAAGGTATTTAGCTCATGGAGTCTGCATAGCTGATATGAATGAAATATTCATTGATTTTACAGAGAGAAGGACGATTTTTTTCGATGAAGTTTTAAGCATAAAGTTTAATTACTTGTAGCTCCATGGTCTTAAGGTTTTAAATAAAATAAATTATTTTAGTACTGTGATGAATGAAATGATTGGGAAAATATTATGAATGAAATGCTGTTTTTATAGAGAGAGCCAGGCGTGTTATTTTTTCTATGACGTCATTTGAATGAAAGTCTGTTTTCGATGAAGTTTACAAATATAATAAGTTATTGTAGTATTGTTATGATTTTAAAAATATTACCGAGGAATGTATCGCATTTTAGATATGTTTAAACCAAGCAATTTATATTTCAATGCCGTCATTTGAATGAAGTTCATTTTTTTCGATGAAGGTTTAAGTTTTCAAATATGATAAATTAATGTAGTATTGTGATAAGTTTTAAAATATTACCGAGGAATGTATTACATTTTAGATTTGTTTAAATAAAATTGCATTGAAGTTGGAAAGTGTTTCATAATCAATATATTTTATGGTACGTAAAAGTGGCGCAGGTCAAATTTTTGTCTTTAATATAATTCAGTTGATTTTAAAGATAGAGATATGCGGGTTTTTTAATGATTTTGTTGTATGAAAAATAATAATTTTCTGGTTGATCAAATGCGTCTAAGGGAGTTGTAAAAAATTTTAAATGTGTAACGTTTTGAGAATTAATGGGAGGACTATTTCATTAACGTAGTTTTATTTCCTACCTTACTTTTAACATTTTTGCAATTTACATTGTCCATTTATCTCCAACAAGTAAAGAATTAAAGCACGTTTCAATCTTTCGGTGACACCCTGTACATATATATATATATATATATATATATAATTGAAGAATTTTAATTTTACTTGTATTATATATACCTGATATAGATCATTAATAGAAAATGTTCTGTATAACATAAGTGAAAGGAAGATGGACTGAAATGTAAATGTGACTTCAAAAATACTATACGACAAGGCATTGAGTATTTAAAAAAACATGATAAGAAAACATTATAAATAAAACAGGTACTAAATTGGTATAAAATCCTCCCTTTTTTTTTTTTCCATATAAAAGTTAAGGAATGGAATAAGAATTACGTGTGGCAAAGAGGGGTGAATAAATTTTTGTACAACACATTAAAACACATTATATATATATATGTGTGTGTGTGTGTATATTAATTATACAGGGTGTCCAGTGTTATCGGTGCCCAATGGCTATTTCCTCAACCGTTAGTCACAGAGATATACTTTCAATTGCAAAAATGTTTTACATTTTAAAATCTATTATCTTAGAAACAGTTTATATCAATAAATGCATTTTTGAAAGAAATAGGAAATATAAATTTTTATACGGTCCCCCGGTCCTACCAGTTATATTTAGAAAAATCATCCTCATACAATTTCATGCAAAATAAACAAGAGCGATCAATCATGCTTAAAGCATTGATTATGAAACACTTTCCAACTTCAATGCAATTTTATTTAAACATGTCTAAAATGCAATGCATTCCTCGGAAATATTTTAAAATTTATCACAATATCACATTAATTTATTATATTTGAAAACTTAAACCTTCATCGAAAAAAATGGACTTCATTCAAATGACGGCATTGAAATATAAATTGCCTAGTTTAAACATCTCTAAAATGTGATACATTCCTCGGCAATAATTTTAGAATTATCATATTACTACGATAATTTATTAAATTTGAAAACTTCATCGAAAACAACTGAAATTTATTCAAATGACGTCATAGAAAAAATAACACGCCTGGCTCTCTCTATAAAAGCAACATTTCACTCATAAATAATTTGCTATTCATGTCATTCATCACAATACTATAATAATTTATTTTATTTAAAAATTAAGACCATGGAGCTACAAGTAATTAAACTCTATGCGTAAAACTTCATCGAAAGAAATCGTCCTGCTCTTTGTAAAATCAATGATTATTTCATTCATATTAGCTATGCAGACTCCATGAACTAAATGATTTTGTATTAAAGAAATACATCAATTCTAATACAACTCATTCTACATATTTTGCTGTTTATAACTTACACAGATGAAAAATAGGCTTCGTTGTAGAAATAATCAAATTTGGATGAGCATTTAAACTCAAATATATTGTATTTGCGTTGTTTCAGTATGTAGATGCACAGAATTTAGGCAAAAATAAAGTGGTTTTAGGACGGATACAACACTCAATATGAATTAAACAGAACTTTAAAAATCACGATTTTGACACAAGATGGATGCCATATATCATTTTGAAGTGGGTCACGTGACCTTTTCATATTATGGTCACGTGATCGCTTCATATAAGAGGTGTTATAATTATTTTAATTTTTATTTAAAAAAACTACTAAATATATTTCACTGAATTTTTTTTTATATATTTTATGGAACAATTTGAATATTACCTAAAATTTTCGAAGCAATTTGTGGATTTTAAATCCGCTTAAAAAATGTTTGAAAAATTAGGTCCCATGGGGCTCAATGTATTTCATTTTTTCAACCCGGGTTCAATCCAAAACTAATTGGGTGATATTATTCATTTATATTCCCATAGGTCCTACAGACCGTCGGACCAACATACTAAAATTTCATTTTGATTAAGTCCTTTTTACGGCAGTTATCGTGCTAACGGACAGACAGACAGACAGAATGAACAAAGTCATAAACACTTTTCAACTTTGTTGTAAAGTGTTAAAAAAAAATCATCCTTTTTACGACCAAAATGGACCGACTTATAGTTGCTTAAAGTTAGAGCACTTTTTGTGCTGAGAAATGGGACTTATACACAAAATAATTATATACACAAATCTGTTGTTTTTCGGTGTTATATGCATTTATTATTTTAGATTTAATGTGCGTAATTTTTTATTTTTGTTTGCAGGTACTCTGCAACTGGTCTCATTACTGGTCTATTACCGTATAAAAATTCAAATTTCGTAATTTTTACAGAAATGCATTTATTGACTTAAAATACTCGACTTAAACAATAATGTGTTACCTCATTCACAATAAAGATCCTAGAAAGATCCCTAGAAGATCTTATTCGAGCCCTGACTATAATACTCTTCTAAACGAATTCGATAAAAAGCTTTGCTTCATTCTCGACATTATGTCAGCAAATGCAATTGAAACATAATACTTTGAATACGGAATTTTAATATTTATACGGTCCCTTAAAGGTTGCATGAAACAGGACATTTTTATGCGGGGGAAAGTGACTTAAGTCATAAAGTTTAATGCTTCATAACCCAGTGAATTTTGGTCGTAAAAGAATGATTTTTTTAAAATTTTGAATGAAATTGAGTGAGGATCATTTTCCTAAATATAACTGGTAGGACCGGGGGACCGTATAAAAATTTATATTTCCTATTTCTTTCAAAAATGCATTTATTGATTTAAACTGTTTCTAAGATAATAGATTTTAAAATTTAAAACATTTTTGCAATTGGAAGTATATCTCTGTGACTAACGGTTGAGGAAATAGCCATTGGGCACCGATAGCACTGGATACCCTGTATATACATATATATATATATATATATATATATATATGATACAAAAATTTTAAGCTTTTCCCTATAACCCACCCTTTTCTTTCATAATTCTTATTCCAAATTCCTGCTTTATTTCAAGCACGTATTGCAACTATATTAAATTCTATCCCACGCAACTAATATTAACAAAGTCTGTCAGGACTTCCTCTTTTCCTTGACCATTCCATATATGATCACTAATCTTAATCTCTGCTTAAACTTTCTCATATGAAACTGCTTCCCCATCACATTTTTAAAGCATAAAGGACACGAAGGTAGCATGTTTTCCATATCCTCATATTCCTCCTCTTCTGCTGTGCCTGTAACTGTACATTGTGTGAACCAACGCAGACGGCATTGAGATTTCTTGAGAGCTGGTCGCCGGAGCTCGGCCGGCCTATGTAACTGTATTTGTTTCGAATGTCATATAATAAAGTAGATTTTTGGTAACGTGAAATGTCTTCCCTGAACTACTGTAGCTGATATTACATACATATATATATATGAGTGAGAATTGGGGAGGGAAGAAACACACAGTAAATTTCTGTGTAGTTTGCTTATTAAAACAGAATGGAGGGAGGGGGGCAGTTGGTTTTATTTAATTGTCAAACTACAGTGTATAATCAACCTGTGGTTACTGGTGAGTGCCTATTTTCAAGTCTGCATGATAGCCACTGAGCAGTCAGCTAATAACTTTTAAATTTGGCTAGTAAATCACAATTTAAAAACTAAATGCAAATATTATAGAAACTTATACTCACAATAAATAGCAACAAACCGCTGTAGTGACTAGCATTGTTTGGATAACCCTAAAGAAATACAAATATACTTATAAAGTTTATGAAATGTCTTTCTACAAGTTTCATAAATGATGATCATTAAAAATTAAACTATCACATTTTTAAAAATGTTAAAACATGTAGCTGCTTCTTTATGAATTTACTGAAAATTTATAGAAGCTGATAGTATAGGCAAAGAGAGATAATAGAAATTTCAGATATAAAGTCAACAATGCAAAGCTAAACTTAGGAGATATTTATTTACATTTATGTCATCATATATGCCATTTTTGGCTATGTTATAATATAATGCTTATGCTACTGTCCTGGTACAGATAGCTAGAGGAAGGTATGGCAATAGTAATTTTTGACTTATATCACTTTTCTTAAGAGATATGCTTTTTGCAGTAGATAAAGCAAACCTTTACTTTTAACTGATTTAGCAGAAGAAAAGTATGATGATCGTGATTTAAATACGCGTCAAGCTTTCACCATAAATACATCGAGGGTCTACCCCTTGAAGCTGAACATGGGAAGAATAATACAAATCTAAATGCTTCTACCCATTACCTTCGGATGAAGGAAACTCGCTGATGCATATCTGGGATAGCAGTCAAGTACAGTCAATCATGCCACCTGTAAGGGTTACTTCTTCTTCTACTTCGAACTAGACCGTCCGACCTACCCGAAAGTGTAAGGCATCTGTTCGGATGGCTGGAAAGTGCCACCTAATTTAGATTTGGCCATTCAAATTGCTGCTCCTGTCCCAGGACGAATCGGATGGTCTGGGCTTTCGACCTAACTTAGACAGGAGCCCAGTGGTAGAGGTATCTACAGGGATTGTATCCTTCTTCCTCTACCACTAACCCCTCAGAAAGACTTATGGATCCACATATTTTACATGTCCATGCTCCACATGAACAGTTTGGGCAAAGATGGGAATCGAATTCGGGTCATCTGAGTGCAATTCCCGGGTGTTAAACAATGGACTGTCCCACCCCTTTACCTGAAGGCATAAATTGTTTGTTTGGATGGCCGGTATGTGCCTCTCAATTTAGACCGGAACCCAGTGGGGGTGGCATCCACAGGGACCATACTCTCCTTCCCCTACCACCCTCTTAGGACTTATGGACCCACATCTTTAACGTGCCTAAACTCCACATGAACATGGGGATAATCTGTGCAGAGCCGGAAATCGAACTCAGTTACCTGTTCCTTTTGGGTTATTACCTTTTCTCTAATTAATGTGTCTCTAGCCTACTGTCCACAAAATATAACATAAAATTATATAACTACATGATTTGAAATATTTTCAATCCATGAATATACCTTAATAGCTAGGTTCATAATATATTAATATAAACTTGATTATAGTCATGTGTCATCGTTAAAATTTTTTTTACCACTAACAGTTTTGGTTCGCCACTAAAAATTTTACTGTTAGTCTGTCGGGGGCAGCTTGTGACTTCACGAACTGGTGAAGCAGATCCAGTAGCAGGATTCCCTCTCCTCCTCAACAACGAATATCATCAAAAGACATCACGCTACCTGCACAAGTGTTGTCAAATATTATCTAAAAATAGCCAAAAATTCAACAAATAATGATAAACCATTCAGCTAATAACTTTAAATGAAACAGCTCTTATCCTGCATCACCTCACAAGATACCATTGGTGGCCACTATTAAAAAATCCGAAGCTGAATTTTTAGGCACCACTACACAATCCCCCCCAAAACTAACATGGATAAAAGTTAAGTTTCGTGGATTATTTTCTAGGTATTTTCAGGCTAAAAAGAGTATTCTCATTTTATTAGAAGATTCAGAAAGGTGTATTTTACAAGCAAAGTAAATTTCAGACTTATATATGCAGTATTTTTTTTTATTAATACTCATTTTCTTAAAAAACATGGTATAAGGAGAATCTGTGTGTGTGTGTGACTAAGAGTTATAACTAATCTGACTAAGGTTATAAATTTGCTTTAAGGACCTTAAAATGTACTTTAACATTAAAATCTTTAATTTTATAATAACTAAATGCATTTTTTATTATTGGATGTTGAGGATATTTTGTTTCATAATTCATTAGTTACAGGTAATTAACACAATATTACATTATTTGTGTATGTTTCTCCATTTTAACAGTTTTAAAACTGTGTTATTCAAAAGTACACACACACAGTAAGTAGCTAACATATAGGTAAAAATGCTTAAAAACTTTTGAAACTAATTACATTGCATGGTAACTCACTCAACTTTCATATCATTAAAAAAAACTTGATCCAAAATTTTATTAGTATATATACACTTATAGGGCGTTCAAAAAGTTGTAACTTCTTGCTTATTGTTTATAGTTATCACTTTTAGCTTTTAATATATAAGTATGACTATTTAAAATGTATTTATTAAAGTGAAAATAGAATTATGAACATATAAGTACAGATGCACATATATCAAATTTTAGTTTATGCTCCCTAAATAACTATATTTATAAGTATACATTGTTTTAATTACTCTAAGAGAATAACTCCTTATTTCATTAATTATAATTTATATATTTCTAGTAATATTAATTAATAACATGCATTTATTAAATTTTATTTATTTATTAAATTTTAAAAACTTACTTCTGATCTTATTCTTAACTTTTTCTAATTTAAAGTTTGTCTTTAAGCCATTGTCAGATTCCTCCGTTTTTTTAATTTCTTAAAGGTTCACCAAAATTACAGATTTTTAAAAATATTTATTATCACTAATTATTTTCAACCTTGTTTAAAATTGTACCAATGTTTTTTATTATAGAACATTCAGGTGTTTTGCACACAAGAAATTAATCATTCAAGATGTTCCAGATTTTTTTTAGTAATATTACTGATTATTTCTGACATTGTCTGCTTCCTTTGATTTTATCTTTTAATCACTTATTCCATAATCTTTTGAATCATCACGATCACGAAAATTCCGATAATTTTTTCCGTCATTTTACTGAATCTTGTGAATATAGTTTTGTAAGTTATTGTATTTCAAGCAGCAATTTTATTTATTGTAATTTTTGCTGATGTCATTCTATTTTCCATATGATCGTTTATAGACTGCATATGTAGGTCAAAGTGGAACAATAATAGATGAATTGCACCGACGTCACATTCCCCTAGCAACGGTTGCTACTGCCATACTCTTTGTAGACGCCGTCCGCCATCACTGTATTTTTTCAATGTTAAAGTGTTAGTTGTTAACATAGTGTAGCGATTTTTTTTAATATAGATAGGTTTACAATATGAAATTATCTGATTACGTCGAGAAATTGCCTTTAGACAGCCAACAGAGGTATGGAGTAAAATTAATTATTACGGGTTTATCTGACGATACATATATTATTCCAATACAAAGTTTTTCTCGATCGTCTCTTTTGATACCATCCGTCAAATGGTCTAATACAACGCTATATTTTATAGTTACTCCAAGTCAGGCTACAAAACAAAAAGTCAAGGTACTTTTGATGCTTATTTATTTAATTTATTTTAATGCAATAGTGTGTAAATCTTAATATATTTATTATAATTGAATAAACTAACTAATTTGCGAAATAATCAGGTCATATTATTTATTTGGTAGATAATAAGGCTAACTATTTGATGTTTCACATTGAAAATCTATAAAGATTTATATTCGTTTGGGTGTGTTGATATTCTTATCACCTTAAATTGTCCTCACTATTATGGTGTTTTATAACAGAAGGTATGCAGAAAAATCTCTTTCCTTTATTCCTTGAGCATACATTGCTACAGCCATAAACACCACAATTTCGACCCATTCTTCAATAGTACGGATAGACCGATGTTACAGAGAACATGGCTGCTGTGCAGTAGAATCGCGAACGTGACATCACGGCCCTTCAGAAGGAAAAAAGTTCGGTTTTCGAATCTCCCATCCCTTTTCGCAACGAAGGTGGCACTTCTCACGTGCTCGCTCGTGCCAGCCAGCCAATAATTTGTCGATAGCAGGGCGCCTGGAGCAGAGCTCCGTATCCCTAGTCAGGTAACATATATGTGGGTCACAGTCTTCCACTGAACCTGTGCTCGCTCGTGTCATATCCACAACACATTTGGAACCATAGGAACGGCCCACTTTGCAACAGGTGTTCGTGGTCTTTAGGGGGAGGTGAGGACGGGAAAAGAAAGGTGTATAATTATTAGTGTTGCTTAGACGATTGACTAGTTTCTGCAGATCGAAATATATTATCATACCTGAACAGCACGGATTTCGATCTGATTTTTCCAAGCATTCCCAACTCATGAGTGTAGTGGAAACTATTCACGAAAACTCTACCAACAGGCAGTATACCAGCATTGTATTTTTCGATATAAGTAAGGCTTTTGATAAAACCTTTATTCCTGGTCTGCTTACCAAGTTGGTTCGACTTGGTATTTCGGTACAGCTTTTGACCATCATCGACTCGTATCTCACTAATCGTTCTTTCCGCGTAAGGGTCGATCAAACTTTCTCTTCCATTTGACCAATTAGGGCCGGGGTTCCGCAGGCCAGAAATTTGAGCCAGTTACTTTTTAATATCTTTTTAAATTACTCCCCCAAGATCCTGCCGGTAAAGGTGGCTATCTTTGCAGATGACACAGCCTTAGTTTCTAGAAGCTACTCACCACACAACGCTGTTAACACTCTACAAAGCTACATAAAACATAGCCTTGAGCAGTGGCTCGTGACCTGGAGAGTCAAAATTAATCTGACCAAGAGTCTGCATTTTCAAACCCAACTACCGAGAACGTAGTCATAACTTTACCCTTAAAATATTAAATGAACCGAATTTGGGTGTCACATTGGACGCCAAAATGACTTCAGCACATCCAGAACAAAGTAGCAACTGCTAATAAAACTTTTACATCCCTCCTCCCATTTCTTGGTAGAAATCCATACCTTTCCCTTCCTAATAAGCTGATTATCTATAAACAAATCATCACACCTGCCTTTTTGTACGCTTGCCCCGTCTGGGGAGCTGCTGCAAAAAGCCATATCGAGAAACTGCAAGTTTTTCATAATCAAGTTTTACGTTGCATTGTAAATGCACCCTGATTTGTCCAGAACGAGGTGATTCATCAAGATCTCAAAGTCTCAGACATTGCTGGGCATATTCCGAAAACTTCATGAAATTTTTTCATAAAAAACACTAGCAAACCTTGATGTCGATGACCTGATGTTGAGAGATGTCGATAGTAGCTATGACACTTCCACACCTTCCTATCTTAGGAAAAGAAGACCTAGACATCTTTTTGGTCCTACGGCGCCACCGTGGAAGCGCTCCAGGTATTTGACGCCCCAAGCAGGAGTTTCCTAATCACGTCGCCGGGCGACGATAGATGGCGACTCTGTTCCACTTAGGCATTGCCTAGGCAATATCGGAGTGACATGGGGCCGCCTGATTCGTCCTCCCCGGTGAACCCACAATCCTATTGAACAATGCCTTGCTTTAGCTCGCGATTTAATGACAGCTGTGTCTCACCAATTGATGCCTAACCTCAGCATATATGCTGATTGTAATATAATTACAATATAATTGTGACGTGAATTCAATAAACTCTTAACATAAAATTAATCATTAATAACTAAACACAATGTAAAACTGCCAATCTATAAAAATACTAATTTGTTTTTCTAAAAATCTGAACTTCAACTCAGTTTAATTTAACTTAAACTCAACCTTATTTTCCTAAAATCTAATGATAATTGTTTCTTAACCTTTTTATTATGGTAATCTCATACTTTATTTGTATTTACCTCAAGTAAATACTTGTAACTTTGGAAGTTTCTTCCTGATTTTCCAATGGTCCGCTCTTCCCCTGGCCCCGCCCTCTTTTTTCCACCACAGTCCAGTTACAGCCATCCCAAGACGAAAACGACATACCACAAGCGGTCTCTGACCTCTGCAGAGCATCCGTGTATACGAGGAATGCAATTTGCTATCTCATGTTGCTATTTGGAAAATCTGATTTACGTGGACTTTTTATACTTTCTGATGTGGAGGTGAGGGTATTTCGAGCCCAGGTACTCCGAAAGCAAGCGTCTTGGCTTGGCTTTTGGCGAAAGGTGTATAAGCGGATGAAAAGTCGGAAGAGGGGTCAAAGAAAAAGGTCGCCCACAAACGCGTTTATTTTCTATCTGTTTTTTGCAAATCGGATTCGAAGATCATTTTTTTTAATCAGTTTTTTTATAACAATCTGTAGGCTGATGAAAATTCTGCTACGTCCATCTCCCGTTTCGCAATTTCTGCTACCAGACTCAGAGAAAGTGTATGTAGATTACAGAATAAATGAAAAATGCAGAACAGGTTCAGATATATAATAAATGTATGAGCAGTGTAAATCTAATCGATCAATTGAAGGTTGCATATGAAGTTGAACGAAGATAAAAAATCAAATATTATCTGTGAAAATTTTGATTTGGGCATACTCAAACACTTAGCCTGTTTCAAATACTATTATCCATCTCCCCATCCAAAAAAATGTTATATTACACTCATTCCTGAACATGTCCTGGAAAATTTTTGGAAGAGCAAATCATGAGCACAATGTGCAAAATCTAAGATTGAAAACAGAACAGAAAACATGTGCAGCATTTGCGAGGTTAATCTTTGATTTACATTTACCAGAAACTACTTTGCTTAATTTCATACTTTTTATTTAAAAAGAAAAATTTAAAGGGTTTAATGTTTACTTATTATTCTATTTTTGCCATTTGTACCAGGTATTTTACTAAAGTTATTAATAAATAAACAAATATATTGGCTGCATTGTTTCATGTTTCTTTCCCTTATCGACAATAGGGATAGTTACATGCCCCATGTTATTTTTCAAAATATAATAACACAGAATCAGAGTGTTCTTTGAATGCATCTCATTTATCATATTTTTAGAAACAATTTTTTTTTTATTCTGTATCTCTTGTATGACACTTGGGTGTCACAACTAGATATTTGGCGTCCACTATTGGATTTATTGAGCTTGTTTTCAGTATAATTTTTCTTTCAAATTAAAAAAAATGAAATAGAAATAAAAAGTTGATTCTTGACAAATCAATGAATGTATAGTGCACATTTGAAAAAAAATTCTTAATGAGAGTTTATGGCTGAGCTTCCGCAAAAAAAAAAAAAAAAAATGACTATATATATATAAATATACATTTATATTATTAGTATTGCAATAAATGATACTTGTTCTCTCTAAAGGCGGGATAGGGCCATACTGCCTTTCGGGAGGACAGTATTGCAGTTTTTTACACATTTTTTATACATAGATTACTATAATTAATACATACCCTCTATTTATACCTTTTGGTACGAACCATGGAGCTACTCCACCAATCAATAACCAAAATAATGTAAATATTAAGAAAGGTACAGAAGAGGCACCCATTTTTGCAGGTCCCAAAAAATTTAACTTATTATTTTCCTTTATTAATTTTTGTCATGTGAAATTATTGCGGTTAAAGTTAATAGGTAATCTGCGCGATATCAACAAATCAACATTGCGGATAGTTAGGCATACAGCTACTTTTGCGGTTTTGCAGCCTTTTAATGCTTGATAGAAAGTTGCAGTGGCTGTCAAAATAGTAGTTTTTGCCATTTTAAACTTTTAAGCATTGATTTGGCAACAAGTTGAGCATTTTTAGTTCGGGAGCATAATTTTCTGAGTCCCGCTCGCGGGAAATGAATATTTATATGTTATCAAATTATGTTTATGATTTTGAGACAGTTTTGAGATGTACACATAATAGAGTAGTTTACTGATATAATGTGTTTCAAAGACTATCTGATGCCATGTGTTATGTATTTATATAGGAATGATTTGGATTTGAGTTGCATTATCTAGATGTCAATTTAATTTTTCTCTCAAATTGTAAGAAATTGCTTGTTGGATTTTGTTTATTAAATACTATTAGATTAAAAATGTACTGTATGTAATGTAATATTCTTTCAATAAAAGTGCTTATTGTATATTATGTAATTTTTTTTTATCGGTGTTATGAGCTTTGTTTGACAATGCATTAATTCTCATTCTAGTCACAATTTCTTAAAAGTGTTCCATAGAGTCTGTTTCGTTTTGTACAACATTTTTATTGTGATGTGAATACAACTCTAAACATTTCGTTCTTGATATACTGTGAAACTTCTATAGATCTCTGCCAGCAGAGTTTCATTAAGTTAAATTGTATCAACATACATTTTACATACATCAACGTGTACATACATACGTACGCATACATCCTGTTTAAATAGCATTTTCTGCTGACTTTCAAAGCAAGGATTATTGAAATATATAATTATAAGAATTATTACAAACGTAAATAGTTAAACATTAGATTCCAAATACGATAAATTAATCGTGTTATGATTTAAATGTAGTTATAAAATAGATTTGAATTTTGTCATGTATTACTGAAAAAGTGTCTGCTAAGTTAACCATTTGCAGAGTACTTGAGTTCTGTATGCATACATCTACAACTTTTTTAGTAGTTGTATCGAAAATCAATTTTATTTATTGTTCTGTGAGCTTTGACATTTAAATTAACCATAGTTTCAATGGTTCAATTCATTTTAGCTAGGGATACTTAGAGGTACTGAGCACTCCCCAACAGTTATACATCACTTCCAATGGTTGTTACAATGCAAAATAGCATTCTACATTGCTATTAAAATATTTAAAGCTTAGCATTTGCAAATTAAAAATCCTAACTTTACATATGTTTCATCTGTTTTCTGCTTTAACATTGATAATTATAGGTACAGCGAAACATAAAATCTTTCATTCTTTAGTGCAACTCGAATTTTGTATAATTTAGTTATGAAAACTTTTTTTCATTAAAGTATAATCTATTTAATATTTTTATAAAATAGGATCTAGTGAAAAAAACTGGTCACACCTTTGGAACTATTTTAATTTACAAAATTAGAGTTGTTTAAAACCACATTTAATAAATTTATGAAGTGTATGAGCATCAGTTATCAATTTTGCGACTTTGTCGGCATTATGAACTTAATAAAGGGATCAATATATATATATATATATATATATATATAAATATATATTTATATATATATATTGGGTTTTTTTTTAGTTGAAACTTCTCTATTTCTTTCAATAGATTTTCAAACTTTTGTTATATATATATATATATATATAAGTTCATGCAAATTAAATGTTTGTGAAATTTATTTATACATTTTCTTGTTGCACATTTTGCATTATAATACCATTATAGTTAAAAATAAACAAATAAACTCTTTCTTTCAGAATTTTAAATTATGGCAGAATCAAGTACTTCAGTTCCAACAGACCTTTTTAAAGGTCTCAAATTTTGTCTACTTGATGACGGGGACTTGGTAGATAAGGTAATTTTTTCTTAGCTATCTTAAATTACAGTATTTAGAATTTTTACCCATGATTTTGCTTAAAAAATTTTTTTAGCATGATTTATAAAACCCATATGTTGTAATTAAGTAACTCAGACTTGATGTGTTTTATTGGGTATTTTTTATTTATTTATTTATTTTTAAGATAAACTTGTGGCAAAAGAAATTTTTACTGTTAGAAAACAATTTTATGATTTCTATACAGTTAATTAACCTGGCTTTAAGTTTACAGTTAATTAATCCCACTGGCTTTTTGCAAACACATTATAATTTAGCATCCTTAACTGCCCATGCATTTTTTGTCAATGACTTTTATTAAAAGAATTCATAAGTGATAACTAATTTATGTTGAAACTTGTCAACACTGGTATATCTGTGCATCTTTCCTAGCAATATTTAGGGCTGATTTGGAACAACTTTAGTGTACAGAATGTTGTCAAAATCCTCTATTTTTTTTTGGTGAGCCAAAATGTTGCCAAGGAAGATTATGTTTGAAAAGTGATTAAATACCATGTAGTATATAAATAATTGAAATATATATGTTTTTATTTAAATATATAAAAAAAATGTAAATATCATAAACAGAAGATAGCACATTTCAGTACTATAAAGATGGATAAAGTAATATACAACAGTTGATCCATAGCAATTCGAACATGGATCTACAACTGCTTTTTAGTCTTACTTTGCTATACTTGTCTGCTAAAAAACATCACAGAATCCATCCCTGTTGGTTGTTAGAGGTCGCACATAGTAAATGTTATTTGTGTAACAGTTGATCAATAGCAATTTGAACATGAACCTACGATTGCTTCATGATCTTACTTCGCTATGCTCACCTGCTAAAACAAATCACAATATCCAGCCCTGCTGGCTGTCTGAGGTTTCAAATAGCAAAAGCTGTTTGTGCAACAGGTGCTTCATGGCTCATAGAACAGCATAAAAACATAATGAAAATAGTTAAAAAATACAATTAAAATACAAATATCATACAAAAACAAAAGATAGTACCTACATGTCAACACCATAAAATTGGAAATTTCCATCCTAAAATTTTTTATGTGGCTTACATTTTTCCCAATCAATCATTCTGATATATTCCAGAAATTTATTAAAATAATCAATTCCTTTACTCAATTAAACACTCTAAAACTTAGCTACAGCACGGCTAAAAAACCAAAAGAGAAGCTATGCTTAAATCAAAATAAAAATTCAATTAATTTAATTTGATAAGCCATGCTTAAATCAAAATACAACAAACAATATAGCCTGATTTAAGGATATCCAAACTTAGAACTACATTAAACTCTTCACCACAATTTAATGTGAAAAGAACCAGTTATAAGTTCCGAACTAAAAACTAGGACGGGTTGCCAAAAATTACCACATCACATAATTCATAGCAACTTGCATTTGGCGAGTGAAATTCATATTCCGTGTACTAAAGCTGTACTGCTGATTTTAGTCTTGGTTGCTTAACTAGCCATGTAACAATAGGAAAGCAGAATTTTGGTATATGTGCTGCACACAGAGCTGGGATGCCTGTGGTAAAAAACTTATATAAGCATAGAATATGTATGCAGAGTATGTATAATATATAGAAAAGCTATAATATAACACTACGATTATGATATAAAGATGCATTTTAATTTTTAAATGTATTTCCTTACTTTTTTATTATTCAACATGGTTTTCTTCCCTCCATTTTGTTTTATTTAAAAAAAAATTATGAAGATATTTGTAATTTTAAAATAATTTATAAAAATATTAGAAACTGAATCATGTATCATATTATTCTAAAAATTATATTTGTATACTTTTTTATTATTCAACATAGTTTATTTTCCCAAATGTTTTATTTCAAAACAATATATGAAAATTGTTGTATTTTTACTAGTGTTTACCAATTCACTAAACTACTGCAAAAGTGCAAAGATTTGTTATTTGCAGATTATTGATGTGTATAGTTGGACTTGAGAAATTTCTCCTCAATCTAGGAGCCAAGTCAAAAAGTTAGGAGCCATCTTTTAATTTTACAGTATTTTGTAATTTAACGACATTTGTTATATAAACAGCTTATGATAAATAGTTGCACTGGTACAGCTACACATAGAGGTGACTAATATTTAAATTTATAAGGAAAGCAAAAAAATTAATATATTTATTAATGTAATATGAGAATATTCAATTTTAAACCTTATATTTACATTAGCAGTTTTACTGTGCACATATGAAATCATATTGCACTTTATCAGCAATGACCATGCACATGCTTTTTGGTTTTTGAAGTAAAGTACTATTCTTCCACAATTTCTGAAGAATTAAAATCTTTCATAGACAAGACCATTCATATTGATCATCATTATGTTACTTAAACTTTCAATTTTCATAGATGATCGGAATTTTGTTTTTATTAGGTTCATAAGACTGAAGCTTCTTTCACAACATACGGCAGAAACATGCAACACTAATATAATCTATAATAATAAAAAGAAAATGTCTGTAGCAGAAAATCTAAATATCATACGGACATGAAATTTGGTACATAGGTCCTTTAGGGCTTGGTACAATGCTTCTCTGCATTATTTTTTTAAAAGTCATATTATTTTAGTTCTGGAAGACTTACGGCGAACTGGCGATGCTTGCAGCCCTGTGGCGATTGCCTTCTTACATGACTCATCCATGGTGCTGGTGGCACTATAGGGCTAGTGGCCGGTGTCAGATGGGGGAGATAACTGTTCAATTTTTTCCATTTTAAATGAGGCACTGTAAAGCTGATTCTCACTACAGATGGGGTAGAGCAAAGCTCTCAACTAGGAGAATTTATATATTCTCGAATTGACTATTTTTTTTCATCAAACTGCCAAATTTATAGTCGTCAGCGCTAATTTTTTAGGCTACCTGCTGCCCGGGATTTGTTGAGCCTTGCTGTATAGGATAATTCATAATTGTGCTAACATGTCCAATTTTATTTGAAATTATAAGATTATTTTATAGACTTACATGCACTTGGCAAAAGTGTTAAAATTAACCTTTATTAAAATCATATCTAAAGAACAAAATATTTAAATTTTTGACACGATTTTACTAGTTACTGCATAGCAACTAAAAACTAGAACACACAACAGTAAATACTGCAGTATTAAATGTAATAAAAGTATTCATAGAGTACTATTTGCCTCATGGCTTATCTGAAGTTTGAATTATTCAAATATTATATAGAATATAATAAGTTTTCACATTTTATGGAATGATATTTCTCCTCTGTAGACATGAAGTCTAATCTTCCATGTTAATATTGAAATTAACAATTCACATTAATGTTTTACTTTTGTCTTATCAATGGTAATTATAGAATAATACTTATGTACCAAAATTCCAACTTATATCTCATAACTTTGATTTGTTTATAAGATGTTATCTTCTGTTGGTATTTGATATATATATATATATACACACTTATCTCCCGATTTACACGGCACTTGTTTTACACGATTTCGCTTTTACACGGTTTATAAATTAACAGATTTCAAAAAATTGATAAATATGTATATTCCGCTCCATATATGCCTATACAAAGATTTGATGATTTTGAATTTTATTCCTTTGGTAACACTGATGAAAACAACAGGGGATTCCCGGTGTTGTAAAATATATACATTTAGGGGAATCCTCGTAATGGAGAGTCCCCGTATAGGGAAATCCCCGTAATAGGGAAATCCCCGTAAAAGGGAATCCCCGTATATATTTCACAACAGTAAAGCTATCTGGTTCATGCAAGTACATAGTGCAGAAACATTTTAGCAGCAAAGCTTATATTATTGTACGTTTATCTTTTGAACTGGCAAGTTTTCAACATTTATAGTTTTTCTTGCATCTTTATAGTTGCGTAAATTTGTTAAGGTTCTATAATGTCAAAGGATTTGAAGAAAAATCAAATGAAAAGTTATTTCTTTAGAAACTAAAATTCAAATATTACACCGTTTACGTAATAGAGAAAGAGGAACGGATGTTGCTAAATTTTACTCCATGAATGAAGCCACAATAAGGACAATAAGAAAAAATGAAGACTCCATTAGGAAAAAGTGTAGCAGCTGGAACCTGCAGCAGTATGAGTACGACTTCATATGTTAGAGATGTTACAGTGGAAAATATGGAAAAAGCCTTAGTGATATGGATAGAAGACCAAACTCAAGCGAATCCCGATCGATACCAATGCTGTTACAAATAAAGTTTTGAAGATTTATCAATCACTTGAGAATCAGTCGCCGTCGACTTCATCCGATGAAAACAAGGTATCTTTTTCTGCAAGCCATGGGTGGTTCGAGACATTCAAACAAAGGCATTCTTTACATAATCTGAGAAGGAAAGGTGAAAGTGCATCTGCTGATTCGGATGCGGCACAACAATATCCGGCAAAACTTGCTGAAATCATTGCCGCTAACTCCTTCTGATCAGTTTTTCAATTTTGACGAGTCCGGATTATTCTGGAAGAAAATGCCGGAAAGAACCTTTATAGCCAAAGCTCACAAATCAACTAGTGGTCATAAAGTAGCGAAAAGTCGTATAACAGTTCTTTTCTGTTGCAATGCTCCTGGCGATTATATGATGAAACCATTGGTGATTAACAAATCAAAATCACCACGATCATTCAAAGGAATATATATCAAACACCTTCCCGTCTATTGGATGGCTAATAGAAAAGCATGGGTCACTGCCATAGCTTTCAATGAATGGTTCCATAACTTCTTTGTTCCAGATGTCAAAAATTATTTAACTAAAAAGGGATTGCCTTTTAAGGCTCTTCTATTAATTAATAATGCACCAGGTCATCCTCCAGATTTACAACACGAAAATGTGAAAGTTGTTTTTTTACCAAAGAATACAACTTCCTTATTACAGCTGTTAGATCAAGGAATAATTTCGACTTTTAAAGCACTGTACATCAAGCAAACTTTCAGGTATATCTTAGAACAAATGGAGAATGATGAATCTCTTACTCTGATGGATGTTTGGAAGAAATTTACAATTTTAGATTGTGTTAAGCATGTTGGACTGTCATACACTCAGATCAAACAATTGACGATCAACGCCTGCTGGAAAGCAATATGGCCGGATGTTGTTGAAAGTGGAAATGATAAATCACCAATAGAGCATGAATATTCTCAGATCACTGAGTTGGCCCATACTATAGGAGGAGAAGGTTTTGAAGATTTAGCTCAGGCAGATATTGAAGAAATAATGGCTGATGAAGAATTGAATGAAGATGATTTAATTAACATGGTTCGTGAAACAAACAAACATGATGAAGACAATGATTCTGATGAAGAGCAATCTGAACCAGTTGCGTTCACAGCAAGAATCATAAGCGTAGGACTTGATTTGGGAAGAAAATTGGGCAACCATTTCTTACAATATGACACAAATGTTGATCGAGCTCTCCGATTCCGGCGAGACCTTCGTAAATGCTTAAATCAATATAAAGAGGTCTATAAAGATTTAGCAAAAAAACCTACGCAATTATTAATTACCGATTTCATGACAAAGTCTTGTCAACCCGAGATCTTGCCTAATTCGCCAACCATTGAGCCAGAATCGCATCAAGAAAGCTCAAGTGATGAAAGTGACATCATACCTATCAGAAAGAAAAGACTGATAGTACATGAAAGTGATGATAGTGATTAAACTTATAATTAATTTTTAAGGGTCTTTTTGTTTTTTTGTTCTTTGTTCCTAATGTAAAATAAATTAAATATGTTATATTACTGCTTTCATATGTTTGTTGTTTTATAAACTAAGTATAATTTTAAGTTTTCTAAGATGTCTTACTTTTGTTTTACTTAAATAAATGACTGAATCATACACATTTTGGGGTTATTTTCATTTTACACGATTTTACTTAGCAAAATCCAAGATTTCAATTTATACGGTTTTGTGCAGAACCTATCTTCCGTGTAAATCAGGGGACAGGTGTATATATATAAGTTAAAGATCTTCAAGTTTAAGTTTCAGAATTATTATTGTCTCAGACTATGTGTTTAATTATAATAAATTTATAAACTGGTAATACAATTTATTTTTATCTTAAACAGTGAAAATATGTTAATATTTTAAAATATCATGCATCCTTTAAAGTCTTAATATATTATTTAAGTAAAGTTAGGTAAAATGATTGATTAGGTTTTCTATAATGTAGAATAAGTAGAGAACCATTTATTTTATGTCAAATGTAAAATACACATTCTATGTGGAATACTTATTTTATGTGTCCAACTCTGGATGAACACAGATTTTTTTTGTTTTATTTAACTTTTAATCACTATATATATATATTTTTTCTTTTAACTATTAATCACCATAATTTTTTTTTTAAATATTGACATTCTTGAAAATTGAAATAGATGCAAAACTATTGTAAATAATATTTATAACAACTTTACAGTGTTAAAAATTAATAGCAATTGATATTAATTTTTTTTTTGCAAATATTTATTACAAATTAGAGTTTTTAATCAAATTTTGAAAATATGATACTGATATTCTGATAAATGTTGAAGCATGATAAGAAACATAAATTTCAATGTGGGATTTCAAAGTCACATTTATTTGTTTTTAATCACACATTGTGAAACAAAAGATGCCAATTTTCTATGTGTGGATTGCATCGCTGATTCTAAATCTACTTTCAACTTGTTTCTGATTAGTCATTATTTTTATTAGGTAAAAGGGATACTTCTTGAAGGAGGTGGAACTCATAACAGTTATTTATCAGATATGGTTACTCATGTGATCTGCGATAATCCTGATAACCCAGGGATAAGTGAAGCTCAAGAATTGTTTGAAAAACCTGTTGTAACAGTAAGTGAATGAAAAATATTTTATGTAGGAAGAATATTGTAACTAGCAATGTGGTCCCAAAATCGCAGGATTATAAATGTTAAAACCCTGAGATTGTGGTATTTATCTCAGTTATTTTGAATTATTAAATAATACTTTCTCAATTTTGAAATTATGTCAAAAGCATTATAGTGATTTCACCAATTTAACGAATCAAGATTCCCTTAGAAAATACTATTTATATTTTTAAAATTGGATTATTTAAAGTTTATAATTAAAATTTGTTCTAATTGTAATTGGGTTCCCACACAATATTAAATAAAAAAAAATATCTATTTTCTTTTTTATCTGATATTTGAATGACTTGGATAATTAATAGATATTTATTGCCAAATGCTATCCTATTTGATAATAGTATAGTTTTAAGACTGGCTGCAACCGCTGATAAATAGTACATTAACACTATAGAAAAATGCTTGTCAAAAAGAAAAATTACTTTGGTTTGTTTTCATGAGTCAAAAGTAATATTTAGTTTCATTAAATATATTTTTTTTTTACTTCCCCCACTAAAGGGGAGTATTGTTTTCATGTTGAGTAAATACTTTTCAGCCAAGTTGAAAATCTATACATTTTCAGAGATGCTTAATTGCAGAAAAGAACTTTTTGGTATTTCTTCCATCTGTCTCTAAATTGAGGTAACCCCATTTGTTCAAAACTATGTGACCAAATGGAGCCAAATTTTGAACAAATTTAAGTTACTATATTAAGAAAAAAACCAATGTAACACTGTATTTGTATTTGAGTCATGTATGGCATGTGCAAACATAATTTTCATGCCATAGCAATATTTTGAAAGCCACTCAATCATTAAAACCAAATTTTGTACGAGGCATGTTTTTTAAGTAAGTACCGTTTTGGAATTAAAAAAAGACGTGCAAAGATATCGCAATAATTTTATTTCTACATGAAAGCCTGTACCTTAATCTACTTTTCTACATAATTTCCGTGAATATTGAGGCACTTGTCATAACGTGGCACCAGTTTTTGAATACCCTCCTCATAAAATTCTGCCGCCTGACTTGTTAACCACTGTATCACAACTGTTTTGACTTCGTTATCGTCTTGAAGACGCTGACCACCCAGGTGTTTCTTCAAGTGCAGGAACAAATGGTAGTCGCTGGGCGCCAGATCAGGGCTGTATGGAGGATGATCTAGAGTTTCCCATTTAAAAGATTTGATGAGATCTTTGGTCCGATTAGCCACATGTGGACGGGCATTGTCATGCAGCAAAACGATACCCTTACTCAACTTGCCACGTCTTTTGTTCTGGATTGCACGACGCAGATTGTTCAATGTCTCACAATAAGACGCTGCATTGATTGTCTCATTACAAGGCAGAAACTCCACTAGCAATACTCCTTTTTTGTCCCAAAAAACTGTGCACATGATTTTCCGGGCAGAAATTGTTTGCTTAAACTTCACTCTTTTGGGTGATGATGAATGTCGCCATTCCATGGATTGTTGTTTTGATTCTGGTGTGACGTAGGCCACCCATGTTTCGTCACCAGTAACAATTTGGTCTAAAAAATCTTCACCTTCATTGTGGTACCGCTCAAGGAAAGTCAATGCACTGCCTAAACGTTGGGTTTTGTGCAAATCCGTCAACATTTATGGAACCCAACGTGAACACAATTTCCGGTAAGTCAAGTTCTCGGTCACAATGCGATACAAAACACTACGAGAATATTGAGGAAACCAGTCGCACATTGATGAAATTGTAAAGCGTCTGTTTTCTCTCACCTTTTCTTCCACTTTCTGCACCAAATCTTCATTAAAGACCGAAGGACGCCCACTCCGTTCTTCATCATGCACATTTGTGCGGCCATCTTTAAATGCTCTCACCCATTTCCTTACCATTCCATCACTCATAATGTTTTGTCCGTAAACTTCACAGATCTCACGATGAATATCGATCGGTTTTACGCCTTTAGCACTAAGAAATCGTATAACAGCCCGTACTTCAAAATCGGCGGGACTCACGATTGTCGGAGGCATCTTAAACACTCAGTAAACAACGTATACAATGAAGAATCAGACTGTAATGGCGTCAGTGCGTAGACAAGAGATGTAGGTAACCAGCGCGCATGCGCGGAACGCCGACCGTAGCGCTGCGGCGGCGGAATCGCAAAACGGTACTTACATAAAAAACATGCCTCGTACAAATGCAGTTTGTTATATGCATCTAAAAGCAATATTTATGTTTTTCTTTTAATGTTGCTCTATGTCATATACAATTTGCTTTGCAAATTTCATAACTTGTTTTCCTTTTATACTACTCAACTGATTGAAACCCGACTGAGGTATGTAACTACATAAATGTAGAAACAATGAAGTTTTGCCGTTTCATGCAGTGCAAGAGAATTTTTTGCATGTTATTGTAATATTTCCAAAATTAATTAGCTAAGTGATATCAAATTTGGGTTCACAGGATGTTCAATTGTTGTATTGCTTTTCCTTTCCTTTGAAATTATTATTTATTTGTTTACTTATTTTATTACCTACAGCTTGGTCTGTGCTCAACCATGTTACACATTTAAAACATCTCAACATAAAACTTCTAGAAGTACCACTTACCTTTAAATGACTAAATAGCACAGCCAACACAAGTCAAGAATGACACTCAATATTAAATTTAAAAAATTAACTTTTATTTCTCAACAATTAAAATTTAGGTTCTTTAAACAAACTTTGACCCATAGTGGCCAAGGAAAAACAGATAGTACATTGCATTATTTTATTATTAACATCTATTAAATTTGGAATTCAAGAAAACCCTAGAACCAATTAAAATTAACCCAGGAAACAGAATCCACTCTGGTCTGAAGATCAGAGCTTGGTCTGCCTGAGGAGCTGTCCACCCCCAAAAATGTTGAGAATAAAAATAACAAAGAGCAAATTATTGATGTACTCAATAATACAGCTTGGATTTGTAAGAGAACAATATATTGCCACTTGCAGTTCCCTATGACCGGATCAAAAGCACAAATACAAATTTATAAACTTCGAGCTTAAGGCTGCACTGGTATTTGTTTCGTTCAAGGATATTATGCGCCTACACAGAAAAATATGAAGAGGGAGCACTACAGTCTCACCACTAGATCATTTTTAATGAAGTATTTATTGGAAGAAAAATATTTGTGGAGCACTAAAATGTAGAGAGGAGCACTAAAATGTAGAGAGGAGCACTAAAATGTAGAGAGATGCACTTATGACTCGAGCCGGCAATAAGGACAGTTGCGTGAGTGGAATGACGATGCACTTATGTCTGAAACGACGATACACATATCACTGGAGTTTGGAGACCGCTGCACATGAAGTTTTAGAAAATATATGAATTATTCGCTGGCAAGCAAGAGCCTGTAGCGATTTGGTGGAAATGTAGGATTAAGGAAGGCCTGTTGGGATCGATGGTACACTTTGCAAACACTGTAGGATTAAGGAAAAACTGTTGAGGTCGATGATACACCTTTCAGACAAAGGCAACTATGCCAGCATTAACTTGGACCCCGACAGTCATGATGTCCTCATTAGAAGCACACTTCAAAATCTTGGTCAAGCTGCATAAATTTGCTTGGGATTTGATTAAAAGCATCCTTACGGCGACCGCGGGAGACGGGCGCCATTGCATTGGGGCCCGTTCCACGGATCTTCGCACGATAAAAAAAAAACCACCTCCAACAGTGCCGGTCAGGAATCGAATCCCGGCAACACGCTTGCCTTCCCAGGAGACGCCAAACTTGGCGAGTGAAACCCTGCGCTTCGCGCCGAGCGCTTACGCATACACTGCGGAAATAAAACGCTGTTATGCCAAGACTCAGAAAAAAGATCACTTCTCCCAATGCGGCAACCCGCCGCACAGCAACCCACCGGATGTGATGGCACCCCAAATGCAGCTGTGAGGGGGAAAACTGATAAGAAGTCCACTTTTCTCTTAAAAAAATGCATGTTTTCTGCAAACTCGTGAATGAAGTGAATTGAAGTTAAAACACAAGAGCAGGAAGCCAAAAGATTAACAAAGGATATTTTAACGTTTAAGGATGCATTGCGTATAATTTTGAATAATAAAAGCATTAAAAAGATAACAAATTACGTTAAAGGGGAAATAAATCGCCGAAATATTCCAAAACAACAAATAAATTTAGAATTTTGAAGGGAAAGGGGAAAAATAACAAATTTTAAGCTATTTCAAATTTTGAACTATTAATTAAATTTAGAGCTGTCAAATCTCGGCATAACACAATTATCTCAGCATTTTTAATAGACCTGAGAAGTAGTTAAAATAAGGGTAAAAACAGAGTGTGGCGAAACAGGATTTTTCTATGTGGCAAAAGTCCCACACCATTCCCGCTTTGTGCTAGCAATATATCAGGTGCCATTTTGGCACAACATAGAAAAATCCTCCCATAAAGATGCATTTATTTGCAAGATCATGTATGTAATGCCAGAAATGTAAAGTAATAAATATTTGGAAGGATTAAAAAATAATGGAACCAGGAATGCGTGCGGATTATCCCCACGCTAAGCAGATGGGCGATAATATACAGGTGGCCCCATATCTTACATACCACGCCCATGTTTACATACCACGCTAAGCCGTTTGGCGGCAACCGAGACGGCGACGCCATGTCTACGGATTAGCCCTCAGCTCTGCATTTCAGCACGTGGACCGCGGACCGAAAAAGGGATATAAGTGAGAGTTGCTCGAAGTGGGAGTCAGAATTGGTCAAGGCAGGCTGTTGGAGTTAGACTAGTCAAGAAGAAGCGGCGGTAGCAGAGTTAAGAGTTGTGTGTGCGTCTCTGATATAGGAATTCGAAGGAGAGCTCATGTTCATCTGGTATTGCAAGTGTAAAGTGTGACAAAGCATCGGTGTTACCCAAGTTATATGAACGAAGATCAGGTACCGTACAATTAAACTATATGAGGATAACCTCTTTGTCTAAATTTGTGTTTTTAAGGAAAAGCTAATTAATGCATCCCACCACGTGCTCCAACCAAATATCAATTCATCTGGCATTACACCCCCCGAACTACCATTGAGATGTATTCCACTATTGTGATATTTATTTAATTTGTAAAACTAAAGAGTGTAAATTGAGTATGTGATAAATAAATGTTTGTTCCTTTACTATTAACCTTAATTTTTAGTTTGTTAACTTAGTATCCCGTTAAGCACAGAAATAGGTGGGTTTTGCGGCCACCAACGCAATGTACACAGCAGTAAGTTTTAGAACAGATTACAAGTATAATTAATATACTAATAAATAATTAATTTAATGTAAAATGCATTTTTGACAATATTAATTTTAATCAACAAAATTAATAATCGGCACATTTGGTGCTTGTGACTTTAGCAGTAACGGGAATAAAATAAGGATTTATGAAATTAATAAAAATAAAAGGAATAATAATAATAAAAAATAAATATTGATAAGGTTGGACAACTGGTGGCGACATAGATGATTGTGAAAATATTGTGCACAATTCTCATTTCTCCTTATGTTATATGTATGATTATGTAAAGTTTTATCAATGAAATGGAAAAAATGGTTCTTCTAAATGAGATCGAAGGTATAATTAGAAAAATGGGATATAGGAATGGGACCAGTTAAAAAAGTGGTGAAAAGTTCAAGTATAACAAGGAGTTCAAGTTGAAAGAAGATTCAAAAATATCAAATAAAAATTATACTAAATTGGATAGAAATAATAAAAATATGGATATTCCAGTAATGCAGATCCTGCCATTATTTTGTGGGAGTAAGGAGGAAGATATAAATTTCTTTATAAAACAATTTGATGAATTAGCGGAGTTAGCAAGTTGGAAGGAAGAGCATAAAGTGGCTATCATTAAAACCAGATTAAAAGATAAGGCTATGCAGTTTTTAATTCAAAACCCTGAATTACAAAACGAAAAGGAGTTTGATAAAATAAAAATATTACTAATAAATAAATTTTCAAACAGAATAACGATAACGCAAGAACAGGACGCTTTCAATAAAATAAAACAAACGCCTGATATGTCAGTGGACGAGCTTGTGCTAAAAATAAAAAACGCAGCGCTTAAATTTTTGAACCTTAAGGATACAACAGATGGAGAGGTAGAGAAAATAACCAATAAAATAATGTTGGGAAAATTCATTAGCGCATTACGCCCTGATTTGGCAATTGAAGTGAAGAAAAAAGATCCGCAGCGGTTTGAAGATGCCATAAAAGATGCCGAACTGTTTGAAATAATTCTTAATGATAGGACTCCAGAAGAATCACATAACGAACTGAAAGAAATGTTACTTACAACACAGGTTCAAGATTTGACTTTAGAAATTAATAAATTAAAATTGCAAAATATACCAAATCAATCCATGGAACGGGCTGTTTTTTGCATAGGGTGCGGAAAAAATGGACATTATTTCTCAGATTGCTGGTACAATGAGTGTAATACTGCATTTGCAAGGAATCCCAAACGAAGGAAGTATCAGCAATATGGGTTGGAGCAAACAAATTATATCAGAGGAAACAGAAACGAAAATCTCAGAAATTTTGAACGAGGAGGATATGATAGAAATAATAGGGAATATCAAGGAAATAATAATGATCAAAGAAATTATTGCGATCAATTAGAAACCAACGTAGAAAATAGAGAGAGGCAAAGTATAAGAGGAAATTTTAGGGGGCGCAACGGAAGAAATATAAGATCAAACACATATGAGAGAAACAATAATAATAGTAATTTAAACTAAGAGCTGGAATTTGGGACCAAGGAACGAATCGTACAAATTCCAGAGAAATAAATAAATTCGGTTCACAAACATATAGAAATAACAAAAATGGAGATGACTGGCAAAACTATACAAATTTGAAGAGAGGACAATATTATGAAAATAATGATAAAGCAAAATATGATACCAAAAGTATCCTTTCAAGCGAATGTGAAAACGTATCTAGCCCACAATTACCGATGGTAGAAATAGATTGCAAAGGAATAAAAATAATAAGTGTAATTGATAGTGGGGCTCAAGTTAGTATTATAGATTTGGAAACATTTCAAAAACTAAAACAGAATAGAAATGTAAAAATAAAATACATAACCAGAAGAGTAATACTTCAGACGTTTACTAAAGAAAATATAGAATTTTTAAATTGCATTCAATTTTCATTTAGAATTGGGGAAAAGGCATGCAAAAATTATTTTTTCGTGACAAAACAGAACTTTCAGGGGCAATATTAAATGCTTTTAGGCTACGACTTTTTATCCTCACATAAAGCAATTTTAAATACAAAAGATAACGAAGTACAATTTGGGAATACTGCGATTAAATTGTATAAAAGTGAAAATACAAACCCAATACAGAATTCAAAACAAAAACCACAAAGCCAGGGAATTCGCGATGAAAATAGATATAATAGTAATTATGAAAATTATAATACTGATGACGACGAATATGAGGAAATAAATAGTTGTTATAATGAATCCAATAATGAGAATGAAGATAGAATAAGCGAGGATAATGAAAGCGATAACGATAGAAAAGACTCTAATATGCAAAATTGTAGCACTCGCGATAATGTAAATGATGGAAAATGGTTACCAAGTTCTAATGAAAGTAATAAGAATAAGAATGTTAAAAAGAAAGAGGAAAAGCAGATTTTCGCAAAATTGAAAAGAAAAATAACATTAAAGCCAGGGGAGTCAGAAATAGTCCAATTGATTTTGTCACAGGAATTAAATGAGGGACAGGATGTTTTATTTTCTCCAATAAAAATGGCAAGAACATTAATCACGGATGAAGCGATCCAAAGTATAGAAAATAAAAATAAGATTAGAATGTTGTTATACAATGAAAAAAATTGCCAAATTACACTTAATAAAAATATGAACGTGGGTATAATAACAGAACAAATCGAAATTGTTGATACAAAAAATAAAAGCAGTAAACCCACGTTGGAAATTAATAATATTCAAAATTTAAATAAAACAGATTATCAACAAATTCGGGAATTAAGAAAGAAAGAAATATCTCCAGACGATTTTCAAGTACAGCACTTAAATAAGGAAGATAGAAATAAAGTTATTGCATTAATGATGACCAATACAGAGGTTTTTTCAAAGTCATATGCTACCCTAGGTAAAACATCAGCAATAGTACCGAAAATCGAACTCATGCACAATTATCCTATTCAGAGTCGACCATACCCAATTCCGAGAGCAGTACGAGAAATTGCGCAAAAAGAAATTAGGGAATTATTGGAAAATGACATTATTGAAAGTTCACAAAGCACGTACGCTAGTCCCATAATTCTTGTAAAGAAACCAAGTAAACCAAATGAAGAACCTAAATATAGACTTGCTATTGATTATAGGGCCATAAACGCGTATTTACCACTTTTGCCAATAAACTTACCAAAGGTGAAGGATATATTACAAAATATCGCTGGTAGTAAAATTTATACAGTTATGGATTTGAAGGCGGCGTTTTTTCAGATCGAACTAAGAAAACAAGATAGAAAGGCCTTAACGTTCACAACTTTTATGGGAAATTTTAATCCTAAAAGAATTCCGTTTGGTCTTAAAAACTCAGGAGCATATTTTCAACTTTTAATGAACAAAGTGTTAGGAGATCTATCAGAGTTAAAAATATACTTTTACTTAGATGACTTAGTCATATGCGCACAAAATAACGACGAAATGTTAGAGAAAATCAAAATTGTTTTCCAAAGATTGAAAGAAAATAATTTAACACTCGACCCGGCGAAGTTACAGATATGCAAATCGCAAATTGAATTTTTAGGATATAAAGTAAATGCGAATGGTATAAGCCCATCAATAAAAAACTGTGCAAAAGTGCAAAATTTCAAACAACCCCAAACGGTTAAACAAGTAAAAAGCTTTCTTGGGACAACAAACTATTTTAGAGGTCTGATAAAAAATTATGCACAAATTGCAGAACCGTTGGTAAATTTGACAAAAAAGAATGTTAGGTTCGAGTGGAATAATGAATGTAGAAGAGCTTTTGAAAAATTAAAAAATGCAATTTTTAAAGAACCAGTTGTAAGACAGCCTGATGAAGTAAACCCGTTTGTCTTAACTACGGATGGCTCAGGTAAGGGAATTAGTAGTATTTTGATGCAAAGGGTAAATGGAGTCGATCATGTTATCGAATTTTATTCAAGACCTGTGAACCCGGCAGAGAAGCGTTATCCTGCAATAAAGCTAGAATTGCTAGCTATACACGCATCCTTACAACACTTCAGAGAATATCTGTTCGGAAGGAGTTTCACCTTGCTGAGTGACGCAAAATCCCTTATGTACCACATAAAATTAGATAAAATGCCAAATATCATATCGAGGTGGCTAATTGACATAAGTCAGTATGATTTTAAATTCAAATATCAAAAAGGTGAAAATAACGCAAGTGATTATTGCTCGAGATATGTATTTGACAATGATAACCAAATCAAATATGTAAATACTTTAATTAAAAATGATGAGATAAATGTGGAGAAAATATTAGAGCAACAAATGGTAGATGAAAAATTAAGTAAAATTAGAGAGGAATTACAAAAAGGAAGAAACCGATATCACAATAACAAGGTATACTATATTGATAGCCAAAATAAACTGTTAATGGTAAAGAAGGAAAATAAAAGACAAACGTATAGGAAAATAAATGAGAATAAGATTGTAATACCGCACTCGCTAAAGGGAAAGATAATAGAGATAGCACATTTCCCTCATTTCGGAGTAAAAAAGACATACCAATTACTTTCAAGAAAATATTTTTGGATAGGGGCTTTCCAAGACGTGGAAAATTTTTGTAAGTCTTGTAATCAATGCTTATTAGTAAAACACAAAAATATACCACCAGCCAGACTTCAGGCTATGCCAGAAATATTAAAACCAGGAATATATTTACAACTGGATTGCGTAGGAAAACTACCGCGCAGTAATGGAGGAAATAATTTTGTAATTACAATTGTAGACATGTTTTCACGATACTTTGAGGCCTATGCAGTCAGAGACATTACTGCTAAAACAATAGTGAATAAGCTAACAAACTTCGTGACAACTTATGGAGTTCCAATTATTATTCAAAGCGATAATGCTCAAATTTTTAAAAGTAAAGAATACATAGATTTTACAAATGCATTAAATATTGAAAGGCGATACAGTTCGGTTTATTTCCCAAGTTCTTTAGGTCGTTGTGAAAGAATACACAGAGACATGAAACAATGTATAATGTGTTTGTCAAAGACTACGTTTGAATGGGATGAATCTTTAAAATGGTTTAAGTTTTATGTGAATAACACTATTAACAGTAATACAGGATTTGAGCCTTCATTCCTGTTCTATCTTAGAGATTTATCATTGCCATTTGAAAATATTAAACAAACAAACATACCAAGTAAGGAAGAAATAGATATAATGTATAGTGATGTAAATAATTATAAAAATTATGTGGCACAGCATTTAAAAAATATAGATAAAGTAGTGAAAGACGCATCGGAACAACAAAAGCTGGTAAATGACAAACAAATAAAGAAATATAAAATAGTGAGAAAAAACGATATATTTATAGGAGCGACAGTGTACCTAAAAAAGTTCCTAAAACCAAGGGTATTAGAGGATCGATATGATGGACCATTTAGAATTACGAAATTAGTCCGAAATAATAATGTTATAATATGTCTTAAAAGTGATGAAAATAAAACTTATAAAGTGCACATAAATAAACTATACATGGCAGCGGAGCGAAAACAATATTTGAAAGATAGTGACGAAAGCGAATCAAACCACACACACACACAGGACAAAGAAAAAAATCAAAATGAGAAAGTGATTAGAAATAATGATCAAAGGCAAATTAAGGAAGGGAAGGTCACTAAAGAAAAGCAATTAAACTGTGAAAATAATAGAAATGATGATGAGGTTTGTTATAATGCCAGAGGGTATAATTTTCGCCCTCGAATTGTTGTAAATAGTAATTTCATAAAAGAAAGAATATGAAAAATATGTAAAAAGTTTGTAATTAATGTCATAAATAGAAAGTGATAATTGAGTGTATATGTATATGTTTTTATGTTTTAAATTGTGGATATAAGTATATTTCAAAAAGTATGTTATGTATTTCTGACATTACATATATGGCAAGTTAAAAAAAAAAAAAAAAAAAAAAAAAAAAAAAAAAAAAAAAGTGAAATAACAAAGTAATTTATAAATAATATGGTGGTATGGAATTCAACCATAACCAAGAATCGGAAGTTGATAGTTGCACTACTACAATATGTTACAAAATGAAATGATAACAAGAAAATGTATAATAATAATAAAGTAATGAATGCTGTTATGTAATGATATGTCGTATGTAAATAATTATGTAAAAGGAGAAATGAAAATTATGCATTGCAAATAATATATATCAAAATTTACAATTTAATAATAATGTGAATGTTGGTAATCCTCATGTAATTTATGGTACATTATGTCAATTATGAATAATGGACTAACTTGACAGGGAACTATCAAGAAACTACAAAGAACTATCAAAGCTATGAGTTGTACGAGGCTAAAAAGTGGAACTCAGCCTTTCTCACGATGGATGAACATATGTGTTTGCGAGGAACCATTGTGAACTTAATTTCTTACCACTGGCGTGAAACTGTGGGAGAGTAACTTTTGGACTTTTTTTTCGCGGGGGGGGGGGGGGTGAGAATGTAATGCCAGAAATGTAAAGTAATAAATATTTGGAAGGATTAAAAAATAATGGAACCAGGAATGCGTGCGGATTATCCCCACGCTAAGCAGATGGGCGATAATATACAGGTGGCCCCATATCTTACATACCACGCCCATGTTTACATACCACGCTAAGCCGTTTGGTGGCAACCGAGACGGCGACGCCATGTCTACGGATTAGCCCTCAGCTCTGCATTTCAGCACGTGGACCGCGGACCGAAAAAGGGATATAAGTGAGAGTTGCTCGAAGTGGGAGTCAGAATTGGTCAAGGCAGGCTGTTGGAGTTAGACTAGTCAAGAAGAAGCGGCGGTAGCAGAGTTAAGAGTTGTGTGTGCGTCTCTGATATAGGAATTCGAAGGAGAGCTCATGTTCATCTGGTATTGCAAGTGTAAAGTGTGACAAAGCATCGGTGTTACCCAAGTTATATGAACGAAGATCAGGTACCGTACAATTAAACTATATGAGGATAACCTCTTTGTCTAAATTTGTGTTTTTAAGGAAAAGCTAATTAATGCATCCCACCACGTGCTCCAACCAAATATCAATTCATCTGGCATTACACCCCCCGAACTACCATTGAGATGTATTCCACTATTGTGATATTTATTTAATTTGTAAAACTAAAGAGTGTAAATTGAGTATGTGATAAATAAATGTTTGTTCCTTTACTATTAACCTTAATTTTTAGTTTGTTAACTTAGTATCCCGTTAAGCACAGAAATAGGTGGGTTTTGCGGCCACCAACGCAATGTACACAGCAGTAAGTTTTAGAACAGATTACAAGTATAATTAATATACTAATAAATAATTAATTTAATGTAAAATGCATTTTTGACAATATTAATTTTAATCAACAAAATTAATAATCGGCACAATGTACATAAAACACAATTATGTACTTTATTATTTTATTTATTTCAATTGGAAAACTTTAACATTTTTTCTTTAGTGGGATAATTTTTTTTCCCCAAAGTATTTTGCAAAGATGCATTTTTTTTGTAAGATAATAAATGTAGAACACAATTATGTATTTGATTTTTTAATATTTTTTTGTTTTAAGTGTTTGATCTCTGCCTTATCTGATGGTGATCTTGACTAGTAGTCTTTTCTTCTTTTTCCAATTCACATCAAATTAAACATATGTGAAAACATTGATTTTAGCTAAGCTTAAGATTTGGTATAGTGCAAATGTGTCATACCCAAACTGTGAGTTTAAAACTACAATTTTTTCCCATAAGGATGTCAAAATTGAGGAACAAAAGTCAGAGCATGCATGTTGAAATATTTTGTTAAACTTTCACGTACTAAAGTATCTTTTTACCTTAATAATAAATGCATATTGTTAAAAACAATTTGATTCAACTCGGCAAAGTTGGAATTTTTTTTTCACCTCGGTGATATGTGATCTTTTTCTTGCCTAAATTTAGTGCATGTGCCTATCTTGTTCAACATTTGTAAGTTCTACTTTACACTCTTGTAAAGAGCCATCTGTTAAAAAACTCTCAAATTATTTGAATTTTAGTACTACAATTTATTATTTTGCAATATATTATTAGTCATATTCACTGGTACCAGATGATACTACATGGCTTTTTCAGGGTTAACTGAATAGTATTGTTTGTCTTGAAAGATGGTGTTGCACACAGAAATTTTCTTTACTTTGTATCTGCTCCTACTTTTTGTCTCCTTTTTCTGAAAATGTCCTACTTTTTGATGCTTAAATTTGAGTAGATGCTTGATACTGATATCAGTATAGATTTTCACGTGAAATACTATTTTTTGACAAAGCCATGAAATATGCTGCTATTTATAAATCATTTTTATGCTTCATAGTATAAATAAGTGCCCAAGTGTTATATTTCAATGGACATTTTTTCTTAATTGATGGCAACCAAATTTTGACTCAATTTAGTGTTTACAAAAAAAAAAAAGGAAACAATTATTCCTCCTTGGACTTAAATCAACAATTTTCGATTTTGTACTCTTGACTACCAACTAGACCACAGGAACAAATTTGCATCTCTTTTGTAGTTGAGTACAAAAATAGTAAGAGTTAAATATGCCTGGGAGAACCTGCAACACTTTTATTCTGTGATTGTTTGTTTGAGACTGTTGCGATCAAATATGCTGGTGTCCAAAATTATCTTTACATGCATAAAAATAAGTAGCCCAAGAACCATGCACAAAGTATGTTTCCTGAGAATTTCTACAATTCAAGATTTGATTCCGGTGTTTATCGACTCAAAACAGTCTTTTGTGGCTCTGAATTATCATTTGGAAAGAATCTTTGAGGTTGCAAGCTATCGGCCTTTTAGAGCACATATGGGCAACTCCTGCCCTATGGGCTGGATAAGTCCTGTGACTTCTTTCGGTCTGGTCCACGATCTGTCCCTCATCTTTTAATCCGGCCCGCTAGGTACTAATTATATGTGAATATTATAAACATTACACCACAAAACTAAAAACTTACAGATGGAACTTATTAAATTTCGAGATTATTTAATAACATTACTTTGGATTTTTATAAATTATATTTGGTGTAAGAAAAATATACAAATTTATGCTCCTTTGCATCAAAAATCCTATCTCTTCATTCGTAACAGGCGAAAATCTCGAAAGTTATCTGAAATTATGCATAAGCAATATCAACCCCAATATTGAGAGTTTTGTAATCCAAGTACAAGGCAATCACACTAAAATGTTGAATAAAAGACTATTTTTACTTATTTACTTACTATTAATGTTATTCGTAATTATATGATTATAAAATATACATAGAATATAGATAAAAAACATTGTACAAGCTGATGTATCATAATTCATTCAATTATATTGAATAGTTGTTGAGAAATTAGTATTTTTGTGCATATAAAGATAATTTTGGACACCATTGTATAAAGATAGAAATATGTCTTAGTGCTTCAGTTGTTAGAAGCTTTGGACAATTGTTTATTTGTGTTCAACAGAGAGAAGGGTGTCGTATTCAATCATTTAGATTAATTTGTGTGATTAAAAAAATAATGACTATTATTTAGAGTCCTTTATGTTAATTTTTTGTTATGTCTTTATTGAAATAGTTAGCAATTCAACATAGAAAAAAGAGCTGTAATGTTCATAATTCAGTTTTGTAATGAAAAGAAGTTGAGTTTAAAAAATATGAGTTTTTGTGAGAAAGAATGTAGACTTCTGCATTTTAAACATCCAGGGTGGATAAAAATCATGATTTTTTTTTAAAAATAAAAAAAAATCGGATTTTTTTATTTAAATCAGATTTTTTTTATTTAAATCGGATTTTTTTTATTTATATTAGCCTTTTTCAAAATCAATTTTTTATATTTTTCAGATCAGAAGGTATTTTAGACTATATTAATGTACTGTATAATTTTAAAAAATTTAATTGAATTAATATAAGATTAAAAAATATATGCAGGGGTTAAAAATAAACCAAAGACTTTTTAAATAAATAGGTTTTTTTTTAATTGGGTTATTTTATTCAATTTATAAATCTAGGCTATATTAATTATATGGAACTATTATGCAGTTTAAGTTTTTTATTTGAATTTATATTAATAAAGAGCTATGATATCTCAAAATCTATTAGGGTTGATATTATGAAGGACTTGAAAAAAGGGAAAGGATTATGACAAGCTTATTAAAAAGTCAAGATTTTAGAGAAAGATGATGTTTTTAAGTATTAATATTTAATAATACCTTTTTCATTTATATAATAAAAACTTACCATTTAACAGGTAATTTGATTCATCTGAGTCTCTTAAATGATTTTTTATTAGTACAAATTTCTAGCACTGAAAATTGGAAGAAAAAAAAAAAAAAAACAAGCATGAAAATACAAAAAGTAAACAGTAAAGTAATACAGTAGACTCTTGGTATAATGACCCTCTTTTTCGAGACCTTTCCAATATATCGACCAGTGATGGTATGCGCCAGCAAAAATCACAAAAAAAGGAAGGAACCAAATTTTCTTATTTCTATGGTAAATATTATTGCAGCACATATAAATAACATTTCAAAAGGTATTTTAAATTTTTGTAGCTTGAAATATGCATGTAAAAACTGTATGGCAACCAATGATCCCAATAAATCATCACAAGAACAATTAAAGTGTTAAATATTGTCTAGCTATGTTTTTAGATAACTGACAAAATCTAGATAATTCTAGATATATTTTGAGTGATTTTTAGCTATAAAATTAGAAAATAGGTTGGCAACACTGGTCAGTTGTCATTGTTACTTGATTTTGTACTCCACGCAATGAGTAGTGTTATCTTCACTGACGGAGAGTTAAGGAAAGGATTTCAGCTTTTTTTTATATACTCTAACGATGTCTTGATGTGGAATTTTATTATTTTAAACATTTATTTTGTTCCAGGTTATTTTAGCATAGAAATACAAAAAAAAAAAAAAACCTTCAAGAAATGACAAAATTCAAAAATGATTTTAATCAATGATTTTTAAAAAAAAATCAAGTGATTTAAATCATGATTTAAATCAAGCCGATTTAAATCAAACAACCCTGTAAACATTTGAATTTAAAATTTGGTTGAAGTTTTAGAATGAAGTTTTGTTGAAGTTTTAGAAATACTACAAAATTAGAAAAGAAATTGTTGACATGAACCTCAAATCTATATTCTATTTATCTTTATTTTACTTGTGTGTTTTGATAAAATCTTATAAAATTATGTATTTTAAAATGTTTAAGTTTTATAAGTCCAACATGACTGTTTTCTCTTATAGAGTCAATGGGTTCTGATGTCTGTCAAATGCAACAAACTATTGCCGTATCCTTTGTGATTAAATTTTATTATTTTGCTGCTTATATTTAGTTTTTGTTTCATACCTCAAATTCAAAGTAAGACAAAATATTTAAATATAAAAAGTTTGTGGGTATATTAAATGTATTATTTGTCATAACTCCTGCTAAATTGAAAAAAATATTGTATTGTTATAATTCAGTTGTTATGTTATTGTAAACTAGAATGTATTATAATAAAATAGTATGGTAACGCGTAAAATAGTTAATACTTTAAAAATAAAGACCACCAAAAAATTTTGGCTACAATTAAAAGTCTTTTATTAAAATTTCCTTTTTACTACATATAAAAATCACACGGCCATAGCACTTTTGGGCATTACTATGCCCTTCATCAGTGGCGAAGTGGAAATAAGGTGGTGAATATGTGCTTAAATATAGGCTGTAAACGCCAGACAGTATTTACATATTAAATTTAAACTTTTTACATTTTTAAGTACAAGGTATTTAAATATAATCTAACCATAACATACAAATTGCAATAAAAGGAAAAAGGTTTATAAATTAAATGGTAACTAATAAGAATGTCGTCAAAAAATAAAATAAAGCATCAACTAAATTTTTAGAATTGACACGTAGTGAGTTGTGAATGAGACACCAAGCATAATTAAGGGTCTGAACTGGATTAAAATTACAAATAGACACACAGTAAAGATAAACAAAAAAGGATTCATAAAGTAAAATATTATGGGGTTATTGCAGCTAATTAAAAGAAAAGTTTTATCAAACATAGGCTAAAAATTATCTTTAATAACATACTGGGCGAGAGCCGTGGACAGTTTACAATTTTTAGCATCATGAGCATGTTCATGGTTATCATGATATCTCATGGTTAAATTATATTTTAAATGCCTCGTATTTAAAAATGTAAAAAATATATATTTAATATGTAAATTTTGTCTGGCGGTTATGGCCTATATTTAAGCATATGTTCGTCCCCTTATTTTCACTTTGCTACTTATGAAGTGCATAGTAATGCCCGAAAGCGCTATGGTTGTGGGATTTTTGTACATCATAAAAAGGAGATTTTAATAAAATACTTTTATTTGTGGCCAACATTTTTTGGTGGTCTTTATTTTTAAAGTAGAATGTATTATCCGGCATTGCTGATGGGTCATTCTCAAGAAATAGGACAAAATCTTAAAACATATTTCCAAGAAAAAAAGACTCCACAGAAAATTATAACAAAAGTCCCAGAGATATGTTGTTATCTGTAGCAGTCCAAAATGTAACCAGCAGTAATGTTAATTAACAATTTATTATAAAAAAATAGTTCATTTAAATTTAAGTATGTCAGGAGAAAGACAATAAAAGCCAGGAGAAAGTTAAACTTAAAATTTTAATATTTATACTTATTATTGCTATTTAATTCTTTTTTCTCTACTTTTAGTTTTAGAATCATAGAGAACTCCAGTGTGCAATGTTACTTGGTTTCGGGTAGTTGCAAAATGAATAGCTTAAATTAATTATACTTGCACGAGAAATTCTTGTTAAAATTTATTAATGACAATTTCATTAGACTACAATGTTTTTTACTAAATTGTTTGATATTGATGCATCATAGCAATGTGTTTCATAAATTTAGGAAGTTTATTCTCAACTTGATTACCTGCATAGTTTCAGCAATTTCTTCATTTTTAGGGACTTTTACACTAATTTCTTTGTCCTGATTTCTCTTTCTATCTTCCTTTGTTACTTATTGCTTATACCTTGCTTCTTCACCTTATTGGTACCATAATTGCAATTAAATTTTGTCCTGGTACATAATTATATTTTTGAAGCAAACAGTCTTCATGCAATTCGGCCATCTGGTGTTTTCTTGTTTATTGCACCCAACCTATGATTTTATATATATATATATATATATATATTCATGTACACAAAAGCAAGTATTTTGAGTATCAGTTTTAGGTTCCATTTATCAAAGGGATCATTCATCTTGCAAATATTTGAATAACTCGCCTTAAACAAATTCTGTTGGATAAATTGTTGATTTAGATTTTTCACTGTTTTTCTCTTCGTTGGTACCAGAATTATAATTAATTTTTGTTATGGTACATAATTACATTTAGTCTTCACACAATTAGTTACTACAACATAATATTGTTGCTATGTTATCTGGTGTTTTCTTGTTTATTACACCCAACGTATGATTTTTTTCTTCCTTTTATATATATATATATATATATATATATATATATATATATATATATATATATATATTTCATGTCATACACAAAAACAAGTATTTTGAGTATCAATTTTAGGTTCCATTTATTTATCAACAAGGTTTCATCTTGCAAATATTTGAATAACTCACCTTAAGCAAACTCTGTTGGATAAATTGTTGATGTAGATATTTCAGTGTATCATTAGGTACCTTTTCTGCCGTAGATTAGTCTTTTTGGAGAAATTGTTGAATTTTACACTTCATTTCTTTCGGTTCTTTTTGCCAGTTGAGCTAATTTTACGTTGTAATTCCCATCCATTTTTTCCCCCCCATGGTTGCTTGGCAGGTCTTGTATTTTATGAATAATTGACACTGCGATACTTCTCCAAAACTTCTCTCACTAAAATTTTACTAAAAAATAATGTTATTTTTGGGGATTTACAGTGTTTTATACTTTCTTGAAATGCTTGATTGATAGCTTTTCAATATTCTAATTTTTTTTTTGCTTTGTTTGGCACATTTCTACCTTTTAAAATTTCTTTGTGTTAGAGTGAGGTGTAGTTTCTGAATAAGAATTTGTAGACATTGAATTACTTTTTTGTAATGTTCACATTTCCTCTGGACCAGTAATTTCTGTCTTTGTTCTTTCTAAAGTAATTGGTATACTTTTGCTGTATCTCTTCAAATTTTTTTTATGTCATTTGATTTGTGTTTATTTGCAGATTTTTGGGCTGGACAATCAATATTTGATAGTGGACGCTTGGGAACAGCTTAGAGTGTTTTTGAAAATATTTTTACCTAAATAAGTATAAAACTACCGTATATTTCAGCGTAAAGTCAGAGTGAGACAAAAAAGCTATACTAAAATAACTATATGAATAAACTATATGAATGAGATTTTCAAGATACTGAGTTTTATTAGTGCATGATAGTGGGTTGTGCATGTTGCCTGCTTTGTTTTCCAATGCTAGTTTGAATTTACATTCGTAACAGAAACAAACCCATATCATGTTATTCTTATCATAGCCATTTCTGCCGTGTGAACATAATATACATTAAAACTCCATTATTCATGTTAAACAACTCAGTCATCTGTTAGAAATTTTAAGAGACATGCCAAAGAACTTGTTCTAAGCAAAAGCTTCTAAAAAGTATAAAGTTAAAAACATTTTTAACCTGAAAATTGATAATTATTAGATATTAAACCATATATTAAAAACCCCTGTATATAATGCAAGAAGTTGAATCAATAAATTGAACTGGTGTGAACTGGTGTATTGTGTGAACTGGTGTATTGTGTGAACTTGGATCATGTAAAATGGAAGTTGAATGGTACAAGTACTTGAATGAATCTTTGCAACCGCAAAGATTGTGTAATTTCTTGACTGTAACTGACCAATCGGAACACTCGTGGCATATGATGTCACAATTCCTTTTTATATTTTTTCACTGATTTCTGCTTTGCTCATGCATTAGTTGCATCTTTAACTACTTTATGCATTTTTAAGTGACTACTTATGCAATTTTAATTTAATTAATTTTAATTTGTGTATTTCACTTTAACTTTGCTTTGAAAACATGTTTTTTCTTTCTTAGATTCTACATATAGGGATTCTATTTCTCTCTACTTTTATAGAAATATAAAAATTAAGTTTTTCAAAAACTTTTTCATGGATTCTTTCATTTAACTTTGTTTGCAATTACTATTGTAAGATAATGCGATTTTATTATTAAAATCTTAAAATATTTAGCATAAATCTATGATGTTTTCTTTACAATAGTCATATATAGATTGTGCCAGTACAGTTTGTATTCAATTAGTATTTTAAAATGAGAAATTAGACAATTATAGTTGATACATTGTCATATTTAGTGAAATTTATGCCAAATTAATTAAATTTTATTTAACAGATACTTATTCGTATGATTTTCCTTATTTTTTTTCAAAGTAATTGTCGAAACCATTTATTAGGTGGAAAATCTATCTAAAACATGGCATGGTAAATGTTCCAAAAAACGTATTAAAAGTATATTACTTATGTACAAAGAAAAGCAATGTATTTATAAAAGAAGAAGAAACATATTTACAAATAATATCGAAGTAATCAAAAATATTATAAACAACAAAGTTTTAGGAGCGTTCTGCAAACAAATGACAAGACAGTTGCACATTCAATAAGTGGAACCATGTAAATAAACCATGTTTGTGGTAGTGTTAAAAACAGTTTGTTCAATAAATTGTCTCGTGTAAATTGGTACGAGCAGAACTTGAACAGTCAATTTATTGATTCAACTTCTTTGATTGTGTATAGGGATCTTAACATAAATCAGTTGAATGTATCCATCAATATGAATGTAATAAACTTATTGCCAACTTCAAAAATATGGAGTAGGATGCAACAGTTCCCGGACTGAATTTATAACTTAAAAAATATTTGCAGTAGAGTGACTATGATAATGTTTCTGTGTTACTACGTTTTCCCCTTCTTCTAAAAGTGGTTTGACCCAAATCATGTAGTCGGTGGGTTGCCACGGCATCATATTTTGTAGACAGGTGCACTTAGTAACCGGCGATTGAAAGAAATGGCGTTTGTTGAGCAGAGAATTAATATCAAATTTTGTGTTCGCTTAGGAAAGAGTGCTACGGAGGTTTACGAAATGTTGAAGCATGTGTACGGCAGTGATGCATTATCACAAACGCAAGCTTTTGAATTGCATTGACGTTTTAGAGAAGGCAGGCAAAGTGCTGAAGACGACGAACGTGTTGGCCTTCCGCAGACTGCCTGCACTGCTGAAAACAGGTTTCTGTGATGATGCATCGGAACAGGCAGCAAACAATAGCGGAAATAGTAGAATCAGTTGGGATATCCGAGGCCACATGCCAACGGATACTGACTAAGGATCTTGCCATACAAAGGGTGTGTCAACACATCATTCCCCGCATGTTAACCGACGACCAAAAGGTGATTCGAATGAAAATGGCGGGAGACTTAATTTTGACTGTTGACAAAGATTCTTCCCTACTTGGCAGAATTGTTACTGGAGACGAGAAATGGTGTTTTTTATATGACCTGCAATTCAAGAGAGCGTCGGCAACATGGAAATCATCACAATCTCCACTCAAATAGAAATTCCACCAAGATCGCTCTAAAAGGAAGGTCATGCTAGAGGGTTCTTCGATATCCAGGGCATTGTGCATCTGGAATTTATTCCTGAAGGACACACTGTGAACAAGGAACTCTGTGTAGACCACCTACTTCGTTTGCGCAAGTTGATCCGGAAGAAGAGACCAAAACTGTGGGCTGAGCAGTCATGGGTGCTTTCGCATGACAACGCTCCTGCACATCTTTGATGTGCAGGAGCGTACCTCCTCGTCGCTGACTTTCTTGCAAAAACGCAAACTACTGTTTTGCCACATCATCCTTACTCCCCCTGATCTCGCCTCCCTGCGACTTCAGCCTATTTCCTGAACTGGCAAGTCGCTTGCAGGGTCGTCGATTTCAATCCACGTATGTTAAAAGTGCATCGCAGACTGATTTAAAGGACATGGCTAAAAATGGATTCCAGAAGTGTTTTGATGACTTATGATGTACAACAACGATTGGGTAATACAACATTATTACCCATTATTAGTAATACAACAGGGTAATACGATGATTGGGTAATACAACAAGCGATGGCAAAAGTGTGTTGTTGTGCAAGGGTCTTATTTTGAAGGAGGATGTGTTTCAGCATTTTAATTGATAATATTTTTTAAGTTATAAACTCAGTCCGGGAACTTTTGAATCCTATCTCTTATAATTCTTTTAGTAAATGAATAACTTGTGAACAAAAACTCATAAAGAGATATAATTTTTACTCATACTTATTGTGATACTGTGGTCATGGACCTAAATGATCTGCCATATAAATGTAGAGAAAGTTAGTAGTGACACCACATAATTTTAAATACATTTTATCTGAATGAAATTACTAAATAGAAGTTTTCAGTAAACTTTTGTCTATATCAAATTTTATCCTTAGCTTGCATTTTAGATTAACTGCATTTTCTCCTGTGACAACTCAACTTTTCTCTGGCATTGTTTTTTGTGCATCTCAGGTAAGTGGTGTCTTGGGGTAATACAGTTCATTCTATGAACACTGCTCAATGTTTATTTTTTTTTTCTGTTTTATAGTACATAATCATTTATTGTATCAATTAATGTCTGTCTCGAAGCAAAAATTTCTTCAATTTGAAGCTGGTTATGTGTAGGATTGAATTTGTCAGTTCCTATATATGTTTGCAAAATTATGGCACATAATAAGTTTTCTTTCTGATATTGCAAATATTGGCTGTCATATATTGATAAATTCATAATAAGTGCAAAATTGGTCCATAGATGTTATTTGTGATGTCACCAAAGGGGTGGTTTTAAAGGTCATAGCCCTCTTCATAAACTAATTCTGTTCCAGTATTAAAATTTTACATAGTAGACACTTGTGTGCAATGTTCATTTAAAATACATTCTCGGTAAAACCTTAAGGAGATTTTCTTCCAATCGCTTGTTTCATTTTTTCCATGTTAACTTGTGAAAAAAGTTCTTAATCTGTACTAGATTTTAAGATTTTTTTCCATTGTTTTTTGTCAAACACATATTCTAAAAAGGTTTATGCTTTTTTAATAAATGGTAAAGTAGTTAGAAGTATTTTTAATATGTATTGAAAAGTAATGCATTCATTTTAGAAAAATTGAAATACTAATTATATCAGTAGTACAAACACTCTTATTCCCCAGGATTGATTTAAGCAGTATTGCATTACAATTTTCAAATTAAATTTGTATAGAGCAAGACTGAAAAATTGCATCAATTCCCAGTATTACAATACATCTCCCATAGTGATAATAGTCATCCATCACAAGTTTGTGTTTAAAATTCCCACATGTGCACAGCATGTGCACACTTTTGAATGTGTGGATGTACTATGTCATGATGCTGTTGAATGCTTGATTTTATACAGTAAAATTTCTAATAAAAAAGTGTGTTTTTACCAATAAGGCCAACTTCAGATCGTTTCTTTTTCTATTAGAGCTTCAAATTCAATAAATCTGCTGTGGAGCAAGAATCTGTTTTAAAAATAATTTGCAGTGAATGTTTAGTGGAGAGATCCCAGTTCGTCAGCAGTTTTGTATTCTGTGCGGCTTGCACAAAGAATTTTTACTCATGAAACAAGAAGAAAAGATGTTCCATAGATCCCTTTTTCCCCCATAAAAAATTCTGCTTTTCCCGAAAATTTCTTCAGTTACTTCATCTGGCAATACTCTGACACGTCATTCCATTCAAATTCATTATATGTACTGGCAATTTACTGTTCCGTGCTTTTTGAATGACTCAAACAAGATTTCATTATTCTTAGTGTGTAGAGGAGGAATAAGTTGCAAATCCTTTCAATTTTCCAGAATTTGTTCAGTTTATTGTAGCATTCTTTCGAGAATTCGATTTTCAGCAAAAATAGTCTGGCTTATTATATCACTAAGAAATCATAATGGCTTTTGTGGCATGTCTTTAATCCCAATGTGGCGCTATTGCTGTCATTATTGCTAATTTTTCGGTGAGAACACAAACAGTAAAAAAATGTGCCATCACCTCATTCGTGATAGGAAAATTTGATCTACTAATATTTTATTACCAAACATCAAATGCATGTTTTTAACAGATTCCCAAATTAAATTTTGCGGAAATGTGAAGAAAAACTGTTATAGTAACTATAAAATGTGATTTAATATATTCTGGTAGGTTGTTTCAAATACTTAACCTCTCCAGTCAATTATAAATTTTCTTAGAAAAATCATCTGATTTTTCATCTCTTAAAAAATATGTAAAAAAAATAGTTTGTTTTATAGCTTTTTGATCAAATTTCTTCCTTAAATATTTTTTTGAATAAAATGTGTATTTGGTGCCGACCCCCCCCCCCCTCCCCGCCACACTCACACACATACACTCCTATTATTTAGCAAAATATTCCCTTTTAATATTTATGGGAAGTGTTTAATTTAGTTAATAATTTGTTAATGAAAGGTTAGCAATATCATGAAAATTTGCATTTAACATGATCATTGGTATATTTTGTCTTGCTTTTAAATATTTTTTCAGTTTTGCAATCTGTTTGCATCTACTAATATTTCTATATTAATTTTGCTTTCTATACAAAGAAATTATCTTTGAAACATATTATAAATGAAATAAAGGTATATTTTCAGAATAATGTTATTAAAACATTAATATTTATTATTTAGGCAACTCTCTTAAACCCTTCCCGTGGAATTTTTCTGTTTGTTTACTTTTTAAAAACATTAAATACAACTTTAAATTACTAATCAAAAACATTGAATTGCTATGCAAGATGGATTTTGTGTAGCAATAGTTGCTATGCAAATTTTTTTCTCTAAATTGTACCCTGCTATGCTTAGTATCTGTGCTCTAAAAATCGTTGGGAAGAAATCCTGAAAACTAAATAGAGGTTAGGAACTATTTTCCATATGTTAACATGGAAAAAAGGAAAGAATTGTTATGACGGTTTTCAATGAAGCAGCTTTTCCAAATTAATTAGGGTGCAAAATTTATAATTTTCCCCCTTTCATTCAAAATTCTAAATTAATTTATTGTTATTGTGTATTTCGGCGATTTATCTCTTATTCATCATTATCATAACTCATCGCGCCTAGTGGCACATATGGCCTTCAGCTTGTGCCGCAACCAGGGTCGATCCTGTGCCGCAGTCCTTGCTTCTGACCAACTCGCCCATCCCATCAAATTTCTCTCCTGCTCCATCAGTCTCCTCCAAGTTAGCTTGGGTCGACCCTGAGATCTTTTTCCTTCAGGCTCCCAAGTAAGTGCCACAGCAGGAATGTTAGCACAAGAGATTAAAACTTGATGAAGTCACCATAGCAATTTGCAGAATGAAACGCAATACAATAAATTTATGCACTGACTGTGTGGATAATCTCTCCCAGAAAAAGGCGAGAAGCACTTGGAAACACTACAACACTGCACTTGCTGTTGTTGCACACATTTTGCTGGTCAGACAATGCAAGGGCCCGACTTGCAGACAAAGGCCTAAAGTGACAATCGATGGCTACCATTAGCGATGACAGGATGGTGACACCAGACTAAGTAAAGGAGGCACACCTCAGCAACCATGCACTGTTGCTACCATTAGCGATGACAAAATGGTGACACCAGACTCTACATAAAGGAGACACACCTTAGCAATCAGGCACTGTTTTGTACCTCTTGTTTTTGCACATTTAAAGCCGGTGAAGGAGAGACACGATCAGATCGTAGGCTGCATTGCACGCTGAAGGTATGAAGCATAAAATTTGAGAATGAAAAACAAACAAAAGTTTGTACAAGGCATGCAAATATACTGGCCTGATGGATGGCAAGACCAGTCACCTTCTAATTAATTGTTGGCACAGTGGCTGCTCGAAATAGAATGCAAATGATGATATATAGGCAATTAAAATTCTCCCATCGGTGACAGCACGTCGCGGGCACAGCCCCGGACTGCAACTGCTGGAAGAATGTAAACAAATTATCATAATTCACTATTCACCATGAACTATATTCAGAAAGACAACTTTATTTTTGGTTCACTTAATTCATTCTCAAAAGTGACTCATAGCGTTCTTTCAGCAGTAATCTTCATACAAATTATATATCCAACATGTACACAAACTCATTTGAATACTTAGGGGCAGTGCCCAGACATCGTTCTGGTAGGTACCGATCCCCGTGTATTTAAGAAGTTTATCTTGGAATCATTTTTGGTTGAGTATAGTAGTGTAGTAGTAGATCTTTTGATATAGTAAGATTGGATTAGGTTACATTATGATGGTCTTTAAATTGACTGCATTAGTTAAAATGGTGAGTTCGGTATTGAATGATACGCAGTTGTGTAAATCTGTGTATGTGATGGTTTGTGTCACATAAGTATTATACCAGTGATTTTTGCTTATAGAGCATGTGTACGACCGTTCATAAACACTAAAGTATCTAGCCATTTTGTGTTAGAACATAGTTCCTTAATGTTCCAGTATGTGACCTATGTAAGGTGGAAGTCGAACAATATATGATGAAAAGACTTATCTCTATTGATGTTTATATATTATTGTCGAAAACCTAGATCGTCCAACTCGTCTTAGGACATGAGCAGCAATTTGGTGCCAGAGGATGTTTCTATTATGGTCTTTTTAAATGTTTTCAATTCTACATTCAAACCTTGTATATATGGCGGCAATAACTACTACTGGCATGATTTAAGGCTAGAATCTCGTGAGTTCTTTAGAAGGCAGATGGGAGGCAGTTTCGTTATAGTGTGAGGCACTTTCTCATATGCAGGAAAATGCTATCTGCGAAGAGTTGATTGCACAATGAACTAGGACAGTTATCAACAGATGTTATATGGAAGTTTGATATCCTTTGGGCCACTTTTAGGAGGGCCGAAGTGGAAGTTCCACCAAGATAATGCTCGCAGTCATGCATCTAAATTAACAAAAGCAGGGTTCAAAAGAGAAAAGAATGATGTTATATCTTGGCCGAGCCTTAGTCCTGACCTAAACCCCATAGAAAACCTGTGGGGTTATTTGTCTCGCCAAGTATACGCAAACAACAAACAATATCATTCAGCATATGAATTGGAAGTCGTCATTATGAAGAAATGAGGCAATATTCCGGAATCCATCCTTAAAAATTTAATTAAATCGATGCCAAATTGTGTGTTTCAAGTTATTCAAAAAAATGTTGGAGCAACAACTTACTAAATTTGCTAAAACTTTCTTTTTCCACATGTGGTCTTATAATTTTGTGACAGGTATTTGTGCCACTCTTTTGTTATATTGCTGTTATATTTTTTCTAAATGAATTTCGTACATGCAAGTTGCTAAATTTTATTTAAAACTTGTACTGACATGGAGTTGTTTTGATTTTGAATAAAAAAACATTTCATTAATTACCTAAATAACAAAAAGTCTCGTGGTCTTATACTTTTGTAACAAACTGTATATATATTAAAAGATAAACATCGAAGTAATGAGCACAAGTCAAGCATTTAAGAAAAGAGTAAGAAACTTATTATGTAATCAGCTTATTGGAAATAATTTTGGAAGTAAAAATAACATATAATGCATTATATGATCAGGCAATTTAAAAATAATAATAACAAGTTTAATCTAAATAAATAAATAAATATAAATAATCTATCATAAATAAACTAAGGATGTCAAAAGCGACATCATATATTTGGCGCTATAACCTTTTTTGGTTCTGTCTAGTCTGTCCACTGAATAAAATGTTTTTTTTTTTCTGGGCTGTCCACCCAAATAATTTCTTTTTTAAAGTAATCAATATTACATGAAGAAATTTTTGATTGAAATTTTAATGCAATATGTATTTTTATATTTCTGTGTGTATGCTATAGGCAGGGTTGCCGGATTTTTGCCAGACCAAAAAAAGCCAGCCGGCTTTTTTTTGGTTTTAACTGCTTAAAAAAAGCCGGCTTTTATTAAAAAAAGTCAGCTTTAATTAAAAAAAGGTGGTTTTATAGCCAATTCACATTAAATTTGCATTACTTTATCTTTGATGCACTCCTAAATGTTTTTTACTAAAATGTTTATAAACTTCTATTAAATATTACCAAGTATACAAGATTTTATGACCACTAGAAAAATAATATGAAGGTAATATTTCTAAAAGAAAAAATATATATACAGTGAGGAGAATGCATTAAATTAGACAACACCAAGATGGTGTTTTGAAAGCCTCTGTTACATAATGTACATACATATTACTACATTACATATACTACACATTTTAAACACTATAATTAATTAATCAGATAAATCACCACACATCAAAAAAGAAAATACCAATTTTACTTCAAAAAGTAGTGATAGTGTTTTTTATTAAATTACTATGCATGATTTTAAATATTTATGAGTAAAAATAAGACTTGAATATCAATAAAGTCCTTAAAATTAGTTAACTAGTAAAATATATCACTAAGTAACTATTGTCCTAAAATAAAATATTTCATTATTTAAAGCAATAACATTTTTCATAAAATGTGTTAAGGACCAATGTAAACCAAGTAAAGCAGTTGGTATAACTTTTTAAAATTATTTAGCTGGCTTTTTTGCAACCAACAAATCACTAGCAGGTATTCCAATATTGTTTTCAATTTTTGAGAAATAAAGTTATTTATTAAATTCTAACCCAATATAATGCCTTTAAAATTAGTTAAAGAACACTTAAAAATGTGTAATTTAAAATTAAAATCCTTCACGCCTTTTTACAAAAAAAAAAAAAAAAAAAAAAAAGCCAATTTTGGCCAAAAAAAGCTGGTTAAAACCAATAAAAGCCATCGGCGTGGTTTTTATTAATTTTAGCTGGCTTTTTTTAACACTGGCTATAGGGAATGGCACCTGGTCTTTGAATAACTTATTTTTAGGTTGAGTAGTATTTTTTTTATGGAATAAAATTAGGGAGTAGTGAGTGTAGTATATAGAAATTTTCATTTAGTCAGTAAAGTTTTAACACTTTACAACAAAGTTGAAAAGTGTTTATGACTTTGTTCATTCTGTCTGTCTGTCCGTTAGTGTTGTGAAGAAAAAAAAGCTTTATTTATTTTTCATATTTTATTTTTAAGATTTCTTTTTACTTTTAAAGTCAATATAAGTTAATTTTATTTTACTCTTAATATAAGTTAATAAAGTTTCTTTTGAATGTATCTCTGTTTCTTTTTACCATTTGATATTACATTGCTTATTACACTTCAATATTAGAGTTTCTAACTTATTTTAATAATATTTCTCTTACTAATTGCTTTTCCTACTGTTTGGTCTGTGCATATTACTTTGTTGTTAACCCTTTATAATTATCATCAACAATCAATAAATTCTCTAAAACTTCACTCACCTTTAACCCAGAATTAAATAGAGCACAGCCAACAAAGAAACACATAAGAAAAATTCAACTCAATTATATGTTAAACTAAAACTTTCTTTATTAACACTTTAAATTTACGAACAAAAAACATCTTCCAAATTGTTAATACTAAATAAAAGATTGCATAGTGTTTGATTAAAAGTACATTGCGATGATAAGAAAAGAAATATTAAAACCCAAATTAAATAACCCAGTTATCAATTTTAAATCCCAGTTATTAATTTAATTCTCAGTTATTAATATAATTCCCAGGCTCAGATTCCACTCTGGTCTGAAGACCAGAGTTTGGTCTGCCTGAGCTGTCCACCACTAAAAACGTTAAATTTAAATAAAAATATTTAGAAGTACTAAATCATGACATTACACAGCATAAACATTCTACCATGTGAGACACATATTATTGGCAACTAATGGAAAACATTAAGCGCAAAGCTTTTTACGTCACATGTCAACTACTGAACCTCTTGCCTAAAACTCATTGGAAACATTACACACAAGGCCTTTCATGTCACATGTTGACCACTAAGGACTTCTGAGAACTACCGGAAAAATTAAACACAAGGTCTTTCATGTCACATGTTGACCACTAAGGACTTTTGAAAACTATTGGAAATATTAAACACAAGGTCTTTCATGTCACCTGTTGACCACTAAGGACTTCTGAGAACTATTGGAAATATTAAACACAAGGTCCTTCATGTTACATGTCGACCACTAAGGACTTCTGAGAACTTTTGGAAATATTAAACACAAGGTCTTTCACATCACATGTTGACCACTAAGGACTTCTGAGAACTATTGGAAATATTAAACACAAGGTCCTTCATGTCACCTGTTGACCTCTAAGGACTTCTGAGAACTATTGGAAATATTAAACACAAGGTCCTTCATGTCACCTGTTGACCTCTAAGGACTTCTGAGAACTATTGGAAATATTAAACACAAGATCCTTCATGTCACATGTCGACCACTAAGGACTTCTGAGAACTTTTGGAAATATTAAACACAAGGTCTTTCACATCACATGTTGACCACTAAGGACTTCTGAGAACTATTGGAAATATTAAACACAAGGTCCTTCATGTCACATGTCGACCACTAAGGACTTCTGAGGACTTTTGGAAATATTAAACACAAGGTCTCTCACATCACATGTTGACCACTAAGGACTTTTATGGACACAGTGTCATCAATAGAAGCACATTTTCAAGATCTTAGCCGTACCACCCAGAGTCATCCCGATCGCAGGATTTCTGTTGCATCGGGATTTATTAAAGCCAACAGTTCGTAAATTCAAAGAAACTAAACTTGCGTGAGAATTTTCCGCGGTCTTCAAAACACCTTTCGGGCGAGCCCGGGCGCTCAGCATGAACCCCGGCTTGGCACTCCAAATTTTCTTCCAACCTCTCTGATCTGCTCTTAGAATCCAACTCCCCACTTGCCAACCAAATTTTCGCTTCCCAGGAGACGCCAATCGTGGCGAGTGAAAAAACTTGCGCCACACACAGAGCGCCTCACATACCCCGGGGAATTAAAAAAGGGACACTTCGCAACGAACCGCGCGGCATGAAAATGCCCCCAAGCTAGCTACCACGTTTTCCCGCCAAAGTTCATTGCTTCGTTGCGCCAACCCTACAGAATTCCTAGGCACCCCAAAACATCTGGTATGAACATCAACTCAACTGATAAGCTATGAAATGGTCAAAAAGGAGCGTTATTTTTTGCTTTCAGAGGAATATAATTGCTGCTCGAAAGTGAAGGCGTAAGACCGAAAAGGAAAATTACAGGGGCACAGGTGAATAAGTAAAGGATTCTATGAATACATTTAGCGTTTGTAGATACTTTGCGTGCATAATTTGAAATATAAAAATGTATGAAAGGGATAATAAATAAATGTTAATACGAGATAAATCGCCGAAATATTCAATAACCATAAATTAATTTTAAATTTTGAAGGGAAGGGGGAAAATTATGAATTTTGAACATTAAAAATCTTAGAAAATAAAAATCTCTTAATCTAAGCACAACAGTTAGCATGATAACTGCCGTAAAAATGACTTAATCAAAATGAAATTTTAGTATGTTGTTCAGATGGTCTGTAGGACCTATGGGAATATAAATGAATAATATCACCCAATTTGTTTTGGATTGAACCCGGGTTGAAAAAATGAAATACATTGAGCTCTATAGGACATAATTTTTCAAACATTTTTTAAGCGGATTTAAAATTCACAAATTCCTTCGAAAATTTTAGGTAATATTCAGATTGTTCCATAAAATATATATATAAAAAAAAAATTAAATATATTCAGTAGTTTTTTAAATAAAAATTAAAATAATAATTGCACCTCTTATATGAAGCGATCACGTGACCATGATATGAAAAGATCACATGACCCACTTCAAAATGATATATGGCATCCATCTTGTTTCAAAATCGGAATTTTTGAAGTTCTTTTTAATTCATATTGAGTGTTGTATCTGTCCTAAAACCACTTTATTTTTGCTTAAATTCTGTGCATCTACATACTGAAACAACGCAATTACAATATATTTGAGTTTAAATGATCATCCAAATTTGATTATTTCTACAACAAAGCGTATTTTTCACTTATGTAAAATGTAAACAGCAAAATATGTAGAATGAGTTGTATTAGAATTGTTGTATTTCTTTAACACAAAATTATTTAGCCCATGGAGTCTGCATAACTGATATGAATGAAATATTCATTGATTTTGCAAAGTGAAGGACAATTTTTTTCGATGAAGTTTTAAGCATAGAGTTTAATTACTTGTAGCTCTATGGTCATAATTTTTAAATAAAATAAATTATTATAGTATTGTGATGAATGAAATGAATGGGAAAATGTTATGAATGAAATGCTGTTTTTATAGAGAGATTCAGGCGTGTTATTTTTTCTATAACGTCATTTGAATGAATTTCAGTTGTTTTCGTTAAAGTTTTCAAATATAATAAATTAATGTAGTATTGTGATAAGTTTTAAAATATTACTGAGGAATGTATTGCATTTTAGACTTGTTTAAATAAAATTGCATTGAAGTTGAAAAGTGTTTCATAATCAATGCTTTGAGCAGATTGATCTTTCTTGTTTTCATTTCAAATAGTTACGTAGGGTAGGGTAGGGTTGGATACAGTTTTTCGGGATCATCTTTAAGGCACTAGAATTTTGTTTTTGTGTTTTATTGAGGAAGTCTGGCATAGTTGAGTTCTATCCCACTTAGTTACATTTGTATTTGTCTTTCAGACAGTCGAATCCCATGGGGACGAATTGTGTTGTATTGTACTGTACTGTTCTGTGTTTGTGTAATGGGGAGGTGTGGAATTGTGGTATGCCAGGCAATTTAAGTGTTTTGAGTTTCTGTCACTTTGGCACAGTGCATTTTTAAATTTAAAATTTTGTGACTGATTAATTTTTAAGTATGTAGTGCATGGCAGAGCTGAGGGTTGTGTAAGTATGAAGCCAAGACAGTTCAGGTCATGAATGAATAAGAAGCAGCGATCCTGAAAAGTGAGGAATGCTTAGGCGCCATGAAAAATTGTATTTTTATGTAACATTGCCCTGGCTGTGCTGCACATTACTGGGATTGTTTGGCTTTTTGTTTTGGTTGGGGGGATTTTGCGATTTTAAGTTTTCGTGTGAGCTGTGTGTTTCTCCTTGTTTGAGTTTGAATTTTTTATGGAAGTTAGTGATAGTTCAGATGATTTAATTTTTTTTCTCGAGGTTCAATTTGAGTTTTAAAAATTTAGGATTTTTAAAGTTTTAATGAATTTTTTTTTCTGGTGTTCTCTCTCTCGTTTAAAGGGCAGATACAAATTTTTAATGAAAGTTTGGGAGTAGTAAGTTTTCTTAATCAATGTGTCTTCCTTGTGTATAGTATATATATATATATATATATATATATCTGTTTGCCAATATTTCCAACTTGTAATCCCAGGAGTTGCCAAGTGAAGCGAACGTTTCTCATGTGTTTACAGATATTGATTAGAGGGATATATTTAGCGTTTGCGAATACATTTGCGGTAATTTCGAATATTGGAATGCTAGAAAGGGATAATGAATTAACTTTACTAAGAGATAAATCACCGAAATATACAATAACAATAAATTAATTTAGAATTTTGAATGGAAGGGAAAATTATGAATTTTGAACTCTGGTGGAAAAGCTGCATTATTAAAAACTGTCATAACAGAATGAAGCAATTTTTTGGAAGAAAAATATTCTCTTCGCAGACACTTCCGAATTTTGGACACCTCCATTTAATGAACAATATATTTATTTTTCCAATCCCACATGTATATCCTGTTCTGTGTATTTATCTGTAAATGGCAGGTCCTCTGTGTGTCACCTATGTATAATTGCTTTAGTTATGCAAGTATAATGACTTAAGTCAATAAAGTCATATTTTTGATGTGTTAAAATGTGCACTTTAATCATGTATTTAAAAAATGCACTACAATTATAATTCTATTGCTAATGAAACAAAAAGAAAATTTTTTAATCCTGTGACCATTTTAAGAATGGTCACAGAAATATTTTTAATTTCTGTAAAATGACTAAGGTTATAAAGGCTTAAAATGAGTCTGAAAGTTGCTGTGAAGTTTTATAACAGAACCTGCATAAATGTTTTATGAACTATGAAGCATGCTTGTCTAATAAAAATCATAAATCACACTTTTTCACACATAGAAACACATAATCAACTTTCTGAAACACACATAAATATCCCAAAGTTGGTGTTTGATTTTCAAACTACAAGTTTAAAACTTTTATTTAATTAAAAATATATTCAAATTTTTTATATTGAAATTTAAAAGTTTGAAAGTCCATCATAACCTAGAGTTTGGTAAAATAATGTTTGGAAAATTGAGGAGTATAAATGTTTCTGTTGCAATCCTCCCTTAATCCAATAAAAAATTTTCTGTCGATGCCACTGGATGTTCTACAATGGTAATTGTTATCTCGAGTAGCCTGAGCTGCATTTTGAAGAAATTTGAAGCCACCTATGGAATTGAAGGATTGAATTTGTCAATTCCCATAGAATTTCACAACATTGTGACATATTGTGAATTCTCTTGCTGCCATCGTAGAAATAGGATATTCTGTGCTGATGAATATACAGGGTGTCCCAAAAAGATTGAAATACGCTTTAATTCTTCACCTGCTGGAGATAAGTTGGCAATGTAAAATGCAAAAATGTTGAAAGTAAGGTAGGAAATAAGACTATGTTAATGAAATAGTCCTCTCATTAATTTGCAAAATGTTACACTTTTTTAATTTTTATATGACCCCCTTAGACAAATTTGGTCAATCAGAAAATTTTTAATGCAACAAGATCATTAAAAAAACCCACATATCTGTTTCTTTAAAATCAACTGAATTATGATAAGGAAAAACTTTGATTTATGCCACTTTTCCGTATCATGTGAAAGGCTGTTTCATCAGTGAAAATAGGGATCATAAACAAATTGACGATGGAAATTGTTTAGATCAAAAATACCTTAAATATGTGTCAAAATTTTTTATCATAAATGCATCTAAATAAAGCATTACACAGACAGAGATCAGATAAAGCAGTGGTACTCACTACGCGGTTGGGTATCCTATGTATTTTCATCCAGTTTTATCTTTTTTGTCATATGTCACAAATTTACATTTCTAATTTGATATATGGTCCCCATTCATAATGTTTAATTTTCAATTAAATGTAACTCACTCAATTTTAAAGATACAGATATTCGGGGTCTTTTAATGATCTTGTTGCATTAAAAATAAAAGTTTTCTGATTGACCAAATTTGTCTAAGGGGGTCGCATAAAAATTTAAAAAGTGTAACTTTTTGAAAATGAATGGGAAGACTATTTCATTAACGTAGTCTTATTTCCTAACTTACTTTCAACATTTTTGCAATTTGTATTGCCTACTTATCTCCAACAGGTAAAGAATTAAAGCACATTTCAATCTTTTTGGGACACCCTGTATAATAAGTGTGAGATACTGTTATCTGCAATGTGAGCATAACACTAACTTTGAGAGCACATCCTATAGGTGGGTTCTGTGACTACAGTTTTTGTATCAAGCTGTAGTTTTGCTAACTAATTTTTTACAGATAATATATGTTTTTTTAAGTGCTGTAAAAATTCTAAAATTTACATTTTTCTTTTCATAGGTGAGTGCTGAGGATAAGAAAAAGTTATGGGCTATGGCAACATTCTTTGGTGGAAAATTTGAACTAAACTTTACAAAGCAGAGTACCCATTTAGTTGTTGGAAAACCTGAGGGAGTAAGTATTACTTTTATTTATTTTCTTTCTTTTCAAAATAAGCATTTGTTCCAATAAAGAATCTACATTCTTTTGATATCAACAAAAATTTTACTATCCCTTGGTGGAACTAGCTTATTCTAGATGAAACTATTTTTTAGTGAAATTATTCTAGATGTTTAAATATTTTTCCCTTTTATCAGATATTCATGATGATTTATATTTTCCCAAATTTTTAACCATTCTGATTATCCTTTAGGCTCCTTTACAGAAAACTACCAACTTTTTAGATTTTACTTTTTATTTTCTTAATAGTTCTTTTAATCGTTTTATTAAATTACTTATTCAGAGATTTTTCAGTCATTTAAGATGTTTTCAGGGTTGCCATTGGCGACTAAAAGGCGACTATTTGTGACTATTTTTGACCTTAGGCGACTTTTTTTATGAAAAACAGACCCAAAAGCGACTATTTGTGACTATTTTTGACCTTAGGCGACTTTTTTTATGAAAAACAGACCCAAAAGCGACTATTTTATAAAAAGTGGCGGTTTTTTGAAGTTTTGGCAGACTATTTTAAAATATTTTGCAATAAATCCGTTTTCAAATAACATTAGTAACAAAGATGCAACAACGATTTCGAACGTCACTAGCGGCCAATCATATCAACAGGACATTCATGGCCTTCAGGAATTTCGTCACTCTTTACTGTGCATTCGATGTTTCAAAGCTAAACAAGCAAGTTCGTCTTTTTTTCTATGATTCAATTTATGTTATAAATAATGCTGTTAATTATTGTTTTATATGTGAAATTTTATGTTTATTTTGTTTTATTTAATTTTAAATCTTTTTCAATCTCTTTGCATCTACTTTATGACAGTACCGGGTCGATATTGAAGAAACATCGGTACCATCAGTATTACGATTTTAGGGATTTTACGTTCCTAACCAGAACAAAGGGAGAAGAAAATATAAAACATGAAAAGCAAGTGGTTGATAATTTTTATTTTGTCATAATAGAGTACGCTTATGATGCAAAAAGAAATGTCTATTACAGCAAATGGAAATTTTATAGCTTAGGTTTATAAGAGCAGGGATGTTGCACCTGTGCCAAACTGTGTTAAATCTAGTACCATGATACAAATTGCGCCAATTTTCGTGTTTTCCATATATTTTGTGCTGACTTGTGCCAATCTCAAAATTCAATACAAAAAGAAAAGTTCGGCGTATATGAAACATTCTCCGCGAATTTTCCAAAATTCCCGTAATTGCCGTGCGTATCTCGGTACTATAGGAACATTTTCTAGTGCCAATTTTTATGATTATTTCCGTAAAATGTATAAATCACAGGGTGGACTTAAATTCAATTCATCACCATTCATTTCATTTTCCAGTGCATTGCTGAGAGTCCAAAAGTATCAGTTTGCATCCACTTTTATCTTCTAATGATTGCATATCAGAGCAATAAACCTATTTTATGTTTATAGTGCGAATAAAAAGGAACAATAATTTTACTAAACAAATTATTTTTTTCTTAAATTATGCGATTGCACAATTCAGTTTTTATTCACCGGCATTGCCGAGAATGCACAATTATCTTTTTCCATCCATGTCCATCCTCTTATTGTTGCACATTAGCTTGCCTAAATAAGCTTGTTTTCATATTTTAGTTTATTCTTAAGGTTAATTTTTGAATTATTTTTGCATAAATAGTACGATTGTGCAATTGTTTTTATTCTCGGGCTTTGCCGAGAGTACATAATTATTTTTTTTCCATCCATGTCCACCCTCTTGTTATTGCACATTAGCTTGCCTAAACTAGCTTATTTTCACATTTTAGTTAATTTTAAAGCTTGATTTTTTAATTATTTTCATATAAATAATACAATTGCGCAATTGTTTTTATTCACGGGCGTTGCCGAGAGTATACAATAAGCTTCTTCCATCCATGTCCATCCTCTTATTATTGCACATTAATTTTACTAAACTACATTATTTTCATATTTTAGTTAATTTTAAAGCTTGATTTTTTAATTATTTTTCCATAAATAATACAATTGCGCAATTCAGTTTTTATTCTCGAGCGTTAACAAATATTTTATACTATTTGCTAAATAGTATAAAAGTTAACTCTTTAGCAATGAGAAATCCCTTTGCTGTACTGTGAATCTAAAGGCATTTAAAGTATATATTTTATTGAATAATGTATTAAACAATAAATAAAATAGTAATAAATTAATAAACAATTAATATATCTTACACATTTATTTATTCTTGCACAGAGAAGTAAGTAGTGTTTTGATATTCACAGTTATGGAAAAAAAAAATTATTTCTTTTTACAACTTTTCCCACCTTAAAAAATCTCATTAGAAACTATTTTTTTTACCCCCTCCCCCCTTCCAAGGGTAGCAGGTAATAGTCTATATCAATAATTCGAAAGAAGTTTTAGCTAATTTATAAATTTATTAAAAATGTTTTCTATTTTATACTTTACCAGAAATAGAAAAAACTTGATTGAAAAAACTTGAAAAAATTATTGATTTGGAGGTTCTATAATCTTTGAAAGATTTTAATCGTATTTGGTACATAATTAAAATATAACATAAATTTTGATTTTTGTAAAATTGCATAATCAAAGTGCAAAGTGTCAAGTTTCAAAATAATTTTAACAGCTGAGCTTAAGACTCTTCTGCAAGACAAAAAAAAAATTTCATTTAAAATCTAAGTTGCATATGTATGCATTCAAAACTATATAAACAGAGGAATTTTTTTTATTGTTTTCCACCTTCATGTACTTATAATATAAATATCAATTAATTCAAAAATTAATTTTTGTTAAAATTTGTTAAAATAGCAATATGCACTATCTTGAATTTTGCTAAAGACAACAGGGTAAATCTGGAAAACTATGGGAATTGGAAAACTATGGGAATTTCATTTTGAAAAATAAGCTGTAAGTTGGTCAAAGACATTGGCTGTCCCCTCCCCCCCAAATTAAATGTGCTTGTAAATAATGTTCAGTCAACATTGTCTTGACTCATATTTTGCTAATATGCATGAATGCATGCTGACCAGTTAAATTTTTTAAAAAACTCTTTTTCTCAAGGTATAGATATATTTTTAATTTACTGCTTCTAAAGTTTGTAAATTTGCTGCTCCTAAGCATTTCATGTTGCTCCAAAAGTAAATTTTATAAGCATTTCTTGCTGCTCTAAAAGTGAGTTTTGCACCTCCTCTGAAGCATTTTATGCTGCTCCAAAAGTGAGTTTTGTCTGCTCTGAAAATTGATACAAAGAGCACATAGGTGGGCAACATATTGGTAAGATTTAAAAGGGATAGAGCTTTGCACGGGTTTGGGCTTAAGCCCCGCTGGGCTTTAGTTTTCTAGCACTGTTTCGGGCCGGACTGAGTCATTTTTAAAAAGTCACTTATGACCTGGCAGAACATATTTATTTTGAAAAAAATTTCAATGGATTCAAATTGAATACATAAACTTATTGGGGCTTATTTCAGCTATGTAAAGATAAATGTTTAAGAAAAAAAATCAATTCTTCTGTACAAAATTTTCACAAATTTATGTTTTTAACACATTTGAATACAAATCATTTCAGGCTGGCTGAGTTCATTCTACATTTATAGAATGAGGGTGAGAAAAAATAATTAGCGCCTGTGGTTACAATTTCGACCTGACGGCTCTCCTAGAAAGAAGGCGTTGATAATGCAAGGGCGGTTTTCACCATAATTTTACGATGACAATTTGTTATTTATTTATTTTTTTACGGAATCTCTAATCTCAAGGCCGTTCGATAGGATGGCAACTTCCGAAAATTGGCCATCCTCGCCGCATTTTAATCTACACCTGCACACAAGCATTGTTCAGTTTATAGTGTAAGATTCGGGAGAGATCTTAAATCCGGGCCTGGTACTGCATGCTTGCTTTTTTGCATAAATTTGAAATTGAAGAGGGACAATATTCAAGACTGTATAGATGGGACTGGATTTAAAACAAAATAAAAATAAATTAATAGGGTTTTTTTTTTTCAGAAAAGTAAAAGAAAAATAATAAATAATTCCGGAATTTACATAATCGGTTCCATACTGTAATACTAATTATATAGATTTTTCTTTGCATACAATTTATTTTTCAAACATCATAAAATACAGAAATATAGTTTTTTTTTTAAAGTTCATGTTCTGTTTTATAATAGTATGGCATAATTTTTCTGATCAATGCAATATGCATTTCATCCACCTTCATTTGCAATAAATTATTTTTTGCAAATTTTATTTAGAGACAATATTTTAATTATATATAATGATTTATTTATATTTATTTATTTCTTAATTTTTCAAATATGGTGTGTGTATTATTCAACATTAATTATTACAAGTTATAAGTACTATGGTGCAGTAAATGTTTATTTTACATGGTTCAACGACGAATGTCATTCTGTTTGCAGAAATGCAATATATGTTTAATTTATCTTAAACTCTAACAGACAGTGAAACCGAATATAACTTAACAGCATTCAGGTCTTTGTCTTAACTGTACTTTTTATTCACAGGAATTATAAAAGGTAGGACAAAATAATATGTGTTTTATTATTATTATAATAGTTGAATTCTAAGTAAATAAACTAAAGGAAGGTAAAAATAAACACATTCAATTTTATTGACGAAAACAAAGGTTGGCTTAAGAAATCAAAGTTCTGCTTGTTTATAATTTATAAACTCATACTTAGTATTGTCTAGCTATGTTTCAAAATTTTCTGTTTTATATATGTATGTCCTATTCTTTTTATCAAAATCAGCATATAAAGATTATGGAAAAAGACTACTAAATGGGCCAGATAAGCAACTAAATTATCTCTAGGAGGAGACTATTTAGGCTACTATTTTTGACTTTTCAGGCTACTAAAGCAACTATTTTTCATGTGTAGTTACGATAGCAACTCTGTGTTTTTATCAGATATAATTTATAAAATGTGGCATTTTTATATTCCAACAAAAATTTACAAATAGTCTCAGTGATATTTTATTTTGCTTATTTTTTCTTACTTATTGCATCATTTTCTAGTTATTTAAGGTATTTCTATTAAATGTAATGAATAAAATACATTTTTAACATTTTCAGTTGTATTTTGCAACAATTCCATGCAATTTTTTTTTTATTTTAATCCTTTGTTTCCATTTTATTTCTTGATTTTTAAATCATTTAGGGTGTTTTAACTAGACATAATTGATAAATGAGTTTTTGGAATTTGTAGTACAGTATTTTAGGGCAATTGTCAGTGATATTTTTTCTCAGTCTTGTTTTCTATATTTTTAACATTTAAGAATTTTTTTAGATTGTTCATTGGACACTGTTGATTTCAATTTATCCCCTTTTTGGTTTTTTGAAAATTTTCCAATATTGCACATACATTTAAAAAAAATTTTCCAGCAATTTGCCATAATGTAAGACTTCTTTGTCATCCCAATTTCTTTATTGTTTAATATTTATTTTGTGCTGTTGTTGTTTTTTCATCAGCAGAACTTATTTACTTATTTTGTATATGTTTCATTTAAGGAAAAATATGAGAAAGCCCTTCAGAATAATGATCACATAAAACTTGTCACTCCTGATTGGGTTTCTGATTCTGTTAGAAATGGATCCCTGTGTGACGAAGAGCTATATCATCCCAGACTTTTAATACTTCCTGAACCAGAAATTCCAGATATACCATCACCACATTCTCCATCTTTAACAACAGCTTTAATGAACCTTGATAAAATTAATATTGAGGAAAGCATTGAACCATCACAGCCATCTAATACTGAACAAATTTTGCACAATTTAAGCCAGCAAATAAAACTCCCCAATTTAGAAAGCAAAATAACTGATGATATATTGTCTAGTTTACCAAATATAGAAAATATTAAAACTGAACCAAATATACAATTGCAATCAGATTCATTACTTGTTAATAGAATATCTGCCTTGCAACCTGGATCTCAGCAAGGTAATCTCATTTCAAGACCTCAAACACCATTTAATCAAAATTCTTATCAGCAGGCATTGCAGCACCAACAAATGTTACAGCAAGGAGAACAAAAGTTAAATCAAGCACTTCAACAGATTCGTGCTCAGCAACAACCACAACTGCAAAGAATGCAACTTTCAGCTGCTCAACAACAAATGGTTCAACAAAGAATTCCCCAATGGCAACAACAGCGAATGACTTTAGCCCAGCAACAACAAGTTCAGCAGCATATACAGATGCAAAGGTTAAAACAATTGCAGCAGCAGCAACAACAGTTATCTGGTCGTCCAGAACTTTTGCCTGCTCAATTAGCTCAGTTACAACAACAGCCTCTTCAGTCTCAACAGATTCAACAGCAATCTACAACACAGCCTCATTTACTTCAGCATTCTACTCAAACTATTTTACAGAAACAACCTCAGATCCATTCTCAGCAGGGACCTATTCAACAAAGTGTTTCACAGCAGGGACAGCAGACATTGCAACCTCAACATTTACAATCTGCTTCTAGTAACCAAAATGTTCAGACACAAATACACATGCAGCTTCAGACTCAAATGAGGCCACAGCAGCAACAAACTTTACAATTCCAACAGCAAAATTTAACAAAACAGCAAATGCAACAGTTACAGCAGCAACTCTTGAAACAACAACACATACAACATTTGCAACAACAACAAGCTCAATTGAATCAGCAGCGGGCATTGGCCCAATCACCAAATATGCCTCCTTCTCCTCTGCATCTTCAACAGCAAAATATTTTGCAGCCCTCTCCACGTCAATCACCATTACAGCAATCACCTCTGCAGCACTCACCTTTGCAACAGTCAACTTTGCAGCACTCACCTCGTCAACATTCCCCTCAGCAGTCACAACAATCTAATATGCAGTTACAACATCAACAGTCTCCTTTACCAGGTCAGAGACCTCAAACTCCCCTTCAACAGCCATCACCTCAGCAATCTCTTCATCAACAATTATCTGTGCCTCTCTCACCCTTACAACAGGCACAACAAATCGCTCTTGAGAAAGCTCAGCAATCTGCTACAGAAAAACTACAGCAAACAGAATTGATTAAAGCCCAGCTTCAGCAAGTTGGTTTAGAAAGAGGACAATTTCAGCATTCAGCTCAAGTAAGGTTACAGCAAACTTTAGAAAAATCTCAATTACAGCCTGCATTTGAAAATTCTCATTTACCCCCAAATTTATTGCAAAATTTACAACAACTTCAACGTACGCCTGGACAGCGTCTGCATTTATCACAAGCTTCTATTCAACAGTTGCAACAAATTCGTCAAATGCAATTACAAAAGGCATCTTTGCATCAGTCACAACAATCATCTCAATCCTTATCACTTCAACTTCAACATGCATCACAAAAAATAGATTTGCAGGCAAGTCTTCAACAACAACAGCTTCAACATTCTGCATCCCAGTTTTCTTCTCAGCCAGGTCAAATGCAGTCCATTTCAAAACCAACTCAACTGCAAGGAATTCAGCAGTTGCAGCAAGCAGGTAATGTTCAACGGCTTCAGTTACACCATCTTCAACAACTTCAACAGGGATCAGCTCTGCAAAGATTGCAGCAGGGTGCTGCTACTCAGAGAATGCAAATTCAGGGTTCTCAAGCTCAGCAATTGCAACTTCAACAGAATCAATCACTTCAACAGTTACAACAAGGTTCTCTTCAGCAATTGCAGCAAAGTTCGCCTATTCAACAGTTGCAACAAGCTTCACCTCTTCAACAGTTGCAACAAGGTTCTCCTCTTCAACAGTTACAACAAGGCTCACCCCTTCAACAATTGCAGCAAGGTTCCCCTCTTCAACAATTGCAGCAAGGCTCACCTCTTCAACAGTTGCAACAAGGTGGCTCTCTTCAGCAGTTACAACAGAGTACAACTTCACAACAATTACAGCTACAGCATCCTTCACCACAACTTTCTCAAGGGTCTCCAGCACAGATTCAGCAAGTATCTCAACAATTAAGAATGCAACAGGGCTCTCCTGCTCAGCAGGTACAGCAAGTATCTCAACAGTTAAGAATGCAACAGGGCTCTCCTGCTCAGCAGGTCCAGCTTCAACAAGGATCTCCTGCTCAGTTTTCTCAAGGTTCGCCAGCTTTGTTACCCCAGGGTTCACCTGCTTTGCTTCCTCAAGGTTCGCCTGCTTTGCTACCTCAAGGTTCACCAGCTCAGCCATCTCCTCAAGTTCAAGGTTCACCATCCAATCAAAATTTGCAAGTGCAAGGTTCTCCTGCCCAGCACTTACAGTTGAGTCAAGGTTCTCCCGCTCAGCATGGGCAATTACATCAGAATTCTAACCAGCAAATGCAGCAACAAACTCAGATACAACAAGTGTCTTCACAAGCCTCTCAGTTGCAGCAAGTGCCTTCACATCAGATAACTACCCAAATGTCATCACAGCTGCAAATGCAATCTCAGTCAGATTTACAACAAATTTCCTCTCAACAAGGTCAAGTACAACCATCATCATCTCAGGCTAATAAATTGTCTGTTTCTCAGCAGAATTCTGCACAGCAAGGTGCAGTCCATTCATCACAATCACAGGACTCTCCACTTTCATCTAATTCCTTGCAGAATCAAATTCAACTTTCTGCTAAGCAAATTTCAGCAGCACAAATTGCTTCACAGCAAATTTCGTCACCTAATAATCAAACAAACCAACAAATGCAGCAAATATCTGCTCAACAAACACATTTACAGCAAATATCTTCACAACAAAATCAATTACAAAAGGTTCCATCTCAACTACAGCAAGTAACTCAGCATTCACAAATGCAACAAATTTCTTCTCAAGCTGAGTTACAGCAATCACATCCTACGCAGATTCAAATATCTCAACAAGGACAAGTTCAAATCGCTTCACATGATCTAAACCATTCTGTTCAAAATGCACTTCAGCAACCATCTTTACAAATGCAACTTCATTCTGCATCTGTTCAAGCACAACTGCAAAAAGTCCAACTTCAAAGGGCTCAACAGTTAGCTGCACAGCAAAATCAATTGCAACATTCAGCTTCCCAGCAAGCATTATTGAAGCAAGTTGTACAGAACCAGTTATCGCAAGGGATATCTGCTGTTCAACAAGGATCTTCCCAAAGTGGGAATCAACAGATCAATATTCAACAAGCATCAGTTAATCAAGTACAGCTGCAGCAGGTTTTACAACAAGCTCGAATTCAACAGTTACGTCAACAACAAGCATTGTTACAGCAGTCTATAACTCAAATTCCAAGCTCAGCTCAGCCAAGTTCTGCAAATAATTCACAACACCAAACTTCACTGCAACAAACTCAAACTTTACAATCACCTTCACACCAATCCCAATTACAGCAAACTTTAAGCGCAGCTTCTAGGCCTCCTTTACAGTCTCCTCAAACAAGTGGGCAGACTCAAATTTCACAAATAAGTTCACAGCAACCTAGATTGCAGTCACCTATACAACATGCACAACTTCAACAGCTTGCTTTACAACAGCATTTACAAAAATCTTCAGTTCCTCAAGCAGTTTTACAGCAAAACCAACTACAATCTCAACTGCAACAAATTCAACTCCGACAAGCGGCTTTGCAACAAGCACGTTTACAGCAGTCTACTAATGCTTCAACTCAACAAATAGTTCAGCAAGGACCTTTGACAAGACCTCAACAACCTCCTGG